>JAVJAP010000135.1:0-600000 GCA_034770075.1 Aralia elata
AGAATACTCGAGCAGATTGAAGGCGTACCATGCCTTCGGATATCTGTTAAGCTTGCGTTATGATGGAAGTGAACTTTAAGACGTGGTGTATGGCTGAGTCCTACACTGACGTGCCCGACTGGCACATCTCCCGCACCAAAGCATCGAGATCAGTCTCGAAACGCTCATGCACACCACCCAGTTCGGTGGCTTCAGCAGTAGTAGTAGACGGCAGGCGGAAAAAGCTCGTTGATTGCCTGCGCCGTGTAGGAGACCTTGCTTGCCCCCAAAACGAAAGCCGATGCCATTTTGGGTCTCTCCAGGCATATTGGCATTAAAAATCGCCGAACAAATGGCCATCGGGGCGGACCTGGGGTGTCTCAATGAAAAGCAACCAGGCCAAACGCCCGATTTGGTCCCAAAATTGGCCCATTCATGTGCCTTCTTGGGCTTCAAACCCCTCTCTGGTATGCAAGGGATTTGGCATTCAGCACCTACCAGTTTGTAGTGTTGGGCTGAGAGGAGATTGACAAAACTTGGTGGCTTCACAGAGTTTTTGATGCCCACCTCCCGCAGATTCGGATTCGCAGCTAGATGGAAGAAGAAAGGGCTGGGGCTGTGCGTGCTCTGCTCTCGGCAATGGTTGAATGTGATTCGGGTTTGGTGTGGGAGATTAAGGGTAGCTGATAGGGTTTGTTTAGTTAAGAATGGCAAGGGGATGTGGAGATTAGGGTTTCTGCTACTGCTAGGGACTGTTTAGGTTTAGGGTTTATGATTTGTGATGTGACTTGTACTGATGGGATGACGAGATCTATTTATAATAAAAAATTTGCAGACGATGGTGCGCAAAGCTGCGCCATAGCTGTACTTGGAATGGGGGCGCAAGCTGCGTTGCGTGTCAAATATGGAGAGATAGACCACGGCGCAGCTGCGCTGATGATGAACTGGAGGAAAGGGGCGCAGCTGCGCTGTTTCGTCAGATGCCGCTGCCTGACAGAACCAAGAGCAGCTGCGCACCGAATGACTATGAGGAACGGCGCTAGCTGCGCCGGCCTTCTAACTCCCTGGATGAAATTTTTATTTATTTATTTATTTATTTTTTGAAAAACACACTTGACACACATTAAATTTTCTAGGGGGAAAAAATCAATTCTTTATAAATATCCAAACACATCTAAAAACGAATACGGAAATCTTCAATTCAAACTAGTAACTTACAAACCAGGCATCACGCAATGCAATGAAACTAGGCACCCCCAAACTTAAAGTCACTCGTTTAAGTCTTATGGTTGAAGGAGCGTTTCTTTCGACACCTGATAAGCAAACAATCTTGTTAAAATGAAATCATTGTCAAACTTAATTTAATTAAACCACATAAGAATAAAGGAATAATAATAATAAAATTCGGGTTGCCTCCCGAGGAAGCGCTTTGGTTTAAAGTCGGATTAGCTCGACTATCACATTCATGCTTAGTCCAGAAGCCTAGGGAGAATGGAGGATTACTTTAGCGATCGACTTCGCGCGCCCCAATAGTGCTTCAGCCTTTGGCCCATTAAACTTGAATTGGTTGTTCACTGTCCTTCCCAATTATTTCGACAGCCCCGTGTGGGAACTACAGAGCTGTGATGGTAAGAGAGACCCGACAACGGGATTTAAGCTTTCCCGGGGAATAATTTGAGCCTGGAGTTGAATTAGGAAGATCGGCTTGGCCAGGTTTCAAAATTTCCTCTCAATGATTTTACTTTGTGCCCTCTACTTTTACCTTCTCCCTTGTAAAGTTTTGATTCTCATAGGCGTGCAATCGGAACTCCATTAGTTTCATTTAGTGTTTAGAAAGTCTCCTTTTCTTCCCCCCCCCCGTCTCTTCCCTTCCTTCCACCTCCGCTGTGCTGATGGGTCGGCCATTTCACTTTTTTGATCGCCCAATAGGCTTTGTGCTCTAGTTCCACCTGGGAGGATGACATGCTTTGCCGTAGACCACATGGGAATGGGGACAATTTTTGGGGGGGCCGATGGCGGTGTTCCTTTATAGGCGGTTCGGTACGCCCATAATGCTTCGTATAGCTTCAGTGACCAGTCTTTTCTGGAAGGATATTAACAATTCTTTTCCAGAATTCTCTTGACCTCTCTTATTTGACACTTCGGCTTTGACCATTGGTAGTGTGGGTGGTATGACGTGGCAATTTTCTTGTGCCTCACTCCGTAATTTAGCCAGGAGGGTTGGTGAACTGTTTGTTGGAAAAGTGACTTCCCTCATCACTAATGATCGCGGCGGGAGGACTCAGTGCCAATTCGAGTGGAAAATGCTCTTTTTGTCAAAGAACCTTGAGAACCACCTTGGGCATAATTGGTTGGTTAAAGGAGAAGCCTCCACCCATGTGGACACATAATCAACCGCTGAAGAAGGATATAGAGATTGATGCAGGAATGTCGGAAATGGTACCATGAAAGTCTTATGCCCCATACGTCAAAGATCGCCACCTCCAAGATCACATTTCGTGGCATTTCATTGTTGTTGAGTGATGTTGACCACCCGTTGGCATCGATCACAATTCTTATGAATTGGTGGGCATCTTTGAACCAAAGTAGGCCAAATTAGAACCCGGCCTGGAGTACTTTGGATTGCGGTTCTTTGCGTTCCATTAAAAGGGCGCCATACAGAGAAGAATGACATGCCATGTAATATACTGTATAGTCTCAGGGACATCGGGATATGCAACCTTCGAATCACAAGATCTGTATATTGCTTTGAAACAAGTAAGGCTCGCTCCCATATGTATCTCTTTGCATAATGCAACAAATTTCTGCTTTTGCTGAAGAAGTTAGATCGGTTGGTTAGTCCATGACTCACACAATAGTTGGCCAATATCAGCCAAAAAAACCATGGGCTCTCAAATGTGATTGCCAAAATAGTTGTTCATCAGGGAAGCAATCATTTATTTCAACCTTCTTCTTTTTGCCTCTCCAAATATGGATTGGTCTAATCTAAAAAGCTGATCAGCAACTAGCTTCTCCGTGCCTTTCTTGTCCTTTATTTTCCAAGTCAAAATTTCTTGAGAGCAAAAAGGATTTCCACCTGATTAATCTTGGATTTTGAGCATCTTGCTTTGAGAAATCCATATAACGAATTAAATTGCATCATGGACTGTGTACACCACTACCTTTTGTTTCCCAATGAGATAGGATCGGAACTTTGTTCGAATGGCATAAACAAACATCGCGTTAGTTCCTTCTCGGTGGATAGGTGTAATTCATTTGGGCCTATGAGTTTGTTTTGCTGGCCATAGTAGACTGCATGTAGAACCTTATCTCTGCGCTGTCCCAATACCTCACCCTCGGCGTAATCACTACCCTTCACACATGCAGGCTTCAAATGGATAAAGGACCAGTCCAGGAGGCTGGCGTGGTGCCACTATCACAGGAGCTGTTGTCAACTTCTTTTTCAACAACTCAAAGGCTGCCTAAGCCAATTTACATCGAATATGAACGAAACATCTATCTTCCAATTGATTGAACAGGGGTTGGTTTTGTGTTTTTGGAGAAGTCTTTGTTTAAATCTCTGGTAGAACCCAGCATGGCCCAAAAAACTTCAAACTCTCTTTACAGAGGGTGGTGGAGGTAAATTTCTCAATGGGTTTCCAATTTTGCTTTATCCACTTCCAACCCTGTTGCTAAGACTTTGTGACCCAAGATTATTCCTTCTTTAAACATGAAGTGGAACATTTCTCCACATATTAAGCACAGAGGTTTGTTTCCACGCATCTCTTTAGTACCATGATCCAAATGTCTCTAGACAGCTGTCGAAGGAATTTCCAAACACCGAAGAAATCATCCATGGAAGACCTTCCATTGTTTGCTTACCACCATGTCAGAAAAGAGACAATATTGCAATTCATGCACCGTTGAAATGTGGCTGGAGCATTACAGAGGACCAAAAGACATTCGTCCCTGAAAGCAAAAAGTTCCATATGGACAAGTAAAAAGTCGGTCTTCTCTTGATCCTCTGGAGCGATGGCAATTTGGCATTATAACAAGAATATCCGTCAAGCAAACAGTAGTATTCATGCCGGCCTACCAATCTGTCCAAAAATTTGATCAATGAATGGAAGTGGGAAGTGATCTTTCCACGTGGCTTTGTATACAGACTCCTCCATCCCGTGACTGTTCTGACGTTGGTATCAACTCGTTGTTCTCATTTCTTACCACAGTTATTCCTCCCTTCTTTGGTTACACACTGCACAGGACTAAACCACGGACTGTCGGATATGGGATAGAAGATGCCTGCGTCTAGCCATTTCAAAAATTTCTGCTTTTACCAATTCCCTTTCATGATAGGGATTCAGCCTTTCTTTGATGCTCTATGGTGGGCTTACTGTCATCTTTCCTCAAAATCTTGTGCATACAAAATGAGGGGGCTGATTCCTTTTATATCTAGTCAATGGTCCATCCAATAGCCCCTTGGAATTCTCGGAGGATTCTTATCAGTTTGCCTTCCTACAAAGAGGTTAGTGCAGAGGAAAATAATGACAAGTTAAAGTATCTGAAGAGCCAAGATATGCATACTTGAGGTGAATTGGTAAGGGCTTAGCTTAAGCTCAAGTTTTGGCTGGTTCTCCTCTAGATGGTTTTAAATGAGATTGAATGGCTTCATTTGAGCTTTTTAACGGGCTCAATAGGGTACTTTGAATTTTGCCATCCTGAGGTATTGCATCTAGATACTGAACATACTCACAGTTCTCGGGGGCTCGGTCTCCAGTCTATGTCTCCTGTTCGGTGTCATCTCAAGCAAATCACTATGTGTGGCTTTTATGCATTCCTCGGTCACTGCACTTTCAATGATAATCAACTCGGAAACAATCTTCCTCGTCGGTCAGCAAGAAATTTCCATTGACTTTAAAGACATTAAAGGTGACTTCTTGGTCTTGTACCCTCATTGTCAATTCTCCTTTTAGCACATCAATGAGAGTTCTCCCTGTGGTAGCTAAAAAATGGCCTCCCAAGTTATGATGGGACTATCCTTGTCCTCCTCGAAGTTTAGGATTATGAAGTCAGGCTGGGATTATGAACTTATCAACCTTAACTAGAGAAACATCTTCCATAATTCCTCTCATGGTAATGAGAATGTAACGATCAGCTAGCCGAAAGGAGACATTTGTTAGCTTGGGTGCTGGGACAATCCCAATTTGAGTAAAGCACGGATAATGGCATGCGATTGCTGCTATGCAACAAGATAACCTAAGCATTTTTTGATTGACAGGTATCCAATGGGTTGCAAGGAATGGTGCGAAACTGGCCCCGGATCCTTCAATTTTGGAGGTAGATTTCTTTGTTAATATACCGCACTGCATTCCTCTGTCAAAGCTACAATTTCAAAAATCTTGTGCAATTTCTTTTTCCTTGATAGAACTCCCCTTCATGAAACTTGCCATAGCTCGGCATAGCATTTGTTCTATGGATTCTGTTAAAATTGGTATTGTTTAATTTGAAGCTTTTTGAAAACCTCAAGACACTTAGAGAATTATTTATCCATTTTTCTGCTTTTTGCTGGCCTCTGAGGGTACGGAACTGGTGGATAATATCTGGGTGGGAGGGTGGGTTGAGTCTCTTTCTCTGCTTTTTGTTGGTTGTGGGCTCAGATTTTCTCAATGCTATCCTCCTTCTTCAAATTGTTTAAGCATGATGGTCAGTTTCTGGGGTGGGGGAAGGGCGCAGCCTGCGCAGTCTCCCTTTGCAAAATGGCGCGCAGCGTGCGCCGGCTGAAATCCAGCGCTTGGAGCAAGGGCGACCAGCTTGCGCTAGCTTCTCGTTTGTGACATGGGCGCAGCTGCGCTGAGTTTGGCGAAGGGTACTGCTTCCCACTTCTTGAGTGGTGACAAGCTTGGCATTGCTCTTTTTCATTATCTCCTTGGATGGACATTTTGTGTCGCTAGGAAGGGACCCCCTGAGGTCTACTAGATAACAAACTGAACAATTGGACTTATCTGGTTTTCCAAATTCTTGAAACCTAATGTTAGGCCTTGATTCCAAGCTTATCCGTTTTGGCCAGGTATCTCTCCCAAATTTTTCATTCATTTCAGCAACCTTTTTCATCAAGTGGCTGTTGACTTGTTGTTGATTATTGGAATACCCGGAGGAGCGAGAGGTTTTGGGGCTTGTGGGTAATCTTGACGGTTGCTCCATGAAAAGTTCGGGTTAATTCCGTAATTCCCGTAATTGTAGCTGGTTCTGATTATTGATTTGCTGGTCGCTGGTATGTTGCTCACAAAATACACAGAACTCAGCATTGATGGCACATTGATCAGAAGAGTGTGAACATGCACAAAGCTCACAAATCATGGAAACTTGTTGCCCCTTTCCTTCTTATAGGTTGTCAATCTTTTTGACTATAGCAGATATCTGGGAGTTGAAAGTGAAGTGGCTATGTCAACCCTCTAATATCCCCTGCTACTTTTGGTGTTGGTGTGGATCTAGAAGATGGCCATTGATAGTTTATTTGCAGCCTATCGGTCTCCAAAAGGGTTTCATAAGCTTCCATCATAGTTTTTTACCATGAATGGCTCCTCCGAAGCTGCATCAATGCCCTGCCCGTGTTTGAATATGCAAATACCCACTTGTTAAAATTGTGTTAAGTTGCCTCCATTGCGGCAAACCGTGCATGTGTACACTTTCTCAATAGTTCATTGTACCGCTCCCATGTCTCGTCCAAGGATTCTCCATGATGTTGCTCATATGAGGAGATGTCATTTCTCCAACTTAGCAGTTTTGTTTGGTGGATAAGAAATTTTGCTAAGAATTTATGCGCCAAATCTTGCCAAGTGGTAATAGATTCACGGTTGTTAGTGAGTTGTAGCCAAAACTTCTTTGCTTTATCCCTCAATGTGAATGGGAATAATACAGCAAATCTCACTACATATTCTAATATCCCACTAAATTTGTAATGTATAACAGATCTCCAAAAAACTTTATCAAGTGCTCATTTGGGTCAATTCATCACACCACCATTCCACCGAAATGGACAGAATATATGTATTCATTTGGTTAGTCCCTAGTTTGATTTCAAAAGGAATTGGCTGTTATGGCCGGCTTGAGATACTTGATTGCAAATCATTGATCCTTGGCGTAGCATAATCTCTCAATGCTTTTTGTGCTGCTTCTCCCGGCCATTGTTTTGTGGGTGGGCTAGAGCTCTCAGAGGTATTTTCAGCCCACTTTCTTAACTGTTGAACCCTTTTCTCCATGTTATTACGAAAGCGCACTAAGTGTTAGGATTCTACGATCGAGTATGCATACACTACTCTACAGAGTTACCTGTTAGGACAATGTAGGGAAGAAAATAAAATAGAATTAAGACAAGTACATATTGGTTTAACTAAAATAAACCATTCTAATTTAAATTGGATATATGAAAAGTTATAAACTCAAGTTACAATTCCCCGGCCAATAATGGCGCCAAAAACTTGTTGGGATATTTGTATGTATAAAACACAATACGGACTCATACACGTAAGTTGCACGTTTGATCTACAAGTAATATAAAAGTAAGTAAAGTATCGATCCCCCACGAGGGAATAAGATTGCATTTTTTTATTACAACACACCGATTTCTATAATTATTTCAGTACTCTTTAAACAATTGATTTTTAATGATGAGATTTAATCTATACGAATACTAATGAAACAAATAAAAACAAATTATTATTGTATAAATACAGATTAGATTTTATAGGGACTTGGGATTTTAATTTTACTTATTACAAACTTAGATTTCCATGCTTACTATTGTTGCTATTTGATTATTATAGAATGTTGGTCAAGATCACTCGAATGTAAAAATATGACCACCTTTCGTTGCCTCCATATTCCTAATTCACACTAAATCCACAATGGATTTGAATGAATGTGCAACTCCTAGATGAATAACGCACTATATTATTCTATGTGAATTACAATCAAGAGGGGTTTAAGAATTAAGTTCTCAAATTGGTCACATTTATGGTGCTTCGGTATAATCTCTATCCTAACCACGAATCATGATCTTTCACGAGGGAATGTAAAAATTATGGAAAATATGCTAGCATAATTAGCATCTCAATTTATATTTACTTTCTCAATTCTATATAAATTTATTCACTAAGTAATTGGTGATCAAGCCAAATTAACATTAAGTATAGATTATGCTTAGACATTCCTTCGATAACCAACTAGCAATAATAAGGAAGCATTTCAATTTTTAGCAATGCAAAAGATCCATTATAATCCCCAAGAATTAAATTTAGTTCATGATAGCAATACATAGAATTCATTCATACACAATTGGTTCATCCTCATAAGTTACAAAATAGGAAAATTTAATCAAAAAAATATGAAATATTTAAAGCTCCCCTGTTTCCGTTCTGCAACTTATGAATGATTTCCCAAGTTGTGTTAGATTGTTGAGTTCTTGCTCCCAAGCTTCAATTTCAGCAATCCATGTAGCTTCCATTCTTCAGTTCCCAAGTAAAATTTGTAGGCTCAGCTGGTTTGTTTCATTATTGGTAAAGAAGAATGCAGTAAACTTTTCTATTTTTCGTGTGGGAGAGGCTCCCACACAATTGGAAATTCTCAATTGGCTATATTCCAGGCTTAATTTGTCTTCATTTGACTTATCATGGATTCCCACTAAATAAAGTTTAAACCCTATTAATCCCTCAAAATCTGGCATTGCATAATTTCCTGGTAGTGCTACTTAGCTGGATGGAACGTGTCTGCCATGGCTCGCTGGCGACGGGCGCAGCTGCGCCGGCACCCTTTGCAAAAGGGGTCGCAGCTGCGCCGGGGGAGGCATTTGGCAAGGAACAGGAGGGGCGCAGCTGCGCCGACCACAGAGGCCAAGCTCTGGGGTCGCAGGCTGCGCTGAGTGCTGCCAGTCTGCTGTTAGTTAATACTTGTAGCCAGATTTCATCGATTCTTCGTAGTCCTGTAACAAGCAACAAAAATTCATTAAGCTTTCCCAAACAACAATTGCATACAAAAACTCGTGTCAACTTAACCAAAAAACCAGTGCAACAGCCATTTAATGAGATTAGTGAAATCACGATTACCGAAAGAAAGGAAAAAATGTGCATGAAAAACACACTACGGAGCTACTAGATAAGCAACAAATGGAAAACAAAAAGTAACCAATAAGTAGCGCTATGAAAGCTAATTTATCATCTGCCATTATAAAATTTTTTTTTTTACTTGGTTTAGTATTATGATGAAGCATGTTTACCACAAAAATTATAAGGCTTTTCAGGTTTATCTTAGGTGTAATTAAGTATTTTACGGGGGGGGAAACTCAAAGCTTATATCCTAAGGTATTTTCTAATTACGCTTAGAGCTAATAATCTACCAGCTCTGGATACCATCCTGTGATCGCCCCCCAAATTCTCTACCACCTCCTGTAGCAGATCTCGCGTGCTCACGTGGAAAACTATACAACTATACAATATTCAATAAAGTATGACTTTTATCTATCCAAAATTCACAGTATCCCATAACAGGTTACTAGGTTCCGGCCAGAAACGTTGTCTGTGTTTGGGATACCCTCACTTGGATGTATAGGATTCCTATCTTTTTTTTTTTTTGTTTTTTTTTTTTTTTTTTTATAATGAATATTGCTATTAAATCGTATATTCCCTATCTATTATGACATTCAAAGTATTAACGATAAGGATTGGTCCATAGAACTAATGGGGCGTATTTCCGGTACAGATGGCACCTTACGGAGGCTCAATTAGAGTGTAACCTCAGAGCTTATATAGGACTTTCGAATATCATTTAAAATGCCTCATTCAGATGTATAGTTCGTATAGATATCTGTATTTACTTTGTACAGCTGTGCTTAAAGAAAATAAAGATTAGGAGTATAACGCCATTCGTTGAACATAAAGGAATAATAATATATTAACATATCTTTTGGTTCAAATACATTTGTTCTCAGTACTAAGTTATTACATCCCAAAGCCTTATAAAAGACCTTGAATTATTCAGAACAGGAAATTAAAACTAATTTAAACATGTCCTTTTCCTTTATCTGTAACCAGAGGTGCTGAGGTATTGATCATTTAAAGCTGCAAAGATGTTATGCGCAAGAAGAATGAGCTACCAATATGCTCAAACAAGTTCATTTGAATATGTGTAAAACCACAATGTATTTCATATTGAAAGATGTCATTTGATGTATATAACCGAGGGTTCTGTACCGGAACCATGTTTAATTTTTTTTATAAATTTCATTTAGTTCTATTAGTCTTCAATGACTTAGAATCATTTGAGTTCGGATATCTAGTAAGGTGATCAGCCTCACCAATACTCCTAGGAGTATAACATATCATCCTACCATTATATGTCAATTTTATTTCCCATTGACTTCACACTACCTTATCATAATAAAGCTTTCGAGATCACCTTCCATCCAAGGTGTCTCATTTTACTCAGTATAAGCATGTCGTACCAAAATAATTTTTGGTTTGACACAACTAAATTTCCTGCTTTAATATATGAAAAATGATTCATTTTTAAGTTATGCTGAACAAGAAGCAATAACTTCACAATAAATTGATAGCAAGATGTATAATACTTGCCATAATAATAAGTTGAGTAAGGTTAGGACACTTGCATGTGCGTAGCACGTTTAAGTTTACGTTGTTTATCAACGTTGGGCAGGACTCTATTTATGTCTATTCATATCAATAATAAACATTAGAATCTAATAATAATACTTATCTAATTAAACTAAAGACAAGTTTCACGAAGGTTCGACGTCGATTCGGTATCTTCCGGTTCGCGTCATTAAGATAGCTACAACACATAGGTTTATCAATAAAACTTCATCTGAAAGCGTAAATATTAGTTGTAGATAATTTAATTATCATTTATAATTATTTTTAGAAGCTTAGAAATATTTTTAAATAATTTTACAAGCTTAGGAATATTTTTAATGATTTTAACTATCACTTAGAATAATTTTTAAAACCATTAATATGTTTATTTAAATAATTTATTTGCCATTTAGAATATTTTTAGAGACCTAAAATTATTATTTAAATGATTTATTTGTCATTTATAATATTTTTTAGAACAATAGAATATTATTTTAAATGATTTATTTTATCATTAATAATATTTTTATAATTTAATTTTATCATTATAATAAATTTTAATTATTACATTATAATAATTTTCTAAAGCTTCACTAGTTTAATATTTAAATGATTTAATTATCATTTGAGAATATTTTTAAAACATTTAACATGATATTCAAATGGTTTATTTATCATTTAGAATAATTTTAGATACTTAAAATATTATTTTAATATTTTATTTATCATTTATAATATTTTTAGATAGATAGAATTTTATTTAAATGATTTATTTTATCATTACTAATATTTTTAGAATTTATTTATCATTTAAATGAGGTAATTATTATTTATAATAATTTTTAAAACTTAGTTTAATATTTAAATGATTTAATTATCATTTGTAATATTATTAAATATTTAATATTTTATTTTAAATAATTTAGTTATTATTTAAAATAATTTTTGAAAGTTGGTAATATTTTTAAATAAATTAATTATCATTTAAAATATTTTAAATACATTAATTATCATTTTTAAATTATTTATTTAAAATATTTATTAAATAATTTAATATTTAATTAAATTAAATAATTATATAAAAATATTTATCAGAATATATAAAAATATTAAATATAAGTAAAAATGAATTTTTTAATATTTTATTATTAATTAATATGAATTTTTAATATTTATTTATAATTTTTATATAATTTATTTAATTATTTTTATTAATTTTTATTAAAAAAAACCGTCGCAAAAGGCCTTTAGCGACGGACTGCATATAAACTTAGTGTTCTGGTTTGGGAAGGAGAGTGTCGCTAAAGGTGTTCTTCACTGAAGAACAGCCGGTCATGGTCCAATTGAGACTTTTGACCTCAAATTAATTCCAGTTGGTTAATGATTTGGGTTGCATCTTTGTTTCTTGTTGTAGCCTACAAGGTAGAGTTATAACGACATGTTTTATCTTAGCTCATACAACATCATATGATGGTAGATAAATCATGGTCAAACTAGTATGTTCATGCTGTTCTTGAGTTTCTGGGTTAACCCAGAAACTCTTGTGGTCATGGTCGGTCAACCATGTTTGACCGTTAATAACTTTCATGGTAGTTATTTTTTATGTGGTTTAATGATTCAAGGATGTAGTATACATGACATAGAACATGTTTAATCCAAGAAATAACATTTACAAACAACATTTGATAGCAAGATTAAAGCCGGTCAAATCTTGTCAGACTGCTATCAGATTTACTTAGAATTTTTTGGGTTGCCTCAGAATCAGCGATATGAGCGGCCAACGGGTTTTGACTGTTAATATCTTTCATCCTAGACATTTTTTTACTATTCTACCAATTGGATATTATAGTTAACATGGCATACTACATATACAAACTTTAAAACAGATCAAACGACCAATTTAAACCGATCAAAATGTCTGACAAAGTAGCCTGTCAGACCATTCTGGGTTGCCAAAGTCAGTTCATGTTTTTCATCAATTTTGACCATTTAAATGTTATGGATCCTTGTTTAACCAACCCAGATCATCAAATAACATGTTTACACATAATCCTAAACATCTAAAACATAAAATTATTACAGGCTTGAAGATCTAGCATAAAAATTAGGGTTTTGCACCTTTTTCTTAGATTTTTGATCTCTGGCTTTTGATTCCGATCTTATGCTTGCAGAGGCTTGTTATGGTATGATTTTAAGTGTTTAGGCTTTGTAAAATTCGTGGCTTAACTGACCAGCATGATGTTCTATTTATAGGATTTGCAAATTAGGGTTTTTAGGGTTTCTTTTCCAAATTTGGCCTCCACAAATATCTAGCCTTGATACTTGTGCTACTCTAATCTGATCCTAACCACCTACTTGTGCTGGAGTGTGTTGAGCACAAGCTTGCACACTCCTAGCTCAATTTCTATTGGTTTAAATTTATTTTTAATTCATTTACTTACTAATTAAACCTAGATTTTTGTTAATCATGATTAAGATGTTTAATCATGTTTAGTAATACCTTAATTAAACTATTATATCATAATTAAGATTTATCAATTCATAATTTAATGTTCTTGAATCAATTTAGGGTTTTATGGTTTCGAATTCTACAATTAGGGTTTTAATCTTGAATTAGGGTTTTAATATAAGTTCAATGATTCCTAATTAATGTTATAATTTATTACTTAGAATCTAATTATCTCAATTAGGATTCTTGTACAGTAATTAGGGTTTTAATTGACCAATTCGGATAACTTTTATCAATTAGGGTTTTCAAATTAGGGTTTTTATTTTAGTTTATCATTTTAAACCCTAATTAACTTATTTTAAAATTTTATCAGTTAATATAATATTATATTAACTCCAAAGCACGACAAATCACTTCGTCATTTCTAAGCACGACACAGTAGCTGACAAAAATAATTTGCCGAGACGTTTCTCGGTGAAATCGTCGGAAGCACGACAAATCATTTTGTCCGTGCAAGCACGACACAACTGCTTGGCGAAAATTTTTTATTTGACCTAATTCTTAAATAAAATATAAAATCACATAACACAAAGTCGGAACATGAAATTTCATTTAATAAACACATAATTTACATATACAAATCGTTTAGGGTTCGGAGTATTACAGAATCCCCTATAAAAGGGTTGTTTATCTTAGTTTGACATCAGAGTCTGCACCAAAGGAAGTTTAGTTTGGATTTACTTCAATAACATTTCTAGAATTTAGAACGCTCATCAACTATGGACTAGTCAAATCAATAAGGGTTCGCTAGTCAATCAAGGCTCAATAATTAAAATGTAAATGGTATTGAAGATCCAAAGACTGAAGCTCACAAAATGTACAATTGAATAAATTCTGTATAACTGAAGTATTACTAAAAGGAATTAGAATATCTCATTTGAATTCATGAACTTGAATGAACTAGGGTAAAGAACTTGCTCAATATAAAGTGGAGTTAAGAAACTTTGCTCATTATAAGAGTAGAATTTACAATTTGCGTAATTGAAATCAAGTTATAGTATGAAAACTTGCCTCGTGCGTCTGCTACAACTAATATTATCTACTTGCTCTTTAAGTAAACCTATACATTTAAGTTACTTTGAACAATCAATGATCATAGTTTAATTCAAAGTAATCGTTTAGTCACTTCATAACTCATTTTCTTAATGTCTTATTATCTTACTGCATGCATAATATATTGCATCATACGTGTGAAATTATTTTATTTTAAAATCTGGAAAAAGTTTTATTTTCTAGGTTTTTGACTCGTCCCGACCCGGACCGGCGCTGCGGCGCTTGGCATAAGCCTTGAGCTAGCGCAGTGGCGCTGACCTGACCCGGATTCCGGGACAACCCGGTCTGGCAATGCGGCGCCCGGTTTACTCTTTGTATCGGCACTGCGGCGCCGCGCTACAGGTTCAGTTGCCCAAGTTCGCGGAAGAACACAGAAAATGTCAAATTTGGCCAAAGCTTCACTCAAACAACAAATTTAATACTACCCATAGGTTCTGAACTTTACAGAAATATTGTATAATAACAATCATAGCATGATTTTAACAACTTAAATCACATAAACCATGAATCTAAGAATAAAAAATTTAGGTTTTTGCCATTTTTATCAAAGTTTCGCCGAATATCATGAAATCACACATTACAGACTCGTTATAACACCAAATCAGCCTGTTTAAGTTTCGTTCTTTTCGTTTTCTAGATGGATAAACATAATCAACCATCAATTTACCGATTAAATATACAATTTAAACATAAATTTTCATATATTTAAGCCATATTTAAATACTAGTTCTCTGTAACTTCAACACTCCAATTAAAACATAATCTCATGGATTAATTACTCTAAAACAATTTATAAACATCATATAATGATTCATACATGCATATTAATGATTACAAACTACTTTTCAATAATTTAATCATGAAACTCAATTAACAGAGAACTTAAAATATCCGTTCATGGAGAAAACTATAAAGCATAAATTGAAGCTTTGGGATTAGGAAATTACCCTTGATTTTTTGTTTAGATTGCTAGTAGATGAAAGAAAGCTTCTTTGATTCTCCAAACTCCTTCTTAATCACAATTTTCTCTCAAGTTTCACTCTGTGTTTTCTAAATTGGCTAAGAAAATAATATGAATGAACTGACATTATTAACTGGCGTAACATAGGTGTCAGTTAAGGCCAGTATACACTTAACTGCTTCCTATGTTCTTGAGGCCATGTTTGGTTGTCCCTATAAGTTCTCTTTTTTGGTTTATTTTAATTAACTTACTTACTTATATAGTTTTATTATCACACTTTAATAAATCAAAAACCCTGTTATTTAATTACAATTAAATAAAAGCCACCACTATACATTAAATCAAAATTATTTCATATAATTAAAATTCTCATTAATTTAATTACGACAAATTAATAAATCTTATTAAATTAATTAGAACAATGTCAAAATTAATAAATAAACTCATTTAATTAAAATTATCTCAATTAAATCAATTAAATTCACACCTTGCACCATAAAATTATTTCACATTAATATAATCCATATAACACATTTAATTAAATCAATCTATAATAATTTCATCAAAGATTTATTTATTTAGCTCAATAAATAAATCATACAAATAATTTATTTAATTCAATAAATATTTAAAGATTAAATGTAAAATTCGCGTTCGTTACATCCTTCCCCCCATAAAGTGATTCTGCCCCTAGAATCAAGACTCGATTAATTAAATCCGTTACATTCTCCCCCCTTACAAAGATTATGTCCCCAGAATCGCTACACATAGACAAAGAAAATAACTCAGGATGATTTTTTATCATCTGATCTTCGAATTTCCCACGTAGCTTCTTCAGCGTTGTGGTTCCTCCAGACCACTTTAACAGAAGGTATAATTTTATTTCTGAGTACTTGCTCTTTCCTGTCAACTATCTGAATAGGCACTTCTTCGTAGGATAAACCTTTTTCGACTTGCAGGGGTTCATATTCTATAACATGCTTGTAGTCGGGTTTGTATGGTCATAACACCGAGACATGAAAAATATTGTGAATATGTTCTAACGCCGAAGGTAAAGCTACCTCATACGCGACCTCACCAACTTTTTGTACACTTCAAAGGGTTTAATGAACCTCGGGCTCAGTTTTCCCTTTTTACTAAATCGAATTTTACGCTTCCAGTGAGACACTTTTAAGAAAACGTAGCTACTAGATTAAAATTCGCGATTCTTGCGGTGTTGATCGACATATTTCTCCTGTTTATCCTGAACAACTATCAATCTTTCCCAGTTCTAGTCCTAGTAATTGACGTTCGCCAACTTCATCCCAGCATAATAAAGTTCTGCACTTTCTGCCGTACAACGCTTCATATGGCGGCATGCCTATATTTGCGTGGTGACTATTATTGTAAGCAAATTCCACCAATGGTAGATGATCATCCCAATTTCCTTTGAAATCCATGATGCAAGCTCTTAACATATCTTCCAATGTCTGAATCATTCTTTCGCTCTGTCCGACGGTCTGTAGATGATATGTTGTACTCATACGTAACTGCGTTCCTATGCATTCTTGTAGTCGCTTCAAGAAATTCGATGTGAATCGCAGATCCCTATCTGAGACGATAGAAACTGGAATACTGTGCCTCGAAATAATCTCTTTCACATACAACTTCGCTAACTGATCTAAGTTGAATCTGATCTTGATCGGTAAGAAATATGTTGATTTCGTTAGTCGATCTACGATAACCCAAACTACGTCGAAACCTTTCTGAGTCGTCGGAAGACCTACTACAAAATCCATGGTGATATGTTCCCATTTCCATTCTGGGATTTCTAACGGTTGTAGTATTTGGCCTTTGATGTTCTGCTTTAACTTTCTGACATGTCAAACACTTGGCCACACAATCTACAATGTTCGTTTTCATATTTGGCCACCAGAAATGCTGTCGGAGATCCTGGTACATCTTCGTACTCCCCGAATGAATCGAATATCTTGAGCTATGAGCCTCGCTCAAAATTTCCTCCTTAACCTCTAGTACTGGCGGAACCCAAATTCTGCCCTCGAATCTTAATAATCCTTCATTATCAACTTTGAATTTCACTTCATTACCTTCAGACTGAAATTGTGCTTCCTTAACTATCCACCAAAGTTAGGCCGACTCCCATTTGAAACAATTTTTCGTCAGACTCCTCTGGATATTTCACCTCTAACTCCAACTTTGCCATAGCTATAATTAGCTCTTCCTGAGCGGTTAACATAGACAGTTTCTCCCAACCCTTTCTGCTTAAGGCGTCGGCCACAACGTTCGCTTTACCCGGATGGTATAAAATCTCGCAGTCGTAATCTTTTATCAATTCCAACCATCTCCTATGTCTCATGTTTAGGTCCTTCTGTGTGAAAATATATTTCAGACTCTTGTGGTCTGTATATATTTCACACTTCTCCTCGTAGAGATAGTGTCTCCAGATCTTCAAAGCAAACACTACTGCGGTCAATTCTAAATCATGGGTAGGATACCCCTTCTAATAGTCCTTTAATTGTCGTGATGCATACGCAATGACATTACCATTCTGCATAAGCCACACAAACCTAGCCCTTGTATGCGACCCATCACTGTACACCACAAAATTTTCTTTGCTATCTGGTAAAGACAACACAGGTGTCGTACTCAACCTTTTCTTTAATTCTTGAAAATTTTCCCCACACTTTTCCGTCCAAACGAACTTCACCGCCTTCCTAGTCAAATTCGTTAACGGAGTCACAATTTTATAAAAATCCTGAATAAACCTTCTGTAATAACCTACCAATCCTAGGAAACTCCTTACTTCTGACAGTGTTTTCGGCTTATCACAGTTAAGCACAGCTTCAACCTTTGATGGATCCACCGAAATCCCTTCCTTATCGATCACATGTCCAAGAAATTGTACCGGCTCTATCCAGAATTCACATTTTGAAAACTTAGCGTACAACTTCTCTCTTCTTAATGCTTCCAATGTCTCCTTCAAATGCTCTGTATGACAACCCGGATTTTCAGAAGCTATTAAAATGAGAATTTACTAAATAAAAAAATTCTTGTTATGTGTTGGGTTCGAGTTTATATTTATGTGCGATGTATTTTGGTTATGTGATTTGGTGTGAATATATTTTAAAAATATATATTTATATATTAAGAAAAAGAAATGAGGTTTAATAGTTAATTATACCATTGATAAGAGTAATGAAACTGTTACGAAAAGGAAGCTAACTGAATATTATTAAGTTGAAAATTACATTATGAAATAATATAATTGATTATTACACTTTGGTAGCAATGATATTTTTATGAATTAAATTTCATAAATAATTAGAGTAATCCACTTAAATGTAGATATATATATATCTTAATAAAATGAGAAAGTAATATGTTACATATAAATGTAACATGTTAATGTAGTATGATTGTGAATTTCGTAGATTAAAATATTTATTGAATAAATATTTGATGGAAATTATGGCAGAATAATTTAATTAAGTGTGTTAATATTAAGTAAATTCATTATAAACAATTTTAGAATTGGGACGTATTTTATTACACGAGTAATATTCTAATTTAATTGAATAATTAAATTAGAGGATTGATGGTTTATTAAATAAAATGATTTATTAAATAAAAGTTATAATTTTGCTAGTAAGATTTAATTAGATTTATTAATAAAAATAGGTCTTAATTAAAATTAAAGTGTGGCAAAGGTATCTTATAATAAGAATATTATTAAAATAAATTAGAATGAAGTTTTAAATGGGTTTGGCCAAACATGGCCTAAACCTTTGATTTTCTTAACCGCTGAAAACCTCCAACTAAAAGTCACGCAAGTTATTTTCATCAGTTGGTTTTGGCAAGCCAAAGAGCAGAGAAAGAGAGAAAATTCAGAGAGAAGAAACTCTCGGTGAAATTGAGAGACAAAATCCAAAGAAGAAATCAAGAGAAAGAAGGAGATTAGTCATGCTCTCCTTATCATCTAACTAATGAAAGGTAAAACTCTAGATTTCTAGTTTTAGTTTTGTTATCTAAGTTCTCTGTAATTGAATTTCTAGGGTCGAATTGTTGAGAAATTGGGTTCATGTGTTATTGGATTTGTTTTAATCTGATATATGTTGTCAATAGATGATTTTTGGGAGTATCAAATCCATGAAAACATATTTTAAAGTGAAGAAATTGAGTTTTGTTGTTATATGTATGTTTTGGCTTGTTTTGGAGTAAAAATTGGCTAGGTATTTGAGTAATAATCTGTAAATTGAAGATGGATTATTGTTATGCATTAGAAAACGAAAACAACAAAAGTTAAACGGATCAAATTGGTTGAATAACGAATCCATAGCGGTTGATTACGCTAAAAGTAGTGGAAGATGAAAAACTAACATGAACATTGATTTTTGAGTCTTTAAATTGATTGTTTAAGTTGTTAGAATCGCTGTATATATGTTGGGTTTTGTTTTTACAAAGTTTATAATATCTGGGTACGTCTAATTTGCTGTTAAAATGAAGAAATTGGATGACTTTGGTTTTGGAACTTTGTTATTTGCGAACTGCAAAAACGAAATCTGAGTCGCGGCGCCGCAGCGCCGGTTCCAAGGGTAAAAGTGGTGCCGCAGCGCCGACCCGGCCAAAACCAAAATATAACCAGCACCGCAGCGCTGGTTCATGAGTCAAATTGAGCGCCGCAACGCCGGTTACCAACTTTGCCCAAAAATGAGATTTTAATTGTACAATTCTAGGAATGCCTATACAACCCTAATGAGTGATTGTAAAGAAATGTAAAATATGTTATAAAACTTAATAACAATCACACAAATGATGATTTAAAAGGGATACTTTACTAAGTTATATAAGACTTAAGCTTGATGTTCGTGAGGTATAAGATGTAGGATTAACTTACTAAATCCAATTGGGCATTATTCACCTATTGTGATATAATGATAAGTTATAAAGACTTAATTAAATGTTAACTGGTGATTAAAAGAAAAACACGAGTTAGAGATTGACTTAATTAATGTTACCGAGTATTGTGCATCTAATGTAATGTAAAGATGAGATTTGAGACTTAACTAAATGTTAAGTGTCAAGTAAAAGGAAGTGTGATAAGAAATGAGAAGGAAAAGGAAGTTTAATGTGAACAAATCAAATGGACAATAAGGAACCTTAACAGGACTTAAACACTAAATTAAACATTATGTATCGATTAAACGGAAGGATTATAGAATATAGAATAAAGTGTACTTAAGCGATTACTAAGCGTTGCCATGTGACTAATAAATGATGTGCATGATCACATATTGTGTAGGATACGTGAGGTGTAATGACCGTAATTTTTTTTTTAAACTCCATTATTAATTAAATATAGATTTAATTTTTAATGAGTTAGTTTCCCATGATTATTTAAAATCTTGTGTATTTAATTGGTTATGTGATTATATGATTTCGCGTAACTGTTAAGATTAATTAAGGGGAGTCACTAATGGTTTAATTGAATTAGTGAACTAACCCAACGGTTTTAATGTTGAAAGAATTGATAAAGTGTTGATTAACTAAATATTCAATTTAATTGAATATATTGTGAAAATAGATATTTAATTAATTTAAAGGGAGTCTCCGTAATAGAATTATTAAACTAATGGACTACCCTAGGTTATTTAATATCTATAAATTTATGAATAATTAAGTATTAAATATTCAATTATTTTGAATATAGTAAATTAATTATTATTACCTATTAATTAATAAAGATAATACAATTAATAATATTTAATTGTTCCGTTAGTAAATAAATAATAAGTGACGAGTTGAATTTATTTAATTAACTTGTAGCAAAATAATGGGACAAGAATTTTGGGACATATCCCATTTTATTTCTAACAGTGGTCGGCAAATTAGGAAGAGAAAAATTGAATTAAAATAAGTTAGGATGAAGAGTGAACTATCTTAGCCGCGTATGGATTTTGTGCAAGATTTCTTGCCGGATTTTCTGCGAAGTCAAATCATGACTGAAGATATCAGCGGCGTTTGCCCATCGTCTTCTTCCTCTTCACGTTGGTTAACCAAATTGGGCAATTGCATTGTCTGGTTTTTGAACTTTCTATAAATTAGGACCTCGGCTTCTTCCTTCAGTGCACTTAGATTGTAAAAATTCACTAAGAGAAAAAAATTGAGAGCTTGGGAGGGAAGGAAAATCAGAAGGAGGGAGTGAGCTTGCGAATGGTCTTTGACTTCATTATCTATTACGGAAGGAAGAGAAGAACGGCGAGTAGGAGGTAAGCATTTTCCGTGTATCAGTAGCCATGGAATTCTAAGAATTATATTTATGATTAATTCCTCAAATTTATATATAAAACTTGTAATTAATAATAATATGTGATTAATATGGAGTAAAAATGGTGGGTAGAATATTTTTAATAGATTAAAATTGAAGAAAATCGCTGAAATAGACCGGAGAAGACGACCTCTGGTTCGTCACGCCGCAGCGCCAGCAGATGACGCCGCAGCGATGCGATAAGGGGTCTTTGCGCCGCAGCGCCGCGCCTAAGGGCTTTGACGGCGCAGCGCCATGATTGCTGCTTAATCTCACGCCGCAACGTGAAGGCTGTGTGCCAGCTGGGATGGCTCGGGCCTGACGCCGCAGCATCGGCCTCGCTTGTATGCTTGGCACTGCAGCGCCAAGGCCGTGTTTTTGGGTCGTGCAGTTTGAGAATTAAATACTTTTAATTTAAATTCTTATTTAAGTTACGTTAAGTAATAATTAGTTAATTACTATTTAATCAATATTAGATAATAATTATGGATAAATGCAGTTAATTATTTATTATCAGATTTATAATAAATAATAAATAAGGATAATTAGTTGATTATTACTTGATTACTATTAGGTAACTATTTGACAACCAAAATAATATTGTCTTAAGGAGAAAACTGATTAACTTGGTTACAACTTACGTTTGGATTAATTACTTAACAATTATTCCCCATCGTTGTTATTAGCACTCGCACATCGTGCAATTGTTTTTGCGTAGACATTGACTTGTATTTTATTTAAAGTTCTATTATGGATGAACTACTATAGTTAAGTCTTAGCCATTGTTCGGCTAGACATTTGCGGTATAGATTTTAAAAGCTATTCAAACCATTTGATGGTGCGGAATCTTGGACTTGATGAACACCCCTTCAATATAGGGGAGTACCCCACGTATCGGAAATAAGATACAAAGAACAGAAATTAAATGTTATGCATACACATCGGGTACTAGAGGCTGATCCCCTCGAGTACTTATTTCTGAGCCAGTAACCAAAGGGTCAATTAGCTATTGACTCCCTTGGATGTTTATTGTTCAAAGTCTACTTGACTAGCATTCGTTCTAAAAGCAATTATTATTCTTGCTTCCGATATTCATATGGTTGAATTCCTCTATTTACATTCCGTTCATCATGATATATATCATTTCTTGTTAGTATTTAAACTTGCTGAGCAAACTAGTTGCTCACCCTTGCTATATCATGAACCTTATTGCAGTGAAGCCCAAGACCTCAGGAAAAGACAAAGGCAAGGAAAAGATGAAGTATTAGTCTTTTAATGTCTGTATTTTGATCCAAACATGGTTAAGAAACTTCTATTGTTATTTAAACCCTAAAGTATATTTGCATTTTTGTATTAAGGTTATCGAATCTTGGGACTACTAACACCTTTTGAATGAACAACATATGTTTATTATATTCCGCATTTAGTTATTGTATGTTGTTTGGAGGTAGATGATTGTATTGGATCGTGATGACCAAATCCGGGTGTTTGAGACCCGAATTTGGGGGCGTCACATGAGGTGCAGATAATTATAAGTTGTTTATGGTAATTGGTAATCTACGAGCCAGGTAAGTCTTTCAGTTCCTATTTGTTATGTGAACTAGATGATTAACTATTTTTAAATTAAGAAACCCTAATTAAGAAACCCTAATTGGTAAAAATTATCCGAATTGGTTAATTAAAACCCTAATTACTATATAAGAGTCTTAAGTAAGATAATTAGATTCTAATTAATGAATCATAATATTAATTATGAATTATTGAACTTATATTAAAACCCTAATTCAAGATTTAAACCCTAATTGTAGGACTGAAAACCCTAAACCCTAATTCGGAACCCTAATTGATTCAAGAACACTAAATTATGAATTGATAAATCTTAATTATGATATAATAGTTTAATTAAGGTATTACTAAACATGATTAAACATCCTCATCATAATCATTAAAAATCTAAGTTTAATTAGTAAATAAATAAATCAAAAATAAAATTAAACCAATAGAAATTGAGTTAGGAGTGTGCAAGCTTGTGCTCAACACACTCCAGGACAAGTAGGTGATTTAGATCAGATTGCAAGCAACATAAATCTCAATGCCAAGATATTTTGGAGGGCAAAATTGGAAAAAAAGTTAAAGAAACCCTAATTTAGGAGTTCCTATAAATAGAACATCAAGCAGATCAATTAAGCCACGAAAATTACAAAGCCTAAACACTTAGAATCATACCATAACAAGCCTCTTCAAGCACAAGATCAGAATCAAAAGCCAGAGATCAAAAATCTAAGAAAAAGGTGCAAAACCCTAACTTTTATGCTAGATCTTTAAGCCTGTAATAATTTTATGTTTTAGATGTTTAGGATTATGTGTAAGCATGTTATTTGATGATCTGGGTTGGTTAATCATGTATCTATAACGTTTAAATGGTCGAATTTGATGAAAAATCCAAACTGTTCTTGACAGTCAAGAACAGTCTGACAAGGCTTTTTGTCAGAGCTTTTGATTAAGCTAAACTGGATGTTTGATATGTTTTAAAGCATGAATTAGTAGTATGTCATGTTAGCTATAATATCTAATTGGTAGAATGTTAAATTATCTCTAGAATGAAAGTTATAGGTAGTCAAAATGCGTTGACCGACCATGATGGACTGATTTCTGGGTAACTCAGAAATCATATGAATGTCTGACAGTTCACTGACAGACTTTTGAACAACCCAGATCATGCCTAAATGATAGTATATATGTTGTTTCTTGGTTTAATCTTATAGTATGCTATGTAAACTACAACCTTGAAGCATCAAAGCACATTAAGCTAACATGGAACAAAAGTTATTAGCAGTCAAACTACTTTGACCGACCATGACTGGATGAGTTTCTGGGTAACCCAGAAACTCAAGAACAGCATGAACCACCCGTGTTTGACCATGAATTATCTAGCATGATATGATATTGTATAAGCTAAGTTAATACATGTCGTTATACTCTGCCATGTTGGCTATAACAACAAACAAAAATCAAGCATAAACATTAACGCATCAAAGAGAAATTTAAGGTTAAATGTCACTGCTCGACATTGACTGGTTGTTTTTCATAAAGAACACCTTTAGCGACAAAATGCATACTCAAACCCAGAAAACTATAATTCCTATGAAGACGGTCGTTAAAGCCTTTTGCGACGGTTTTAAATAAAAACTAATAAAAATAATTAAATAAATTATATAAAATAATAAATATATATTAATAATTCATAATAATTAATATTAAATATTAAAAATTCATTTTTTTATTATAATTAATAATTTTTAATATTCTGATAATTTTTATATAATTATTTAATTTAATTAAATATTCAATTAAATAATAATTATATTAAATAAATGATTTAAAAATGATATTAATGTATTTAAAATATTTAAATGATAATTAATTCATTTAAAATTATTACCAACTTTCCAAAATTATTTTAAATAATAAATAAATTATTTAAAATAAAATACTAAATATTTAATAATATTATAAATGATAATTAAATCATTTAAATATTAAACTAAGTTTTAAAAATTATTATAAATAATAATTACATCATTTAAATGATAAAATAAATTCTAAAAATATTATTAAAAAATAAAATAAATCATTTAAATAATATTCTATCTTTCTAAAAATATTATAAATGATAAATAAATTATTTAATTAATATTTTAGGTATCTAAAAATATTCTAAGTGACAAATAAATTATTTAAATAACATATTAATGTTTTAAAAATATTATAAATGATAATTAAATCATTTAAAAATATTCTTAAGCTTGTAAAATTATTTAAAAATATTTCCAAGCTTATAAAAATTATTTAAAAATAATATTAAGCTTTTAAAAATATTATAAATGATAATTTAATTATCCAAGCTAATATTTAAACTTCCAAATGAAGTTTTATCGAACAACCTATGTGTTTAGCTGTTTAAAGTCGTGACTGAGATACCGAATTAACGTCGGACCTTAACGAAACTTTTCTAGATTATCGTAATACATGTTAATATAAGTTCTAACGCTTATATTTGACAACGTAGACTACGTACGCTGACACCTTGTGTGAAATTGTGTTAAATGAACTACGCTGAGGCAAGTGTTCTAACCTTACTCAACTTATATTTATGCAAGAATTATAAATCTTGCTATCAATTATTGTGAAGTTATTGCTTCTTGTTCTGCATAACTTAAGAAATAAATCATTATTCATATATTGTTTATTCGAGCGTAAATTGTTGTGTCAAACCAAATTGTTTTGGTACGACATCTTATACTGAGAAATGGAACACCTTGATGTAAGGTGAACTGGAAAACCTTAAGATAAGGTGGTGACCGTTGATTATATATCGACATAAATTGTAGGATGATATGCATACTCCTAGGATATCGGTTAGTGTAGACACCCAAATTTTGCGTTTCCTTCTACTAATCATGACACGAGGGCAAAATCGTCAATTGAACCAGCTTGCGGGAGCAAAGAAGCGGGCACAAGGGCGAGCGCCCGGCACCGCCGCAATGTTTTGGGCAACCCAAGTTTACGTGACAATAAGGCCGTCCGAAGCAGGCACTTCCGAATGAGGTGGCACGTCTCCCGGAAATTCCCGGACTGCAGAACACGAGCCTGTCAACGAAAACCGACGTTGCGGCACGAAAATCGAGGCGTGGCACGAAAATCGAGAAAGTCAAGCCCGCCAGCCGCGGATAGATCTGCGGCCAAGTGGGTGCGCCAGCACGGAAACCAGGAAATCAGCACTACCAGCTGAGTGCGATGGGAGGCGTGCCAGCTGGCCAGCCTATTTAAGCCGCTTCGGGCAGCATACAGGAGGTTCAGCAAGTTCAGCAATTGTGGAGAAGAAGGAAATTCCAGCAGCAACATAAGCACGGAAATAGAGAGAAAATAGTGAGATTTTGCTACAAAAATAGAAGAGAAAGTGAGAAAAAAAGAGAGGAATATTATTCTTGTGATTTGATTGTATCACATAATACTTTTTTCTTCTATTCAATACACAAGTTCACATCCATTTGGATATCAATTGCAAGGTGAAATCTCTTTTATTATACCAATTCCTATCATGTCATTTGATTTGAATTAAATGTAGATTTCATGTAAATTATTGTGGAACAATGGATTAGGGAATTATTAGAGAGGGTTCCATCGGAACAAAGTTCTTTCCTAATAATCCGATGATATCCATTGGGTGAGGTGTTGCTCGTTCATATCGATATATACATTAGATGGAATTGATCTATGTAGATTGTTAATTTTGGATCCTTGTGGGGCGTTAAGCAATCCGTTGTTAGTTATGTTATTGTATCTATTTGATGTTTGTGATAAATTGTGGATGTGAGCCTAGGAGCGTGACACCATGGTCCGAATCCGATGATGGACAAATTTTGACGTATGTATTTTAGGAACAATGTAATCCTTCGTTGTAAACATGTAACCGTCGGGCCTTAAAATGACGCTAAGGCGAGAATCGGGTTTAAGGCCCCGAAATAGTGAAAGTTGTGATTGTTGGCGTTCGGGGACATTTTGATGGCTTACATGCCCATGAATAGCCCCGACGCGTGTTTATGCTTGATTTGATTTATGACACGAAATCGATTTCAAAGCTAAATGATAAGATTTTCATAAAATCAATCAAAGTAGGATATTAGAATCACGAGGTTAAAATTTGAGGAAATGTTAATGAATGTCGATTCCTATCTAACGAGAAAGCTAAGGAAAGATCGTTTTCCAAAACATCACACAAAAAATGATTTTTACAAATAAAATGACGTTTTTATTAAACCGTTGTATATAGGGTTAAAGAGGTTCTAGAAATTGCCCATCATTTTATGAAGGCAACGTATAGATCTCGATTCCTATTTAGACGAAGGTTTAAAAACTCTTGTTTTGCCAAAACGACACTTAATGAAAACCTCATAGTTTCGGACAATTAAAATCAAACCTTTCTCATAAAGAATAAAGCTTTCTCGTGTATACCGAAAAGACATTCCGAAGCGTTCTCAAATTAAAGCACGATTTTCCCTAAAATCCAAATGACTCTTTCATACAAACTCACCACAACATTCACATGGGCACACATACACACACACACACGCGCACCTACACATACACATTCATGAATTAAAGGATAGGAAAGCATCAAGATTGCGGTAACCGTGTTTCACGGAAGTCGAGGGGTGCCTAACACCTTCCCCTCACTTAAGCAAGCCCCCGAACTCTATGAATCTCGATTCGCAGACCAATTAATTCGGAGTCACATATGAGCCAGCGATTTATAAAAAAACGAAAACTCGGATGAGTTGGTACATCCATTTCAAATATACCAACTGGCGACTCTGGTTAATTGGCTCATCATAAAACACGATTCTTTCAAAACCCCGTCGACATCAATGCCGACCTTTTCCAAAAAAAAAATCATTAAATCGAAAGGTTAAAATTGGAAAAGACTAAAAGACCAAGAGAAAGAGAAAACCCGGCGTCGACAGCTGGCGACTCTGCTGGGGATATTAGAGGGCTTAAGCCGCGTTCAAATCTTGATGCTGTCCTATCCTTTAAAATTCATAAAATGTGTGTGTGTGCGATATTTTGATTTTTTACTTTTGTTGTGCGAATGTGTGTTGTTGTCCAATGAATGAATGATTGAATGGGTTTGCTTTACTTCAAAGTAATCATTTGCATACGGTGAGGACGATGAATGTGAATGTATGTTGAGAGTAGTACCTCCTCCTGAGGCGAACCCGTCGGTTGCTTATTACTGGACTCGATGGGGCTGCTCCCCGGAGATGGCTCAGGAAACGCACCACTCAAATCCGCTCCAATCGAAAGCGCTCAAACGAGTAGATTGCGAAGATTTGGGAACCTTCATGCCGAAAAGCCCGCGAGAGTAACTCTAGGGTAGGTCAGCCTCAGATTAACCCAACGCAGGAAAAGTCTCTTCATGCCTTTTTACGTTTATATGTCTAAATGTCATGATCTCATTCAATATTCATACATCCCTTTTTCTGTGTCGAAAGAGATTACTAACCGCTGTGAATTGCAGGGAATAGTTGGGGGAGCATAATAAAGCATGTTTGGCATTGGTTATGGCACTAAAGGACTACTAACTTTCTGTTTTACAGGGAAAGATTAAAAAACCCAAAAAAAAAAAAAAAAAAAAACACACAAAAAATTACAGTTTTAGCATGCATCCATTTTGCGTTTCCCCAAGACTAAACTTCGAACCATTGTCTCTGTAGGATTGCTCCTCAAACCCGTTCGCAGTCTAAGAAAGCCCAGGTCTCTACCTCTGAAATGGCTGATTTTCCCAATCATAGTTCCATATCTCGGGAGGAGTTTGATGATTTTAAAAGACAGATGATGGAAATGGCCACAATGCTAAAGGAACAGTTCTTAATCAGACAGGATCCGGCAAACCAGGGATCGCATAATGTTCCACCACCAGGGGATGATCAGAATCCTCCTAAAAATGGTGCAAACTTGCTTAAAGAGGACCAACCCCGACTCAAGGACGAGCCAGTCATCCCAGAGCCCGTTCCCATACCTAGCAGGACAGTGATTACTATCCCAGAAGAAGGGGACAATGACGACCTTCAGAGAAAAATGAAACACATGGAGGAGACCATCCAATCTCTAAGGGGCATAGGCTCCCTGGGCAGGGTTAATTATTCGGATCTATGTGTTTTCCCCGGAGCCAGATATCCAGAAAAGTTCAAAGTTCCCGAGTTTGAAAAATACAATGGAAAGGGAGACCCCTATACACACTTGAAAATATACATTGGAGAACTCGGGTCTTATGCCGAAGACGAGGGGTTAAGAATGCAACTATTCCAGAAAAAGCTTAACAGGGGAGGCAAGAATCTGGTATGCCCGCCTCGACAACGCCCGAATCCACAAACTGGGAGGAATTGGCCCATACCTTCTTAACCCAATACAGCTTTCAGGCCCAGATGGCTCTTGACAGGTACCAAATGACAAAGGTTTAAAAAAACAGCCTAGGGAATCCTTCAGGGAATATGCGCAAAGATGGAGGGGCAAGGCCGCACAGGTAACCCCCCCGATGAGCGAATCAGAGATGGTAATGACCTTTGTAGACATTCAGGAGGCACCGTATTATGAGAGGGTCAGCTCGGGGATTGGAAGACCTTTTGCTGAAATGATTAAACATGGAGAGATGGTTGACAGGGGGTTGAAATCGGGTAAAAATCCGGGATCTTACTGCTTTAGAAACTGCTGCCGAGCAAATACAAAATGGAAACTATGGCAGCACTTCCCGGAGGGTCCAAAAGAAGAAGGAAGAGGATGTTTCCCTCATCTTACAGGGGTCATCCAGAAAAACGGAAAGTCATCTTCCGGTTCAGGTACAGAGGGGAGGTCCATCCCGTCAGCCAAACTTCACAGATCAAAGGACAGAGGGGCGAAGAAGATATGAGGCCTCGCAAAATCGAGTATTCACCCCGCTCGGGGAGCCGCTTGAACGGGTACTAGCGGTATTAGTAGCCCAAAAGAAAATAGTTGGTCTGGCACCACCGAGTGACCCAAAGGGTAGAAGATTTGAACCGAGCAAGCGATGTGCATACCACTCCAGTTCCCCTGGCCACGATACTCAAGATTGTTGGACGTTGAAGCATCGAATTCAAAACATGATAGACAGTGGAGAGATTGTGGTGGAACAACCGGACTCCCCGAATGTTAAGGCAAATCCCTTGCCAAGACATGATGGGGGGGGGGGGGGGGGGGAGTTAATGTGACGGAGGCAAGTGAGGCTGGGGGGCCGCCAAGGTTGAACTATGTGCAGAAAATTGAGGGAATTGATCAACGTGATACATGATCATGGGAGTGCACGGGGAGCGTCCATCAGGTTGATAGGGATAAGTACAAATGGCATGGAAAAGACCTGTCAAGTTGACAGCCCCGAGGCCCATCATACTTGCAGCAAGGCCGCAACTCCCTATCAGTAGTCTGAAGACTGTACCCTGGAATTATGGGGGAATACCAAAGGAAGCGGCCAGTTGTGCTTCCGTGACGACCAAGGGGAACCCCTTATATCTTCCCGGGCGAGTCCTTGAGAGCCAAAAGAGAAAAAATGAAGAGGTTTCCGAGGAAAGGGCCATAGAGTTTTTGAAAAGGATGGATCACCCAGAAACGAGGGGGATCCAGATTTTAAGTGAGGAATCAACCCTAACATCAGTCATGGACTTGGTGTTGTCATCCAGTGAGCATTGCAAGACCCTGATGAAGGTTCTGGAGGAGGCATTTGTGTCCAAAGAAATTAGTGAGGAGGGTTTCGGCCAGCTGATAGGCCACTTATTAGAAACCGATGCAATATCCTTTACGGAGGAGGACATTCCCAAAGAGGGAAGGGGGCACCGAAAACCGCTACACATCGCGGTAATCTCCTCAGGATATGTCATGAATGGGGTGCTGATCGACGGGTGGATCGGCATTGAATATATGTCCTCTCAGCACGCTGAAGAAAATGAACATCAGTCTCAAGCGCCTACGGGCCAGTCATGTGGTGGTTCGGGCTTTTGACGGATCCCGGAGGGATACCATCGGAGAGATAGAATTGCCAGTGGAGATAGGGCCCTGTACTTTTGATATATCCTTCCAAGTCCTAGATATTACGGCAAGCTACAACCTGCTGTTAGGGAGGCCGTGGATACACATGGCCGGGGCAGTTCCTTCCACGCTCCACCAACAAATCAAGTTGATCATCGATGGGAATCTGGTAACAATCTCGGCCGAATGTGATGACCCTTCTCCTCCCAGGAGTGGCCTACCAGTAATCAATGTGGATGAGACAGCGGCGCCTGCCAGCTTTCAAGCACTAGAGATTAGCACTCCCCATTATAGATGCCTGGGGGCTCCAGCTGTGAAACCAAGGGTCTCTCCGGAACTCACCTTTGTGGCACGGGAAATGATTAAAATGAACTTCCAACCTGGACAGGGACTAGGGAAAAGCAGTCAGGGAATCACCAAGCCCATCCACCTACCACAGCAGATAGGCAAAGCAGGATTGGGATACCATGTGGGCGCAGTACGGGGACACCGTCAGGGTGCGACTCCGATTCGACTAGTTGGCAGTCCAGTGACCAAAGTCGACAATAAGCAGGGGATCAGCGGACCTGTGATTGGGGCAGGGAATGAAGAGTTAACCCCCACATGTAATGAGTCGGCCCGGAGGGAAGGTTTCCTGCGGGAGGTCGCAAAAGAGTTCGAAACCAAATGCTATATCCCCGGACAATCAACAAGCAGTAAGGAGGGGACGAATGTTATCACACCACCGGGAGCCCAACAAGTTGTACCTGTCATCGATTGGGCAGGGCTGATTATTCCTGGAGAAGATATGGAGAAGGACTCGGGTGACGTATCCGTAATCATCGGGGAGGTGTCCGATGTGAGGCCCTCCTTTATCCAGCGCATTTCATCTGACCTGACTATCGATAATTGGACCCGGAAACCAGTAATATCCAAACAGGGGTAAAGCTCGACGTCAGGGTGTTTAACCCTAGAGGATAGGGGAATGAAGAATTTTTATTTTGTTGTTGTTTTATTTCTGCTTTATTGTGTCGTTTCTTCGTGTTATTTGTAATTGCGATCGTCTTGAAAAATGATTTATATATGACAAGTACTTTGTTTTATGTCAGGTGTACCAATTTGAGTATTCCTTGCCTAACAAACGATCTTTCAAATTTGAATGGTGATTATGATTTTGACATTGAGCTGGATTTCGATTTGATGGGCATTGAGCAAGACGAGACAGATTACGACGACGCACTGATGAGATCAAAGGATGGGTCGAAGATAAACCCAAACCCAATTTGGACCAAACCATCACTATAGATATCGGAACCCCTGACAATCCAAAAGAACTCAAGATAGGGACAGACCTTACCCCCAGCCAAAAGCAGAAATAATTGAGTTACTAAGCCAATATGAGGATGTCTTTGCCTGGTCGCACGAGGATATGATCGGATTGTCCACCGACATTGTGGTGCACCGGTTACCCATCAAGGAGGGTTTTCAGGCCTGTTAAGCAGAAACTAAGAAAGTTGAAACCTGAGTGGAGCTTAAAAGTGAAGGAAGAGATCATCAAACAGTTCAGGGCGGGAATCATTATGGTATCCACTTATCCTGAATGGTTATCCAATGTGGTCCCGGTAGCTAAGCCTGGAGGAAAGGTGAGGGTATGTGTAGACTACAGAGATCTAAACAAGGCCAGTCTCAAGGACAACTTCCCGGTGCCTTTCATACACATCCTGGTGGATAACACAGCCCAGTACGAAAATGTATTCTTTTGTGGATTGCTTTGCGGGATATCATCAGATAATGGTGGCGGAGGAAGATCGGGAAAAGACCGCATTCATCACCCCCTGGGGCACTTTCTGCTATAGACGACTGGCTTTTGGCCTCACAAACGCGGGGGCTACTTATCAGAGAGCCATGATGGCCTTGTTCCACGATATGATGCACAAGGAGATAGAGGTCTACGTGGACGACATTATTGTGAAATCGAAGGTAGAGTCCGATCATATAACTCATCTCAAAAAGCTATTCGATCGGCTCAGGAAGTATAATTTGAAACTCAATCCAGCCAAGTGTGCTTTCGGAGTACAATCGGGCAAGCTCTTGGGTTTCCTGGTTAGTGATCGGGGCATTGAGTTGGACCCAGCAAAGATTAAGGCCATTGTGGATATGTCAGCACCTCGCACAGAGAAGGAGATAAGAGGATTCCTGGGGAGAATAAACTTCATCAGCCATTTTATATCCCACTTGACGACTACATGTGAGCCGATTTTTAAATTGTTAAGAAAAGGGGTGCTTCCCAAGAATGGAATGAGCAATGTCAGAGGGCGTTTCAGACCATTAAGAAACAATTGACGGAGGCACCAGTGCTGGTACCCCCAAAGGATGGGATCCCTCTGTTTATGTATATATCGGTCAACACCATTGCGATGGGATGTATGTTGGGACAGAAAAATGAGGCGGGTAAAGAGCAGGCCATCTATTACCTCAGCAAAAGATTTAGCCAATGTGAGCAGAATTACACTCCCATTGAGAAGACTGTTGTGCTCTGGCCTGGGCTGCAGGGAGATTACAGCACTACCTCCATGGGCATACAAACGTAACCTGATATCAAGAATGGATCCCCTGAAATATATTTTCGAAAGGCCCATGCTGAATTGTCGACTCTCAAGATGGCAGTTAATTTTACAACAGTTTGACATGGTGTACGTGACCCAGAAGGCCATGAAAGGGCAGGGAATTGCAGATCAGTTGGCAGAAACCCCGTCAGGAGGGACGGAGACTTTAGAAAACTCCTCTTCCGGGCGAGGATATATTTTGGGTATCGCACGAAAAATGTGATGACGAGGGACAATTCTGGAGGCTGTATTTTGATGGTGCCATGAATGCCGAGGGGGCAGGAGCCGGAGCGGTCCTAGTCTCTATCACCGGAGAACAATACCCCGTGGCCACTAAACTTCGCTTCAGCAATTCGAACAACACCGCTGAATACGAGGGGTGTATCTTGGGACTTTTCCGATTGGCCCGTGACATGGGAGTAAAAAGACTAGCGGTGTTCGGGGATTCAGAATTGGTAATCAGACAAGCAATCGGGGTATACAACACTAAGGAGCTTCGGTTACTTCCATACCATCGTTGTGTCACCCAGCTTATGCAAGAGTTCGAAGATATCGCTTTCCGCCATATTCCTCGGGGACGAAATGATTTTTGCCGATTGCATTGGCGACTTTGGCTTCCTTAATCCACGTGATCAAGAGTAGGGACAGTCCACAGATTGAGATCACCGTACAGAATGCTCCGGCATATGAGGAAAATGTGGCAGTGTTATCAAACGAGGTGGTGTTGACGAGGCAGCCCTGGTATCACGACATAAGGGAATATCTGAGAGACAGATCCCTTCCCGATCAGGCAAATCGGACTGAAAGGATGAGAATTCAAAAGATGGCGATGAAGTTTTACCTGAGTGGCGATTCACTTTACAAAAGGGATGCCGGGTTGGGACTGTTGCAATGCGTAGACGAAAACGCAATCCCAAAGGATTATGAATGAAATCCATGGCGGGGTGTGTGGGCCACATATGAGTGGACCGATGTTGGCCAAAAAGATCTTGAGGACAGGGCATTACTGGTTAACGCTGAAGGCCGATTGCGATGATCATGTCAAACGGTGTTATCAATGCCAGGCGCACGGTAATGTGATCCATACACCTCCCAATGAAACTGCACTGTATGACCTCCCCATGGCCATTTTCAATGTGGGGAATGGATGTAATCAGACCAATAGAGCCCAAAGCGAGCAACGGGCACCGGTTCATTTTCGTCATGATCGATTATTTCACCAAATGGGTAGAGGCAGCTTCTTTCCCTAAAGTAACTCAGGAGGTCAATCGTCAGCTTCATCAGGAATAATGTCATTTTGCCGATATGGGCAACCTGAGGTTGTGGTCTCCGACAATGCCAAGAATTTAAACAACGCCCTCATGAAGGGACTGTGTGACCAGTTCAAGATTAAGCATCTCAATTCCGTCATTTACCGTCCTAAGATGAATGGGGCAGTGGAGGCTGCAAATAAAAACATCAAGAAGATCATGGCGAAAATGTCTGCTAATCATCGGGGATGGCCGGATCTGTTACCCCTCACCCTGCTGGCATACCGAACATCAACGCGTACTTCTACAGGGGCAACCCCTTACGCTTTGGTGTATGGAATGGAGGCTGTCCTGCCAGTTGAAGTTGAGATGGCATCCCTCAGAATAGTGATCGATGCTCAGATAAGCGAGGAGGATTGGATGCAAAGCCGATACGACCAATTGGCCCTAATTGATGAAAGGAGGGTGGCTGCCGTTTGGCACGGCCAGCTATATCAACAGAGGATCTCCCGATCCTACGACAAAAAGGATCAGGCCTCGGAAATTCAAGGAGAATGACCTGGTGCTAAAGAGAGTCATGTCTTGTCAGGACGAAGCCAGGGGGAAGTTTGCCCCGAATTGGGAAGGACCATTCGTGATTAAGAAAGTGCTATCCGGAGGAGCCCTCATATTGCAAGAAATGGATGGTGAGGTATTTCCACAACCCCTCAATGCTGACTCGGTGAAGCGGTTCTACGCTTAAATCATCAGTTCTGTTTTTCCTTTGAGAGCGAACTACGTAGGACCTGATCTCCCAGCTTGTGGGGGTACGTAGGCAGCCATCATGGCGCGGTCCGATCCTTTAAAAAATAATCCTTTCCCTAACCAAAACCAATTTTCGATAGCCAGATAAAACCTTCCTACACCCTCAAAACCTTCCCGAAACCAACTGACTAACCAATTTCATCCCAGAATACATACCCTGATCCAACCCAAACAGTTATCCAAAATCTGAGATTCAATCCGACGAAATCAAAAGGTGTGCGGCAATATCTGTCAAATCTCCATCAAGTCTTGAGGAAAGAAAGAAGGCGAAATGTCAAAATCATGGTCAGTTGGATAAAATGATGATCCAATGGAGGGCAATGATACGACAAAAGGGGAAAACGACTAAATTTAAATGCATGTCTATATATATAAGTCGTTTTATTACAAGATTTCTCTTTCAATAACTGATGAAACCAACATAGTCTATGCAGGAAATAAAATAATCTACAAATCTGAAACTAGCCGGAGCAGGATGGACAGGGTGGTGGATAGATCTGAAGCATCAGCATCTCCTGCAATCTGCTGCCCCATCATATCAATACGATCCAGTAAAGCAGTAGCTCGGCTGACAGTCCCAAAATGAGCATCTACCACTGCCCTGGTCTGAAATACAATGGCCTCTCTATCAGCAATGGCAGCATCTCTAGCCCGAATGGCCTCATCTCTCTCGGCAACGGCGGCATCCCTCTCGGCTTCAGTAGTAATCAGGGCCAGGCGAAGTCGGGAATCCTCAGCGACCCGACTCGGGGCAGAATCGGCTGAAATGGAAGGGTCTGCGGTATCTTCTGTGAAAATCACTCCAGAGTCATCAAAGGCCCCCGTCCGACTCAAACTAGCCGAATCCAGGTCTCCACGCAACCACTGTACGTAGGCAAATGTCTGGATGTGACGGCTCGCACTATATTCGGCAAAGATCCTGCGATCCCAAAGCTCGTATACCTGCAATAGATCCCTCTCTGTACAGAATGATATAAGGAATCGGTATGCGGCTGCACCCGCGAAGGGGTGTAAATCCTGTGTCTGATCAAACTGCCCCATAACCCCCAGGGGATGATAGGTCGTCACGCCCCTTAACCCAACAATGGGAATGAAATCCATGCCAGGCACATGAGTCAAGAAGCTCATGAAGGAGCAATAGCCCGAGTAAACCAATAGATGAAAGGGGTCCTCAATGATAGACAAAAATGATGTCCAGGAGGCCACATCAGTACAACTCACGGGACGAAACGAAAACTGTGCGGCTATGTTGTGACTGAAGCAAAACCCTTGGCGGCGGAAGTGGCCGATGGGACTAAGATGACTCATGAACCACACATACAGCAAAGTCGAGCTCCCTCGGAAGAATCTCCCTCGGAAGGACTGGCAATATGTGGCCGACATATAGGTATCCGCCAATATCATGGGGAGAATGGTGTGATCCTCCTGAAGGGCCCTAACAGCCGCAACAATCCGCATGTCCAAATGATCGGATCCTGCAGGCAAATACAAAACTGAGATGACACAGGCCATCAGAACGCCCACTCTCAAGGCATCCCAGCGCTCCTCGGACACGGAAAAATCACCGAGGAAAAGACGGAAACTGTCAGGTGAGCCAAATCGGTCAATCAAGAATTGAAGAGGAACCATATGGTCTGATGTGATTACCGGTAATAAGACAGCCCTCCGCAAACCGGTGAAAGTCAAGAATTGACGGCGCATGGAACCAACGGTAACCCTAGCACAGGGACCATCCAACGGCAAGCCGGTGAAGCGAGCATACTCCTCAAGGGTGGGGGTCAGCTCTACTGTCCCAAACCTAAACACCTGACGGGCAGGGATCCAATAGCTCAGAAGACCATCCACAAAGCCCACTGGCACCCGGAAGGTTAATAAGGACCAAGAATGTCCCAGAAGACCATCTACGATAACCCTATCTGCTGGCAGTAGACTGTCCAACCAGCGGAAGAGGCTGCCAACCAACCCTGTGGGAGGAGTGGAATCCAAACGAGTCACAGCATCCGAGGATGACATCTGAAAAAATAGTATCAAAAAGACTGTACAGGGGTCATTCTCTATCCATAAATAAAAGCATGCATCATACAGTTAATAATAAAGCAGGTGAATTCCATAGAGATGAAAAAGAACTGTGCGTAAATAAATAAATGAGTTCAGTACATAGTGCATAAATGAAAAAGAAATCTAAACAGGTGCCGATACAAAAGGCCCTATCCTATCCTGGTCTAAATAAAATCAGTATCATCTATGAAAGCAGGATCCTCGAACTGATCCCCTGGAGTCGTCGAGCTCGGAGGACCAAAGTTCATATCAGGGATGTAGGGATGCGCTGTGGCATCAGATGAACTCGGGCCTGCATCATAACCTGCACCGTCAGGATCGTAGGTGTAAGCCTCCTCCGGGGCCCGGCCCAACCCCCGAATAAACAGCGACAACTGATCTACCTGACGGGTCAATGAGGCGATCTGCTCAGTGTGGGTAGGGGTCCGAACACAGGCAGCCCAATCGGTCATCGTCACCGAGCCTGGAACCATATCTCCAAGAAAGAAAGTGGCCCGAGTCTGAGGACCGATGGTACGGGGCACCCACCATGTACGGAATGCATCACTCGTAGTGGGACCCGTGGAAAGCATCCGACCATCCTCCCCGGCGAGCATGATCTCCGAGGGCTGAGAATCCAGCGGCCAGAAAGTAGTGAAAGAAAGGGAGTGCGGGATGCGGATCTCTCCAGTGACGCATCTGAATGCGCGCTCTCCCAGATACATCACCCAGCCTCCAACACTCTGCAAAGTGAGGCGACGGGTGGAAAGCTCGAACTCCGGGCCGGAAGGATGCCCGTCAGCAAACCCCACAGTCAGATGATCGAAGAGGTAGGGAATCCAGACGACGTCGGCAGCCGTGATCAACTCCAGCTGAATACGACAATGTGCAAAGCTGCCCGACACGGGGACCTCCTCCAGAGTGCTGTGATGTCATCGCCGACCCCGAGGATAAGTGTCCGGGCCCAGAGTAGTGATAGGCCTCAGACATGGCAGCCGCTCGTAAGCCCAGAACTGTGAATAGAAACAAGGCAAGGCATGAGTCACTATCAAATACAGAAAAGAGATGAAAGGAAAAGAAATACAGTAAGAGAGAGGAGGAGGGGACTCACCAACAGAAAATGGTAGAAGCCGAGCCAGGCATCAGTCTGTCCCTCTGAGCGTAGACGCATGCCATGGAGGAAATAGGCAAAGGTGAATGACCCCCAGTCATAATCACCGATGCGGTCCACGTCTCTGACCGCTCCTACGACGCTGAAATGAATGGTGGAGGAGTTGTTCCCCAGAAAACAACCCCTCATGATGGTCAGGAACAGGCGTCGTAGCAGAATGTCCCTTGTGCCCTGATCTGCTGGAATAGGCAGCGCATAGAGACCCCCGACTGCACCGACAGCCAAAGCACCAGATCGGATACTGCGGGCCTTAAAGACCCGGTCCTCAGCAGCGAAGCCCAGCAAAGCTCGAACCTCCACAGGAGTGATATCAAGATCCAAGGGGACGCGGGACCCGGTAAACTCAATGCCGGTAATGTACCTCCAGTCCCATGGGGTCAACACGACCTCGCAGTCGAGGAGATGAAGAGATTGCGTCTGGTGGAACCATCGCTCGGATAAAGCCCTCATGTAACCCCAGGGGCACTGGCGGGGGATGATAGTGAAGAAATGTCGAAAGCCCCAAGAGTCCACCATCGCCCGATAATCACTGTGCAGGGCCGCGTAAAGGGAGTAGATGTTGAACCAGTTACCCCTCGGCTGGGTAAACTCAGGCACCTGTGAAAATCACCAATGGGTCAATCCAGACAAAACCGGAAATTGAGAAATCAAGAACAAATGAAAAGCCGAATCGAGGATACCTCATTAGCCACAAGAGATGCCGAGGGATGACGACTGAGATCCCGACCCAATAGATCGGGTATCTGGACAGAAGCGCCAGATAAGGTGCGATGAGTGGGGGGAGCTGATGTGCTGAAAGACGGCTCCTCCACCGCAACCTCCGGAGGAGCAACCTCCTCAACGTCCGGGTGATCAGGACGGATGACAGACTCCGCCAAGCGACGAGCCTGACGGGTACGAGGGGGAATAGGGGCAGGTGCAGCCCTACGACGGCGAACACCCGAAGTCCGAGAGGCGGAGGAGCTACTGGGCGCATCACGATCCATAGCTGGAATAGAACGGGCGAGAAAGAAGGTAAGTTCCCTTTTAAAATTATGTAATGAACATTCTAAATTTCTAGCCTCATCATATGATTAATGCAACATGATGCATGGTTAAAAAAAAAAAAAAAAAAAAAAAAAAAAAAAAAAAAAAAAACGGCAGAGTTCCGTTTGTAAATTGGACATCCCAGGCATAAGCCAAACGTGTTTTCCATCAATCAAAGCCTCAAACAGATCTAAATTGCATTCATATATGTAATTACAGCATGTAATGCATGATTTTATTGCAGAAAAGGAATAACAATATGAGGGACCGCCTCATGAACATAAAATAGGACCCACACAGTTAATACATAGCATGTGCATATGATAGTACATTACATAGCATTGTAAAGCATACATTTTATCTCTAAACATGCAAATAGCCAAATGTATAGCAAAACATTGACGAAATTTAAAAGTGACCGGTCAAAGTGTTACCTGTAGCGTGTAGATCAATCCTACCGGAACAGTTTTTGCAGGAAAGTTGAAAAATCGACAAAAGACCCTTGCGAACAAGAAAAATCGAGAGAATCTCTGAGGATTGCAAGTTGAAAGTGACAGATCTGGAGGAGGCGCGTTGGTTATAAGGCCCGATCTTGGCCACAGATGTATCTGCGGCTGGCCGCAGATCAATCTGCGGCTGGCCGCAGATCCATCCGCGGCTGGCCCGATGGGTCCCACCTTGCTCCCTTGCAGCCATTTGACGTGTTAAGTGACGCGATGGGTGACCGGCGACGATACCCGGCCCCGACGAGACGATCGACCGGCGACGATAACCGGAGATCATGAGACGGATGTTCGGCGACGATAACCGGCTCCGACAAGATAACCAACCGGCGACGATAACCGGGGGTTACGCGATGGGTGACCGGCGACGATACCCGGCCCCGACGAGACGATCGACCGGCGACGATAACCGGCGATCACGAGATGGATGTCCGGCGACGATAACCGGCTTCGACAAGATAACCAACCGGGGACGATAACCGGGGGTACGCGATGGGTGACCGGCGACGATACCCGGCCCCGACATGACGATCGACCGGCAACGATAACCGGCGATCACGAGATGGATGTCCGGCGACGATAACCGGCTCCGACAGATAACCAACCGGCGACGATAACCGGGGGTTACGAGATGGGTGACCGGCGACGATACCCGGCCCCGACGAGACGATCAACCGGCGACGATAACCGGCGATCACGAGATGGATGACCGGCGACGATAACCGGCTCTGACAGATAACCAACCGGCGACGATAACCGGGGGTTACGAGATGGGTGACCGGCGACGATACCCGGCCCCGACGAGACGATCAACCGGCGACGATAACCGGCGATCACGAGATGGATGACCGGCGACGATAACCGGCTCCAACAAGATAACCAACCGGCGACGATAACCGGGGGTTACGCGATGGGTGACCGGCGACGATACCCGGCCCCGACGAAACGATCGACCGGCGAAGATAACCGTCGATCACGAGATGGATGTCCGGCGACGATAACCGGCTCTGACAGATAACCAACCGGCGACGATAACCGGGGGTTACGCGATGGGTGACCGGCGACGATACCCGGCCCTGACGAGACGATCGACCGGCGACGATAACCGGCGATCATGAGATGGATGTCCGGCGACGATAACTGGCTCCGACAAGATAACCAACCGGCGACGATAACCGGGGGTTACGCGATGGGTGACCAGCGACGATACCCGGCCCCGAACGAGACGATAGATTGAAGGAGTGAACCCAAAGACTAACGAACACGGTCAAGGGGTTGATACATTGACACTCTTACGAATGTCTTGCATGCATTGCATCTTATGATGCATCATAAGCTATATGTGTGAGGCATCATGTATGCACTGTCATTCTTACACACTGTCATTCATGCATGCATCAAGTGTCTATTCTTTATCCTGTTCATTTCATTTATCATTTCATAAACATGATAAAGAGGGGCAGCTGTAGACACCCAAATTTTGCGTTTCCTTCTACTAACCATGACAGGAGGGCAAAATCGTCAATTGAACCATCTTGCGGGAGCAAAGGAGCGGGCACAAGGGCGAGCGCCCGGCACCGCCGCGATGTTTTGGGCAAACCAAGTTTACGTGACAATAAAGCCGTCCGAAGCAGGCACTTCCGAATGAGGTGGCACGTCTCCCGGAAATTCCCGGACTGCAGAACACGAGCCTGTCAACGAGAACCGACGTTGCGGCACGAAAATCGAGGCGTGGCACGAAAATCGAGAAAGTCAAGCCCGCCAGCCGCGGATAGATCTGCGGCCAAGTGGGTGCGCCAGCACGGAAACCAGGACATCAGCACTACCAGCTGAGTGCGATGGGAGGTGTGCCAGCTGGCCAGCCGCAGATCCATCTGCGGCCAGCCGCAGATAGATCTGCGGCTGGCTCTGGCCAGCCTATTTAAGCCCTGCTTCGGGCAGCATACAGGAGGTTCAGCAAAAAATTGTGAAAGAGGAAGAATTCCAGCGGAAAACAGCAGCAAAAACCGGAAATAGAGAGGAAAAAACACCATAATTTTGCAACAAAAATAGGAGAGAAAGGAAGGAAAAAGTGAGGATTAATATCTCTTGAGTTGATTGTATCACATATACTTCTCCTTCTATTCGAATACATCAAATTCACATCCATTTGGATATCAATTGCAAGGTGAAATCTCTTTTGTTATATCAATTTCTATAATATTATTTGATTGAATTAAATGTAGATTTCATGAAAATTATTGTGGAACAATGGATTAGGAATTATTAGAGATGGTTCCATCGGAACAAAGTTCTTCCTAATAATCCGATGATAATCCATTGGGTGAGGTGTTGCTCGTTCATATCGATATATACATTAGATGGAATTGATCTATGTAGATTGTTAATTTTGGATCCTTGTGGGGCGTTAAGAAATCCGTTGTTAGTTATGTTATTGTATCTATTTGATGTTTGTGATAAATTGTGGATGTGAGCCTAGGAGCGTGACACCATGGTCCGAATCCGATGATGGACAAATTTTGACGTATGTATTTAGGAACAATGTAAGTTTTCATTGTAAATATGTAATCGTTGGGCCTTAAAACGACGCTAAGGCGAGAATCGTGCTTAAGGCCCCGAAATAGTGAAATTTGTGATTGTTGGCGTTCGGGGACATTTTGATGGCTTACATGCCCATGAATAGCCCCGACGCATGTTTATACTTGATTTGATTTATGACACGAAATTGGTTTCAAAGCTAAATGATAAGATTTTCATAAAATCGATCAAAGTAGGATATTAAAATCACGAGGTTAAAATTTGAGAAATGTTAATGAATGTCGATTCCTATCTAACGAGAAAGCTAAAGAAAGATCGTTTTCCAAAACATCACACAAAATGATTTTATGAATAAAATGACGTTTTACTAAACCTTGATACATAGGGCGAAAGAGATTCTAGAAATTGCCTACCATTTATGAAAGCAACGTATAAATCTCGATTCCTATTTTGGCCAAGGTTTAACAAACTCGTGTTTTACCAAAATGACATCTAATGAAAATCTCATAGTTTTGACAATTAAAATCAAACCTTTCTTATAAAAAATCAAGCTTCTCGTATAAATCAAAAGACATTCCGAAGCGTTCTCAAATTAAAGCACGACTTTCCCTAAAAAATCCAAATGATTCTTTCATACAAACTCACCACAACATTCATATAGGCACACACACACACACGCGCGCACACACACACATTTCATGAATTAAAGGATAGAAAAGCATCAAGATTGCGGTAACCGTGTTTCACGGAAGTCGAGGGGTGCCTAACACCTTCCCCTCACTTAAGCAAGCCCCCGAACTCTATGAATCTCGATTCGCAGACCAATTAATTCGGAGTCACATATGAGCCAGCGATTTATAAAACACGAAAACTCGGATGAGTTGGTACATCCATTCCAAATATACCAACTGGCGACTCTGGTTAATTGGCTCATCATAAAAACGATCTTTCAAAACCCCGTCGACATCAATGCCGACCTTTTCCAAAAATCATTAAATCAAAAGGCTAAAATTTGGAAGAGACCAAGGGAAAGAGAAAACCCGGCGTCGACATCCTTCCTAGATGATTAAGAAGCTCGGCTAGGACTTATTTTGAAGGTCCTTCTTGCTTGGATTCTCTTCTTCTTCCTCCCGTGCCTCCTTCTTCTTCCTCCTTCCTTTTTTCGGCGAACTTCCGGCGACTCCTCCTCCTATTTCCGGCGAGCTCTCTCACTCTCACTCTCTCTCTCTGCAGAATTTGAAATGGGTTTGAATGGGGAGCTGATGGTTTGCAATAGAGAAATGAAGTTGTTGAATTATTTGGGAGAGTGGAGGAGTAAATTTGGGAAGAAAAATGAGTTTGTGGGTTAATGGCTCAAGGTGGCCAATTTTTCAACATTGCCGGCAATAGCTCTCCCTCCTTGCAATTTGATTGGTCCAAAATGAGGGATTGGTTCCCTCTTGGAGTGACAAGCCAAAATAAATACCCAAATACACCAAAAATATACCCGAAAACTCCCACTTTTGTACCAAAACTGGTAAATAACCCTACCCAAAATTAAAATGGACATTACCATAAATATTGGGATACGTAAAAATAATTATTAAGGGATTTGTCCAATTATTCGGAACACCCATATAATACATTTCGGATACGGATAAAATCACGTATCAGCTCAAATAAAATTTCTGACACTTGGAAAAATTATTCGTACGCATACACGTATTTATGAAATTATTCAACATCAAAAAAGACACAAAAATTTTATGGTGTGAATAGTGCCTCGGGAAACGTGCCCCGTGAATAGTAATTTTGCGATCTTTCGCAAAATCAATTATTCACCCCTACGATTCAATAACGCATAAAACTTCATACATTGACATTATCTAGGTTATAAAATAGCCTTTAAACACGTCACATAAAAATAATATTTAATCCATTAATACTATTAATAAACCCAAATTACAAGGGTATTCGCGATTCGCGATCGCTACTCTTTCCGATTAACTCCCCATAATCATATACATCAACGTATATATATCTCACCCATATTTTAGGTTAGCGTCTTTACAATAATTAACTCGTCCAATAATATTATCCTTTAACTATTTATTTAATCCAATAAATAGTACTCTAGCGATATTTCTCGAATCCGCCAAATTAGGTAATACGAAAACTTTGATACCTACTAATCATCGTCTACACATAATCTAGGTTATAATATAACCTTTAAACACTTACCACATAATATTATCAATAAAAGTCTATTTTATTCAATAATATTCATAAGCTCGAATTATCAAGCTACCCATGACTCGCGATCGTTGCAATAATTAACTATTAACTCATTCATTTCGAATCTATGTATATATTTCACATTTATATATATACATATTAAGCTCATCTATTTAATCACATAAATATATATAACACATATATATTCAAACGCGGCTCATAATAAGAATTATTCTATATTAAATTCTTATTATAATTATTCTCAAAAATCCGGGTTGTCACAGAATTCCTATTGATAGGCGAGTAAAACTCCATTAGGTATTCCTTAGCGAGCCATTTTCAGTGAACTTATTCTCTAATAAGCACCTACATACTTACTTTAGTGTCTCCACACAAATGATTATGAGATCAATCATCCTTTTCCTAAGAGCAAGCAACGTATGTACTAATCTATCCGGATTCACTAATCCCCTTTTTAGTAATCCAACGATTAGAAACAATTTTAGTTTGTGAGCTATCTAGAATTTAGATCTCATTAGCATGATCACCATCATGCTTCTAAAAGCATTGCTCAAAACTATGAGTTTATCACATTTAATATATAACAGCACCATGTAGATAATGTAAAATGCCTTTTAAGAAAATCAATTCTTTTATTAATAAATGAATAAGATTACAAAGTATATGCTACATCATATCAAATATGATTGGTTTGTGTGCATACTACTTTCAATCTCCCACTTGCACTAAAGCCAATCGCCATGGTATCTAATACCCATCTTCTCTAAGTGACGAACAAACTGCTGTTGTGTTAAAGCTTTAGTAAATGGATCAGCAATATTATCTTCAGAGTCCACACGCTCTAGGGTGACATCTCATCTTCCAATGATCTCTCTAATCAAATGAAACCGCCACAACATGTGTTTGGATTTCTGATGAGACCTGAGTTCTTTAGCCTGCGCAACAGCTCGAGTGTTGTCACAGAATAAAGGTACGGCTCCTCTAATGCTAGGAACCACTCCAAGTTTAGTTATGAACTTCTTCATCCAAACAGCTTCCTTTGTAGCTTCACTTGCAGCTATGTACTCTGCCTCCGTCACTGAATCAGCAACTATTTGCTGCTTGGAACTCTTCCAACTCACTGCACCACCGTTTAAGGTAAACACATATCCTGAAACAGATTTATAGTCATCTTGGTCCGTTTGAAAACTTGAGTCTTTATAGCCCTCTAGTTTCAATTCAGACCCACCGTAGATAAGAAATACATCCTTAGTTCTTCTCAAGTACTTTAGGATGTTTTTCACTGCCTTCCAGTGCTCTTCTCTTGGATTCGACTGATATTTGCTTGTTACACTAAGTGGATGAGCGACATCTGGTCTAGTACATATCATACCGTACATGATAGATCCTATTGCTGAAGCATAAGGAATCTTACTCATACGGTCTCTCTCCTCAGGTGTCTTTGGGGCCTATTTCTTGGAGAGATGTATTCCATGGCTCATCGACATGAGACCTCTGTTGGAATCTTCCATGCTAAACCTTTTTAGCATCGAGTCAATGTACTATCCTTGGGTCAAGCCCAGCATCCTTTTAGATCTATCTCTATAGATCTTTATGCCCAAAATATAGGATGCCTCACCCAAGTCCTTCATGGAGAAGTGTTTAGATAACCTAATTTTGATCAACTGTAAAATAGGAACATCATTCCTTATCAGTAATTTGTCATCAACATATAATAGAAGGAATGAAACAGCGCTCCCACTAACCTTCTTGTACAGACATGGTTCGTCCTCATTTTTGATAAAATCAAACTTTTTGATTATCTCATCAAAACGGATGTTCCATCTTCGAGAAGCTTGCTTCGATCCAAAAATCGATCGTTGTAGCTTACAGACTTGGTTTGTTCCAACCTTTGAAATAAAACCCTCTGGCTGTATCATATATACATTCTCCTCAAGCTCTCCATTGAGGAAGGCCGTTTTCACGTCCATTTGCCAGATCTCGTAGTCATGATAAGCTGCAATTGCAAGTAAAACCTGAATGGACTTGAGCATAGCTACTGGTGAGAAGGTTTCATCATAGTCAACTCCTTGTCTTTGTTTGAAACCTTTTGCAACCAGTCGGGTCTTATAGGTCTCTACCTTACCATCTGCTCCAGTCTTTCTCTTAAAGACCCATTTACACCCAATAGGCTTAATGCCTTCAGGTGGTGAAACCAAAGTCCATACTTGGTTTTCGTACATGGAGTCCATCTCGGATTTCATGGCTTCTAGCCATTTCTTTTAGTCTTCACTACTCATAGCCTCTTCGTAAGTCAATGGATCATCATCATCTATGATGCGTACCTCATCATCATCCTCTATGATGAATCCATACCTATCAGGTATCTTCGGTACTCTTCTAGATTTACGAATAGGTAGTGGTGCAGTAGGTTCTTCTACTTGGTCAGGTACCTGACTTTGATCCATAGTATTTTGTGGTTCTTGAACTTCTTCAAGATATATCTTACTCCCACTGACCCCTTCAAGGATAAACTCCTTTTGCAAGAAGGCAGCGTGTTTCGCAACAAACACCTTTTGATCAGTCGGGTGATAAAAATAATACGCTGATGTTTCTTTAGGGTATCCCACGAATCTACATTTGTCGGATCTAGTCTTCAGCTTATCATGCTCAAACCTTTTGACATAAGCTAGACAACCCCAAGTCTTAACATGCTTAAGATTTAGTTTCCTCCCAGTCCATATCTCATATGGGGTCTTTGGGACGGATTTGATAGGTACCTTGTTAAGTAGGTATGCAGCAGATTCTAGGGCATAACCCCAGAAGGATATTGGAAGGTCGGTAAAACTCATCATGGAACGAACCATGTCCAACAATGTTCAATTTCTCCTTTCAGATACACCATTTAACTGTGGCGTTCCTAGTGGAGTCCATTGTGAGATTATACCATTTTCTTTGAGACAATTGAGAAACTCATTGGTCAAGTATTCCCCTCCTCGATCCGATCGAAGAATCTTAATACTCTTACTAGTTTGCTTCTCTACTTCACTTCTGAATTCTTTGAACTTTTCAAACGATTCAGATTTGTATTTCATTAAATACACATATCCAAATCTAGAATGATCATCAGTGAAAGTAATAAAATAAGAATACCTTCCTCGTGCATTCGTTGTCATAGGTCCACATACGTCTGTGTGTACCAATGCTAACAACTCTGTAACTCTTTCTCCTTTTCCACTAAAAGGGGATTTAGTCATCTTACCTATGAGACAAGATTCACAAGTTGGATATGATTCGTAATAAGAAAGCTCTAAAAGCCCATCTTTATGCAACTTGGATAATCTTGTTTCATTGATATGACCAAGTCTACAGTGCCATATAAAGGTATAATTAACATCATCTCTTTTTCTTTTCTTAGTTTGTTCAATTTGAAGTGTATTTTCATGCAAGTCAAGTATGTAAAGTCCATTCAGTAGGTTCCCAACACCATATAAAACATTTTTATTATAAATAGAACAACTATTGTTCTTTATTATAATATCAAAACCATCCATATCCAATACAGAAATTGAAATAATGTTTCTAATGAGTGTCGGAACATAATAACAATTATTTAAACTAATGAACTTGCCCGAAGGCAGTGTTAAATAATAAGTCCCTACAGCTAATGCAGCAACCTTTGCTCCATTTCTCACTCGTAGGACGACTTCATCCTTGTTCAGCTTTCTACTTCTGCTTAGTCCATGCATTAATTATTATTACATATGTGAGAACTACAGCCGGTATCCAATACCTAAGTAGAATTTTGACTTTCAGAAAATTTAATTTCAATCATGAACAAACCTAGATCGGAAGTCGAAGCTTCTCCAAGCTTCTTTTGGTCCGCAAGATACTCCTTGCAGTTCCTCTTCTAGTGTCCCGACTTATTGCAATGGTAGCAAATTCCTTTGCTATCTGGATCAGGTTTCTTTTTATCCTTTCTCTTCACCTTGACTTTAGCCTTCTTATTTTTCTTCTTTTCAGAAGATACCTTGGGCCTCTTCCTTTTCTTGGAAGAATCATCCACTAGTAAGACTTGGTTCTTGTTGGATGAGAAGTGACCTTCAGCAGTTTTCAACATGTTAAGTAACTCAGGCAAGCTGACGTCCAACTTATTCATGTGAAAATTCACAACAAATTGTGAGAAGGTGTCCGGGAGTAACTGTAAGATCAAATCTTGACTTAACTCCCCATCCATCACGAACCCAAGCTGTCCAAGTTGTTCAATCAGATTGATCATCTTAAGGACATGAGTCTCAACAGCAGTGCCCTCGGTCATACGAGATCGGAAGAGCTCCTTAGATATCTGATATCTAGCAGTCCTACTTTGCTCACCATACAACTCCTTGAGGTGCAGCAATATAGTAGGAGCATCCATAGTTTCATGCTGACGCTGAAGCTCGTTACTCATGGATGCGAGCATGATGCATTGAGCCAAGATTGCATCATCTTGCCACTTTCTAAAAGTAGCAATCTCTTCCTCAGGGGCTGTTTCTGTAACATTTGCAGGGACTGGCGAATTTAGGACATCAGAAATTTTTTCAGCAGTGAGAACAATCTCAGATTCCTTAAACAGTCCGTGTAATTCGGTCCGGTCAGTTTGTTAGCATCAAGTATGCTACACAGTGATAGTGAGTTTGACATTTTTAAATTCTGCATGTGAAATAGACAACATTTTAGCATACATTCATTTAATTAATTACCAAAATAAATTAGGTCTTTATTTTAAATTGGTATCTCTCACTTTTTCATCAAACTATATTACCCTCAATTTATATAGTTCGGCAATTCTAATTAAAGATTTGCTAGTGAGACTAAGGATCCCATTTCAAATGTATATAGCCTTGTGGTGACACAACAAACGATATATAAATAAATAGGTAGACAACTATTGTCAATTACATCTCTATGTAACTCCTTGTATTTTGCCTCTTAGATTATTTTGATCAAGTGGTGACACATCCGAATCAAAATTATCCAAGTTAAGTCCATCCTAGCACTTCCATATATTCGAAAGAAAAATACCGTCCTTGTATGACACAACAAAACAACATCGTTCAGTCTATTTATAAGCATCAAATGTGATAAAGCAACATCTTAAATATTTAATACTTGCCTTGTGGTGACACAACAAACTCATATTAAATATTTAATACTCTATTGTTTTACCATGTTAGAAGGCGACGATCGATATTTCAAATATCTTTGAACGCTTAGGACTTAATATAATTTCTTTGAGGGGTTTGTTATTAGTAGTCTCATCTTGTTTAGCGCGCATGCACATATATATAAAATACGCGTCATATTATTTTACATGCGAAATATGTTGGATAATATATAATATATATATAGTAAGCATGCACATATAGAATACTATATTCTACCCGGATTGATTATGGACTTTTATTCTAGTTCGGTTCACTAGAACCACCAAGTGAACCAAAAGGTCAAACCTAGGGTGCAAGAATTAAATTTAAATATACCTATTACATTTAAACCCGGGCTCTATTACAAACGGGTCTTCAAGCGCTCCTTGCTCCTTTGTCTCCAATTCTTCAAAATAATTCTAACTAGTCCTATTACATAAGCTATTTCAAATAAATAGAATCCTTGATCAGCAGTCAAGGGGAAGTACATAGGAGAGAGATATAATTTTCATTAAGAAAAAAATTAGAGAAGGCTAGGTACGCAGACCCTATTTATAAAACCCATTCATTCAAGCATCTACTAAAATAAATCCAATCACACATTGGTCAATAGTCCATAATCAATCCCTATTTATTATCATGCATATTTCTATATGTATCAATAAATAACATTCATCTCATGAATAATAAATTCATTCCATATATGCATTGATATCAATTAATGGGCAAAAGTTTTGCTAATATTTAGTTTTGAAACAAAATAAACTCTTTTATTTTAATCAAAAACCAAATCCTAATTAAATTCCTTTAATTTTAGCAATCTGAAATCATATTTCAGATAAAATAAACATCTTTATTTTAAACTTTTATCAATTAAATAAACCATTTATGTTAATTGAGAAAAACAAAAAATTTCAAATTCTGCATACCGGCGCGGCCACGCTCTAAATTGAACTAGGAGCTGTGCGGCTGCGCTACACCCTAGGAAACGTTTTTCTGGGTTCGGGCGCGGCCGCGCTCCAGAATGAAATGGAAGCAGCGCGGCCGCGCCGCGACGCAGAATCAAAAAAATTTTCTTGCCCAAAAATTCGAACGTTTCGCATATCAATTCATACATGGAATCATCAAGATCGATAATTAGCACATGATTAGGCTCTGATACCACTGTTAGGTTTGTATATAACGCGAGCATGCAATCAAATTACATAAATAGAGCGGAAGCACGATAAAAAGGATTTTAAAATTTTATACAAACCATCACCATGATCGATTAATGTGCTCAATTAACGATATAAACGAAAGAGAAAGAGAATAAGAATTATACCCTCGTAGAATAAAACTTCCTCGGGTACAATTTCAACTCCTAGTCCTTCGTGTTCTCCTCGAATGCTACGGTGTTATTCCTTCCTTTGATCAACGTTAGCCACCCAAGTGTTTGGCCTCTAGAGGTGATCCACCAAGGAAGAACAAGTATTCAAGAAGTTGGGTGTTTGGCAAAACCCTAGTTTCTATCTCTATAGGAATTGTAAGTACTCTACACAATCTAATGCAAGAGTGTGTAACCCTAATTTATGATAAGACTCCTCTTATTTATAGATGTAGGAATAACCCTTCCCTAAACTATTTAGGATTAGGGTTTCTATTATAATTAAACTCCTTTAATTAATTATGCTCCTAATCCAATTAGAAATTCATGGGAGAGTAATTCTATTAATTAATTCTCAATCCCTATTAGGAATTAAATAATAGTAATAGTAATAATAATAATAAGACTCCTTTTATTAATTTATATTTAATATTTCCAAAATATTAAATAATAAATATTAAGTTATTTAATTTATTCTATCTCCATAGACTAAATTAAATACACTTAACTTATTATTACAATTATGCCATTTACTTCTTAAAAAAATATTTTTCTTTTGCGGTGTGACCCTTTAGGTTCTCCATATTAAACTGGTTGTGAATAAATCAAGTAGAACAATTTTAATCTTATTTAAATAAATAAATTAAACTATTTAAATCATTTAAATAAATAATATTTATTCTACAATAAGGGTAAGCCCCCTTAGCAATCAATAACTTTTCAGATAATATAGATTTCAACATTAATCACAAAAGAACCTTTGAGTAAATAGTTACCGTACAATTCAATCCTTCTACCATACAATGTCCCAATTAAATATAAGACATGGATTTACTGTCAAGTCTTATTTTATTTAATTATATGTATTTCGATTCCCAAAAGCACAACTCTGATTAATGCAAATTAGAAACTCCTTTCTAATTTCATTCTGCCTTGGCCAAGGACTACTGAGTTGTCATTTATCGAATCAAATAGGACATTCATATCTTTTACTAGACGTGGTAGATTCTTTGTTGATCATTCACCTATCTCCATATACAACTTATTATACCCAATCATACCCTTTGATACACCCCAAAGGTCTTAAGGGACATGTCAAAGTATAACTCATCATACACAAGAGGAATTCCTATTGACAGGCGAGTAAAACTCCATTAGGTATTCCTTAGCGGGCCACGTTCAGTGAACTTATTCTCTAATAAATACCTACATACTTGCTTTAGTTTCTCCACACAAATGATTATGAGATCAATCATCCTCTTATTAAGAGCAAGCAACGTATGTACTAATCTATCCGGATTCACTAATCCCCTTTTTAGTAATCCAACGATTAGGAACAATTTTAGTTTGTGAGCTATTAATGTGCTGTCGCAAGCAACCAAAAATAAAACCTTATTGTGAAAGATAATAATGTAGCAGTACAAGTAAGAGTTGATCCCACAGAGAGTGATTAGTATAAAATTATTCTTTGTTTACCAAAAAGGGGGGGTTTATAATTTTATTTCACTAATTATCAAGAACAGAATTTAAAGTGATAAGAATAACCAATTAATTAAAGATTTCAGTTCTTCCGGTTCAGTATCACCTTTTTACAATAATAGAATAATTAAGTGAAACAATATTTATCCTTCAATGAAATTAGTAGCCCTAGGTAGCAACAAGCTCTACTACCTGAAACTCCCCTTAGATTATCACTTAATGAAACAAGCTCTTCACAAGATTCTAACCATTATACAACCTAGAACAAGCTCTCTAGATTTAATATAATAGTTGTATTAAGAACTAGGGAATTAGACTAATCTAAGCAACAATCACACAAGTTCGGATTATTTAACTTGTCTTCCGATAATCATAGCAATACTCAAAAGCTTGACCACAATCATGTATTACTAATTGCTACTTATGATTAAGAACAATATCAATTACACATAATACTGTCCCTTAATCTAGCAGATGAGATTAATCAAATTGACTTAATCGATCACATTAAACCAATCGGAATAAATATCATTCAACAATTAAAATAGATTATCAAGAATGAACTTCATGTAAGAAGGAATAAATAGCTTATACTTAATCAAACCATTACTTGTAAACGAGGTTCAACATCCCCTTCGAACTGAGTAAAGGAATTAGCCTAACATATTAAGTCCAATTAATATTTTCTTGAATTCTAAAAGGGGCGAGGACGACAACCTCACTATGGAGGTGATCCTCTTTCCCTACTAATTTATAAAAGGGGTGAGGACAACAACCTCACTATGGAGGTGATCCTCTTTTCCTACTAATTACACTAGAATTTAGAGAGAAGATGGAGAAAATGAAGAAGATGATATGTATTAGTATGTGAATTAGCAAAATAAAAGCCGAGCTTCACTTGGTATTTATAGGCACTCAAGTGTACAAGATGTCAAGATCCAACAACTAATATTGGTCATGTGAATCAGCCATCTAAGGGAATCAAAAACCCAAAAACGTGCACCTCATAAGAAGTCAAAATCTGACACCAAAACTGATCAGCAGCTTGCAAGCTAATTTTGAATTAGTAGACTGCCGATTTTGGACTTGAGCAAAGAAGAAAGTTGTAGCCCTGGAGTTTCTAATGAATTTGGGCTTTTGAAGCACCTGATTTGGAGTTGGGAAGCACAAGTTATGACCCAAATACTCCAACTGGTCCGAACAGGAATTTAGTCTAGGCGGGATTCAGATCAGCTGTCTAAAAAGCAATATTTGGAGGCCCAAATGAACTCGAATTTTTGCTCACCATACTATTTTGAGAAGTCTAAAAAGCTTGAGAAGTCTACTAAAAACTTCAAGAAGACCACATTTTCATTTGGGAACTTTAACACAATTCAAATCTCAACCGAAGCCCCAAAGGTCAATCTGTCCAGAAGCTCAATTTCCTGAAATTTTCAACTTTAACGTATGTTGGTAAAATGGTCATAACTCTCTCATCCGAGCTTCGATTTTGGCGTTTCAAGATGATCCGAAAGCTAAGAAATAGATCTACAACTTTTCTTCTTTGAGCTTTAAGAGAATAAGGCCTGATCAAGTGTTACTTTGAGCCTCAAGCGGACAGACGGATTTCAAAATAATCCAAAAGTGTGAAAATAACACAGTTTTCATTTAATGGCTCCATTTGCAACCTAAATCAAAATATAAGAATAATGAGTACATTTAGGTGCCAAATAAGTATAAAAGACTAGATATTAAGAGATAAAAACATAACAGATTTTATACTTATCAAATTCCCCCACACTTATCTTTTGCACGTCCTCGGGCAAAACAAAAAATAAAGTATAACAAAAAATTCAACTAATCAAACTTGACAACCTTGAGCCACAAATTAAAATGAACTTCAACATTAACCTCAAAGATTCAAAACAGTAACTCTTGAAAAACTTCAAAATACTGCTTCATCTAAAATTCAAGCTTACTTATCAATCTTACTCTACTGTTAACCCTTCGTGTGTGTGTGTGAATCCATATGTATCAAACTAATTAAAACTCAGAAAAATTTATGAAATCAAAGCTTTTAAAGGAGAAAGAAAAACTCTATACACATATTTTCACACTACTCTCAGTTAACATAAGCAAATAATAGCAGAGATCAATAGGCTTTTTCTTCCTTCGGTAAGTGCATTTTATGCTCCGTCTTACCAACGAGTGCGTTTTACGCTCCATCTCTCAAGTCATGTGTTTATCAATGAGTGCGTTTTACGCTCCATCTCAATTCACCACATGAATCATAATTTTTCTTTTTCTTCTCTTTTTTTTTGTTAAATCAAACATCTAACTTTTCCCTAAATTATTTCCCCTTTCGTAAATAAAACCTCATGTTTACTTCAAGTTATGATCAAACAAATGATTGAGTTCAAGAATTTCTCCCCTTGACATTCAATCGAAATAAATAAATAAATAAATACGCCTTTCCAAGTTAAAACTAGGTCGACCAAATGGACAAGTGTAAAAAAAATTAAAGGGTCTCAAATAAAGTAAAAATCAACAAAGAAAACCAAATTCAAACTACACAATGTCTATCAATTTTCCAAAATGTTATCAACGAGAATCAAGATTTTATCATTGGTCAAAAATCAAAATCCAAATTAACTCATTGCTCAAGTGACTTATTTTAAAAATTACCCCATTTTCGTAGGAAACACGATTGTACTTAGCATGTACAACAAGCCTTTAAACCCCAAGGTTACCCCAAGTGGACGAGTTTTATCTCGTGAGGGTTTGCAGAGAATATACCCACAAAATTCAAAATTCAAAATTCAAACTAACAAAAACAAACTTAATTTTTTTTATATTATATATTATATTTATATATATATATATATATATATATTTAAAACACCCTAAATTTTAAAACACCCTAAATCCTTCCCCCACACTTAAAACTTACATTGTCCCTAATGTAAAGTAAAATGCAAAGAAAAGAAAAACAACATAACCGAAATAAAAATGTGAAAATAAAAAGAAATGAACTCCCCTTGGGTTTCTTCCCAAGCAACGCCTTTGTTTATTGTCATTAACTTGACATTAAACCTCTCAATCTTCACAAACTGGATCCACCAAATCCAGCAATTTAATATTCTCCATTTGATATCCTTCATAGAAGGGTTTGAGCCTGTGACCATTCACTTTAAAAATCTTCCCTGTGTTTGGACTTTGAATTTCCACTGCACCATGATTAAAAATGTCAGTAATAATAAAAGGCCCGACCCAACGGGAGCGCAACTTACCTGAAAATAATTTTAGCCTTGAATGATAAAGGAGAACTTTCTGTCCAATAACAAAGTTCTTCCTAGTAATCTTCTTGTCATGAAAGGCTTTTGTTTTCTCTTTGTAAATTTTAGAGCTCTCATATGCATCATTCCTTAATTCCTCTAGCTCTTGCAACTGCAACTTCCTATGGACTCCAACTGAATCTAAGCTCATATTACATTGTCAAACTGCCCAAAAAGCCTTGTGTTCTAACTCCACTGGTAGATGACATGGTTTCCCAAATACTAACCTATAAGGTGACATACCTATTGGAGTTTTGTAAGCTGTTCTATAGGCCCAAAGTGCATCTTCTAACCTCAGACTCCAATTTTTTCTACTCGGCTTGACTACTTTTTCCAAAATGGACTTGACCTCCCGGTTGGATACCTCAGCTTGCCCATTGCTCCGTGGATGGTAGGATGTAGAAACTTTATGCATCACATTGTATTTCTTGAATAGTGTCGCTAGCATCCTATTGCATAAGTGGGTTCCCTTATCACTGATTATGGCCCTTGGCGTTCCAAACCTGACAAATATGTTAGACTTGATAAAATCTGCAACAACTTTAGAGTCATCAGTCCTGGTGGCTTTAGCTTCCACCCATTTAGAAACATAATCAACAACCAAAAAAATGTAAACATTACCATAAGAAGCAGGAAATGGTCCCATAAAATCAATACCCCAAACATCAAAAATTTCAACAATTAAAATAGGTGTCCGTGGCATTTGATTCCTACTTGATATATTTCCTATCTTTTGACAATTTTCACATGACTTACAGAACTGATAAGAGTCCTTAAAAATAGTCCGCCAAAAGAAACCACATTCCAAAACCTTATGAGTTGTTCTTTTAGGTCCAAAATGGCCTCCACAAGCATAAGAGTGACAAAAAGTTAGAATAGATAAAAACTCACTTTTAGACACACACCTTCTAACTATCTGGTCAGCACAAAATTTCCATAAGAATGGATCATCCCATATATAATATTTGGCATCACTCTTAAGCTTTTCTTTTTAGAATTTAGAGAACTCACAAGGAACATAGGCACTCACTAAGTAATTCATGATATTGGCATACCATGGTATAACCTCATCAATGGAAAATAACTGCTCATCTGGAAAAGAATCATGCAATGGTAGCGCTTCTTCATCCTTAATCAGCCTGCTCAAGTGATCCGCCACCAAATTGTCCGCTCCTTTCTTCTCCTTGATCTCCAAGTCAAATTCTTGTAGCAATAGAATCCATCTAATGATTCTTGGTTTGGATTCCTTCTTGATTAGCAAATACCTGAGAGCAGCATGGTCAGAATAAACTACAACTTTAGTACCAAGCAAATATGATCTAAACTTGTCTAAAGCAAATATAACAGATAAGAGTTCTTTTTCAATCGTAGTGTAATTAATCTGAGCAGCATTTAGAGTCCTAGAAGCATAGTAAATGGTATGGACAACTTTGTCAACTCGTTGGCCTAAGACAGCCCCTACTACATAGTTGCTTGCATCACACATGATCTCAAACAGAAACTTCCAATTTGGTGGTTGTATCACTGGTGCCGAGGTCAATAGCTTCTTTAATTTGTCAAACGCCTCCTTGCACTCGTCATCAAATTGGAATTCCACATCCTTTTGTAGCAACTTACACAATGGCAAAGCTATTTTTGAGAAGTCATTGATAAATCTACGATAGAAACCTGCATGACCAAGGAAAGAACGAATCTCCCGCACACTGACGGGATAAGGCAGAGTAGTAACAATTTCTATCTTAGCTTTATCCACTTCTAATCCTTTAGCTGAAACCACATGGCCAAGTACTATACCTTGTTCCACCATAAAGTGACACTTTTCCCAATTAAGAACAAGATTAGTTTCTAAGCATCTATCTAGCACACGAGTCAGATTATCGAGGCAGACATCTAAAGAATCACCATGTATTGTGAAGTCATCCATAAATACTTCAATGCAGTTTTTAAGAAAATCAGAAAAGATGCTTACCATACATCGTTGGAAGGTACCTGGTGCATTACACAGTCCAAAGGACATTCTACGATACGCAAATGTACCAAAAGGACATGTGAATGTGGTCTTTTCTTGGTCTTCGGGTGCAATCACAATTTGGTTATAACCTGAAAAACCATCTAGAAAATAGTAATAAGCATGCCCAGCTAATCTTTCCAACATTTGATCAATAAAAGGAAGAGGAAACTGATCCTTTCTAGTTACAACATTTAACTTCCTATAATCAATACAAACTTTCCATCCTGTCTGCATACGTGTAGGCACCAACTTATTATCATCGTTTTTGATGACTGTGATTCCAGATTTCTTTGGTACTACCTGTACTGGACTTACCCATTGACTGTCTGAGATGGGATAAATTATACCTGCATCAAGTAATTTCAACACCTCCTTCTTCACTACCTCCATCATGGGTGGATTAAGTCTTCTTTTTGCGTCTCTAGTGGGCTTGGCTCCATCTTCCAAAAGGATTCTATGCATGCATGTAGCAGGACTGATACCTTTGATATCTGCTATAGTCCAACCAAAGACTGTTATATGGTCCCTTAGGACTCTAAGCAGTTTGTCCTCTTGTACTTGGGTTATATTGTTAGCAATAATCACTGGTAACGTCTCATTCTTCCCTAAGAATGCATACTTCAAGTGTGCAGGTAATGGTTTCAGTTCTAAGGTTGGGGCCTGCACAACAGATGGTAATAACTTTTGATGAGAACTAGGCAATTGAATGGAATAAACTGCATATTTAGCTGAGATTTTAGGTAAAGAATGTAATGCAGCTACAGTCTCTTTCAAGTCCTGATTCTGCTCAATCGCTCCTTCTTTATCTAATTCCAGACTGTTGGTGATGGCAACCTCCAAACTTTCCTTTTGTGTGTGTTCAAAGGACTTCTGCACTAAAGAGTCAAGTACATCAATAGCAAAAACCGGGTGAATATCACTAGGATACCTCATGGCCTCATATGTGTTGAATTGTATCTTTTCACCATCAAACTCCATGGTTAAGGTTCCATTATGCACATCAATCATTGTCCTTGCTGTTTTCAAGAATGGCCTCCCTAAAAGTATATGTGCAGGATTTGGGGATTTATCATCATCCATATCCACTATGTAAAAATCTGCAGGAAAGATTAGTTCATTCACCTGTAACAAGACATCTTTAATTACCCCTTGGGGGTAAGTGTTAATACGATCAGCCAATTGAATAATAACACCAGTTTGTTTTAAAGGACCTAGATTTAAAGAAGCAAAAATAGATAATGGCATGACATTAATTGAAGCTCCTAAATCTAGCATAGCTTTCTCAAATCTGGTATTACCTATTCTACATGGAATTGTAAACATGCCTGGATCTTTACATTTAGGGGGCATTTTTCTTTGAAGGACTACTGATACATTCTCACCAACAATGACTCTTTCATCATTTTTTAATTTTCTTTTGTTAGTGCATAATTCTTTCAAAAATTTCGCATACCTGGGCACTTGCTTAATTGCATCTAGTAAAGGAATATTCACCTCTACCTTCCTGAAAGTTTATAGAATTTCTTTTTCTTGCTCATCCTTCTTTGAAGTTTTAGGATTCCTGGGAGGAAAAGGTAAAGGATTAGTTTTTAGCTGAACATGAGTGTTAGGTTTTACCTTTGATATTTCTGCATCTTCCGTAGCCTTATCTTCCTCAAGTTCACAAGTAACTTTTGGTGCTTCCAATTGTTTTCCACTCCTCAAAGTTATGGCACATGCATTCTCTCTCGGATTGACAATAGTTTGAGAAGGTAGCTTCCCTGAACTTGAGAGTCCAATCGACCAACTGTAGTAGCAAGTTGACTCATCTGATTTTCTAGATTGTGGATGGAAGTCCTTGTCTCTTGCTGGAATTGTTGTATTTGATTCATGAATACCTTGAACATATTTGCAATGAGATTTCTTGCAGCCTCGGGAGTCTTGTCCACCAGAGCTCCTCCACTAGCAACATCAATCATGCTCCTATCTGTAGATTTTTACCTTCATAGTAGTATTGGATGAGGAGTTGATCACTAATTTGATGATGGGGGCAACTTGCACATAGTTTCTTAAAATGTTCCCAATACTCATAAAGGGTTTCTCCATTATTCTGCCTCACACCAAAATTTCTTTTCGAATGTTGGCTGCTCTTGAAGCGGGAAAATATTTTTCTAAGAATAATCTTTTCATCTCTTCCCATTTTGTGATACTTCCGGGGGGTAAATAGTAAAGCCAATCCTTAGCTAAATCTTTTAGAGAAAATGGAAAGGCTCTTAACTTGATTTGTTCTTCCGTTACTCCTGTAGGCTTCATACTTGTGCATACCACATGAAATTCCTTCAAATGTTTGTGAGGGTCTTCACCTGCCAAACCATGAAAAGTAGGTAAAAGATGTATTAGTCCAGATTTTAATTCAAAATGAGTATTAGGATCTAGATTAGGGAAGGTTATACATAAAGGTTGTTGATTCAAAGTAGGGGTCGCAAGCTCCTTCAAAGTTCGGGTTTCTGCCATGGTGTCCTTCTCGTCACAATTTTTTCGGGCTACCTTCCTTAATCTACGAATGGTTCTCTCTATTTCTGGATCACACTTTAAATCACCTTGATTAGTAGATCGAGTTTTGGACATAAACAATCAAATGAAATTCAAATTACCTGAGTACAAAAAAAATAATAAATAAAGATAAAAATAATGATAACAAAGAAAAATAAACTAAAATCACTCCCCGGCAATGGCGCCAAAATTTGGTGTGCTGTCGCAAGCAACCAAAAATAAAACCTTACAGTGAAAGATAATAATGTAGCAGTGCAAGTAAGAGTCAATCCCACAGAGAGTGATTAGTCTAAAATTATTCTTTGTTTACCAAAAAGGGGGGGTTTATAATTTGATTTCACTAATTATCAAGAACATAATTTAACGTGATAAGAATAACCAATTAATTAAAGATTTCAGTTCTTCCGGTTCAGTATCACCTTTTTATAATAATAGAATAAATAAGTGAAACAATATTTATCCTTCAATGAAATTAGTAGCCCTAGGTAACAACAAGCTCTACTACCTGAAACTCCCCTTAGATTATCACTTAATGAAACAAGTTCTTCACAAGATTCTAACCATTATACAACCTAGAACAAGCTCTCTAGATTTAATATAATAGTTGTATTAAGAACTAGGGCATTAGACTAATCCAAGCAACAATCACACAAGTTTGGATTATTTAACTTGTCTTCCGATAATCATAGCAATACTCAAAAGCTTGACCACAATCATGTATTACTAATTGCTACTTATGATTAGGAACAATATCAATTACACGTAATACTGTCCCTTAATCTAGCAGATGAGATTAATCAAATTGACTTAACCGATCACATTAAACCAATCGGAATAAATATCATTCAACAATTAAAATAGATTATCAAGAATGAACTTCATGTAAGAAGGAATAAATAGCTTATACTTAATCAAACCATTACCTGTAAACAAGGTTCAACATCCCCTTCGAACTGAGTAAATGAATTAGCCTAACATATTAAGTCCAATTAATATTTTCTTGAATTCTAAAAGGGGTGAGGACGACAACCACACTATGGAGGTGATCCTCTTTCCCTACTAATTTATAAAAGGCGTGAGGACAACAACCTCACTATGGAAGTGATCCTCTTTCCTTACTAATTACACTAGAATTTAGAGAGAAGATGGAGAAGATGAAGAATATGGTATGTATTAGTATGTGAATTAGCAAAATAAAAGCCTAGCTTCACTTGGTATTTATAGGCACTCAAGTGTAGAAGATGTCAAGATCTAACAACTAATCTTGGTCATGTGAATCAGCCATCTAAGGCAATCAAAAACCCAAAAACGTGCACCTCATAAGAAGTCAAAATCTGACACCAAAACTGATCAGCAGCTTGCAAGCTAATTTTGAATTAGTAGACTCCCGATTTTGGACTTGAGCAAAGATGAAAAGTTGTAGCCCTGGAGTTTCTAATGAATTTGGGCTTTTGAATCATCTGATTTGGACTTGGGAAGCTCAAGTTATGGCCCAAATACTCCAACTGGTCCGAACAGGAATTTAGTCTAGGCATGATTCGGATCAGCTGTCTAAAGAGTAATATTTGGAGGCCCAAATGAACTCGAATTTTTGCTCACCATACCATTATGGAAAGCTTGAGAAGTCTACTAAAAACTTCAGGAAGACCACATTTTCATTTGGGAACTTTAACACAATTCAAATCTCAACCGAAGCCCCAAAGGTTAATCTGTCCAAAAGCTCAATTTCCTGAAATTTTCAACTTTGACGTATGTTGGTAAAATGGTCATAACTCTCTTATCCGAGCTTTGATTTAGGCGTTTCAAGATGATACGAAAATCTAAGAAATAGATCTATAACTTTTCTTCTTTGAGCTTTGAGAGAATAAGGCCTGATCAAGTGTTAATTTGAGCCTCAAGCGGACAGACGGATTTCAAAATAATCCAAAAGTGCGAAAATAACACAGTTTTCATTTAATGGCTCCATTTGCGACCTAAATCAAAATATAAGAATAATGAGTACATTTAGGTGCCAAATAAGTATAAAAGACTAGATATTAAGAGATAAAAACATAACAAATTTTATACTTATCAGCTATCTAGAATTTAGATCTCATTAGCATGATCACCATCATGATTCTAAAAGCATTGCTCAAAACTATGGGTTTATCACATTTAATATATAACAACACTATGTAGATAATGTAAAATGCCTTTTAAGAAAATCAATTCTTTTATTAATAAATGAATAATATTATAAAGTATATGCTACATCATATCAAATATGATTGGCTTGTGTGCATACTACTTTCAGGGATACCCTAAAGAAATATCAGGGTATTATTTCTATCATCCTACTGATCAAAAGGTGTTTGTTGCGAAACACGCTACCTTCTTGGAAAAGGAGTTTATCCTTGAAGGGGTCAGTAGGAGTAAGATATATCTTGAAGAAGTTCAAGAACCACAAAATACTACGGATCAAAGTCAGGTACCTAACCAAGTAGAAAAACCTACTGTACCACTACCTATTCGTAAATCTGGAAGAGTACCGAAGATACCTGATAGGTATGGATTCATCATAGAGGATGATGATGAGGTACACATCATAGATGTTGATGATCGATTGACTTACGAAGAGGCTATGAGTAGTGAAGACTTAGAGAAATAGCTAAAAGCCATGAAATACGAGATGAACTCCATGTATGAAAACCAAGTATAGACTTCGGTTTCACCACCTGAGGGCATTAAGCCTATTGGGTGTAAATGGGTCTTTAAGAGAAAGACTGGAGCAGATGGCAAGGTAGAGACCTATAAAGCCTAACTGGTTGCAAAAGGTTTTAAACAAAGACAAGGAGTTGACTATGTTGAAACCTTCTCACCAGTAGCTATGCTCAAGTCCATTCGGATTTTGCTTGCAATTGCAGCTTATTATGACTACGAGATCTGGCAAATGGACGTGAAAACGGCCTTCCTCAATGGAGAGCTCGAGGAGAATGTATATATGATATAGCTAGAGGGTTTTGTTTCAACGGTTGGAACAAACCAAGTCTGTAAGCTACAACGATCCATTTATGGATTGAAGCAAGCTTCTCGAAGATGGAACATCCGTTTTGATGAGATAATCAAAAGGTTTTATTTTATCAAAAATGAGGATGAACCTTGTGTGTACAAGAAGGTTAGTGGGAGCGCTGTTTCATTCCTTGTATTATATGTTGATGATATATTACTGATAGGGAATGATGTTCCTATGCTACAGTCGATCAAAATTTGGTTATCTAAACACTTCTCCATGAAGGACTTGGGTGACGCATCTTATATTTTGGGGATAAAGATCTATAGAGATAGATCTAAAAGGATGTTGGGCTTGACCCAAGGAAAGTACATTGACTCAATGCTAAAGAAGTTTAGCATGGAAGATTCCAAGAGAGGTCTCATGCCAATGAGCCATGGAATACATCTCTCCAAGAAAAAGGCCCCAAAGACACCTGAGGAGAGAGACCGGATGAGTAATATTCCTTATGCTTCCGCAATAGGATCTATCATGTATGGTATGATATGTACTAGACCAGATGTCGCTCATGCACTTAGTGTAACAAGCAGATATCAGTCGAATCCAAGAGAAGAACACTGGAAGGCAGTGAAAAACATCTTAAAATACTTGAGAAGAACTAAGGATGTATTTCTTTCTACGGTGGGTCTGAATTGAAACTAGAGGGCTATACAGACTCAAGTTTTCAAACGGACCAAGATGACAGCAAATCCGTTTCAGGGTATGTGTTTACCTTAAACGGTGGCGCGGTGAGTTGGAAGAGTTCCAAGCAGCAAACAGTTGCAGATTCAGTGACAGAGGCAGAGTACATAGATGCAAGTGAAGCTGCAAAGGAAGCTGTTTGGATGAAAAAGTTCATAACTAAACTTGGAGTGGTTCCTAGCATTAGAGGAGCCGTACCTTTATTCTGTGACAACAATGGAGCTGTTGCGTCGGCTAAGGAACCAGGTCTCATCATAAATCCAAACACGTGTTGCGGCGGTGTCATTTGATTAGAGAGATCATTGAAAGAGGAGATGTCACCCTGGAGCGTGTGGACTCTCAAGACAACATTGCAGATCCATTTACTACAGCTTTAACTCAACAGCAGTTTAATCGTCACTTAGAGAAGATGGGTATTAGATACCATGGCGATTTGCTTTAGTGCAAATGGGAGATTGAAAGTAGTTTGCACACAAGCCAATCATATTTGATATGATGTAGCATATACTTTGTAATCTTATTCATTTATTAATAAAAGAATTGATTTTCTTAAAAGGCATTTTATATTATCTACATGGTGCTGTTATATTAAATGTGATAAACCCATAGTTTTGAGCAATGCTTTTAGAATCATGATGGTGATAATGCTAATGAGATCTAAATTCTAGATAGCTCACAAACTAAAATCGTTCCTAATCGTTGGATTACTAAATAGGGGATTAGTGAATCCGGATAGATTAGTACATACGTTGCTTGCTCTTAAGAAGAGGATGATTGATCTCATAATCATTTGTGTAGAGATACTAAATCAAGTATGTAGGTGCTTATTGGAGAATAAGTTCACTGAACGTGGCTCGCTAAGGAATACCTAATGGAGTTTTACTCGCCTGTCAATAGGAATTCCTCTAGTGATAGTAGTACAAGTGATCCTTGGACTTGAGATCATCATAATATCTTGTGTATGATGAGTTATACTTTGACATATCCCTTAAGACCTTTGGGGTATATTAAAGGGTCTGATTGGGTATAATAAGTTGTGCATGGAGATAGATGAATGATCAACAAAGAATCTACCACGTCTAGTAAAAGATGTGAATGTCCTATGTGATTTGATAAATGACAACTCAGTAGTCCTTGGCCAAGGCAGAATGCAATTAGAAAGGGTTTCTAATTTACATTATTTAGAGTTCTGCATTTGGGAATCGAAATACATATAATTAAATAAAATAAGACTTGACAGTAAATCCATATCTTATATTTAATTGGGACATTGTATGGTAGAAGGATTGAATTGTACGGTAACTATTCACTGAAAGGTTCTTTTGTGATTAATGTTGAAATCTATATTATCTGGAAAGTCGTTGTTCGCTAAGGGGGCTTACCCTTATTGTAAAATAAATATTATTTATTTAAATGAATTAAATAGTTTAATTTATTTATTTAAATAAAATTAGAATTGTTCTAATTGATTTATTCACAACCGGTTTAATATGGAGAACCTAAAAGGACATACCGCAAAAGAAAAATATTTATTTAAGAAGTAAATGGCATAATTGTAATAATAAGTTAAGTGTATTTAATTTAATCTATGGGGATAGAATAAATTAAATAGATTAATATTTATTATTTAATATTTCAAAAATATTAAATATAAATTAATAAGAGGAGTCTTATTATTATTATTACTATTACTATTATTTATTTCCTAATAGGGATTGGGAATTAATTAATAGAAGTACTCTCACATGAATTCCTAATTGGATTAGGAGCATAATTAATTAAAGGAGTTTAATTATAATAGAAACCCTAATCCTAAATAGTTTAGGGAAGGATTTTCCTACATCTATAAATAAGAGGGGTCTTATCATAGATTAGGGTTACACACTCTTGCATTAGATTGTGGAGAGTACTTACAATTTCTATAGAGATAGAAACTAGGGTTTTGCCAATACCCAACTTCTTGAATACCTATTCTTCCTTGGTGGATCACCTCTAGAGGCCAAACACTTGGGTGGCTAACGTTGATCAAAGGAAGGAATCTCATCCGTGAAATTCAAGGAGAACGCGAAGGAATTGGAGTTGAACTTGTACCCGAGGAAGCACGGTTCTACGAGGGTATAATTTCTTAATCTCTATCTCTTTCATTTATTTCGTTAATTGAGCATATAGATTGATCTTGGTGATGGTTTGTATAAAAATTTTAAAATCCGTTTTATCGCGCTTCCGCACTATTTATGTAATTTGATTGCATGTTCGCGCTATATACAAACCTAACAAGCATAAAAGCAATAACAAATAGCTATGTCAAGAATTTCCATGATTTCAGAAGTTTAATCAATTAACAACAGTTCATAAGATACTTGAATGAATTCAGAATAATGACTGCAAAATTTCAGAGTCAAGGCACTTTAATACCGAGTGGTCATTGAGGACCATGAACTTCTAGTAGAGGGATTGACAGTGGTTTACTACAAACCTCCAAAACAGGCACATGAGCAGATCACAAGAGTCCTTACCAAAGCAATTGGTTCGGATAGCTTTCTCAAGGAATTAATGATTTACTATCAATCTTACTTACTTATTTCTTGGTCTAGCTGAATCAAATGGCTTAGACACATTTCTCATAACAATCATATACACAACTTATCTACAACTGATGTTTTGAAAGGATTCGTAAAGGTGTTTAACCAAGGTTTATGAAAACTAAAAAGTTTCAGTCTAGGAATAATTTCCAACAATAGATGCATGAACAAACATATTCAATAGAGGTTATGTGATGCCCCTAAATCCAGGTTTGCTCAACCTGGGTTTGGTGCTACAGGTACTACAACATCCACACATTTCTAACCATATAATCATACTAATACGAATGCAATTACTAACTTATTACAATCATATTCATTCATTCCCCAGGTTCTAAGACCATTACATAACAAAAGGATAATAATACTAATTATGTCATAATATTACTATATTATTACATGGGTCTTCTTAACCGTTCATCTTTTCCTTCCCCTTGTCTTTACCTGATCCTTCGATACATTCTTGCTTAGCTGAAAATGTTTAATTTAAAGCAAGAATGAGCATTCGATTGCTCAACAAGTATAACAGTTGAATAATCACATAATCATAAATTAAACTATTTCCATTTAACAACTGAACAATAGTTGCAAGACCTTCCGAATAAACAGGAAGTTACACTTTACTTTTGTTCAAAATATTTTTGAAACTACATACTGACATTTAGCGGTCCAAAGACCTGAATTTTTACTTTTCATTTATAAAGGGGTTGCACAGTAATTAAACGGCAGACCCGGTCTCACTTATAAGCACATCTAGGTGACCAGCCTATAGTACTCTATGTTAATCAACACTACATTCTTAAACAACATTGCATTTATGGACACCTCACGCGTCAGTTAAAAATATTTGACAAAATTTCCCTATTCACAGGGTTTGTTTGTAACGCCCCCGAATTTGGGCGCTGGCTGCCCGAATAAGAGTTAACTGATGAGCGGGTTTTACATCTACGAATTGATTACGGTTGGCTTGATAATTTGTGAGTTCTTAAGTCTTTTAAGTTAGTATTAGATATTTATAGTGTTTTTATGTTATTTTGTAGGAACAAGCAAGGAAACACAATCTGAACATCTTTTGGATTATAATAAGCAAGTAAACGCAAGATGGGAAGATTACAGGGCTTTTAACACTAGGTTGGACGCATGTTCTTGGTTTGGAATTTGGATTTTATTGTAGACCTACTCCTTAGCTTTCTGAAATATTTTGAATCGTCACAATCGGAGTTCGGATGAGAAAGTAATGACCGTTTTACCAATGGACGTTGAACCTCAAAGTTCACAGTTGCCATTTGCATTGCAGCCACTTTAAGCCCAATTTCGACTTTGATCCAATCTGAATCGCTCAATTCTCAAAGAATTAAAGTTATACATCTCGTCGAGACCTTCGATTTGATAGGTGGCAGGCCCAGTAACTCCTCCCGGATCAAAAGTTATAACCATTGTACCAACAGATGTTGCAGCAGTATTTTGTCGGGCGTGAACGCGCCGGTTCCTAGTGCATTTTGGGTGCGGCCGCGCTGGTCTGCAGAGTGAAAAACATGATTTCTGGCACTTGGGCGTGGCCGCGCTGCTTCCTAGGCCAAATATGGGTGCGGCCGCGCTGGGTCGGGTTTTTAAAAAGCTTATTTTTAACCCGCATTGAATGGAACAAGGATTGTAACTTCTAATTGGTTTAGGACTTTAACTAAAACCTATAAATACATGATATGAAGCATAGAATGAGAGAGATCTTGCTACTTTTTGCTAACCCTAGTTTGAGAGAAATAGATGGAGGCTTGAAGCAATTGAGCAGGCACAAAGGATTCAATTAAGGAGCTGAAGGAGAGACTCAAGGATTGCGTCTACAGATTCTATTCTCTTCTCTACCTCTTATTTTGTATTCTTGAATGCTTTATCAATTGTGGATTATGGATTTTAATTCAATCATGAACTAATTTCTATTTAAGATTACAATAGAACTTATTGCTTAGCTTTTATTGATATGCTTCCTTATTAATTATTATTGATTATTATCGGGTTGTCTATTATGATTTATGATTAATTGCTTAATTGTCTGATCAACAATTACCGTGGTAATTTATATGAACTCGAGAGATGAATTATAGATTTAGACCTGATCATAATAGCATGTGATTGTGTTTTCTACATGGTGATGGAACTCATAATTTGTGTCTAGGATAGAGATATACCTATACGCCACATATAATCTGAAAGAGAACCTGTGTTTTAAATCCTTTTTAATTGTAATTCACATAGAGATATAGTGAATTAGTTAAATAGGGTGTTCATCTTAATTCTATCTTTTGTGGATTTAAGTTGATTCGTTTATGATACATCGAGAGATGGTTATAAATATTGATGAGTTCTTGATTAACAATCTGAAATAGTTAAGATAACTTAATAACAAGTGTATTAATTTAAGTGAAACATTAAGAAAAATTGTAATCTTAAGCCTTTTTATTTGAATTCAATTCTTGGTAGTTAGTAATTAGTTAGTTTAGTACTTTATTTCAAAATTCAAAATCTTTTATCGAATTGTTTAAATAAAATTAATTTGATTATGAGTTAGTATTTGGTAATTATCATTAAATAATTCTCTATGCGTTCGACACTCTCTTATCATTTTATTACTTGTTGATCGTGTACACTTGCACATATTTATTGATTGCTAAATCGACAAACAAGTTTTTGGCACCGTTGCTAGGGAATTAGTTTAATAATTTTTTCCATCATTAGCTTCAATCAAATTAGTCTTAATTTAATCATTTTGTTTTTATTTTAATTCTCTTCCTATATTTCTCTCTTTTTAGGTACACCATGGCTAGCTACGACTATCAATGGCCTTATACGAGAATGATTCAGCCAAAAGCGGCAGGGATTTATGAATTCGATGAATTATCAGCACCGATTGAGACACTTTCGAGGATGATTGACGCTTTTGCAGTACAACGTATTCAAAGTGTGGTGGTAATTTGTGATTATTGTGCTGGAAATCATCCGAGTCATCAATGCGCTATCAATTTTAAGTCGATGCAGTATAGTGGCAATTTCGGCGATTACCCCAACAGTTATGCCTATCCCAACAACTATAATCAAGATTGGGGGTATCATCCGGATTTTTCATGGAGCCATAATAATCAAGTCCAAATCTTTGCTCCAAGCCAATCATACACTCCAGAATTTCAGGATTCAGCCTATCTACATGAAGAAAAAAGGAAACTGAGTTTGGAGGAGGCCTTAACGAAGTTTATTACAGCTACGGACAAAAGAATGAGTGATCAAGATCAGCTGTTGAACTTAGTGAATTTAAATATAAAAAGCCAAGCAGTGTCGATTCGAAATCTTAAGAACCAGATGGGACAACTTATCAACGCCTTCAATAATAATTATCATTGTACATGGCCTAGTGACGTGGTTCTCAAGACTGATGGATTGCCCGCGCCAAACGTGCTAATTGATGATAATTCTGATATGCAGGAGAATAGTGGGGATGAAGAAAATACAGCCGAAGAAGGTCTAGCCGTGAGTTTCGATGCTGATGTACCAATTTTGTTGGTGCCCCATGTACCTTTTCTGCCAAAGCTCAAAGATCCGGGTAGTTTTGCAATCCCCTGCCCACTTGGTAGTCATGTCCTTGGTAAAGCTCTTTATGATATGAGAACTAAGAGTACATTACAACCATGGTGGGATGAGAGAAAGAAGATAGAAGAAGAGCCCGTGATGTTTGACAAGATTCAATGCCCCAATCTAATCACGAACACAACGGAGGAAGCACCTAGCTATTTGACAGTCGTAATTAGGAACCTATCTACAAAAAGCAAACTAGGTGACTTTGAAACAATGGCCCCTACTGCAGCAAAACCTTCAAAGGTTACATTGCGTCTAATGGATGGAGAGTTCCTCAATTTTTGAAGGGGAATTGGATAGTAAATGGTGAAGTCGGACTGACGACTTTAAAACAAGCGCTTCTTGGGAGGCAACCCAAGTTTAATTTTTAGTTTTTAGTTTTATTTATTTTATTAGGTTTCATAGTAGGTAATAAATTTGCATTTATTAAGATTTAATAAACTTGTTTTTAATGTGTTTATAGGTTATTCGAGTCCAATTCAAGTGCAATGCCTTATTCATTCCAATGTGCCTAGCCTATTCATCAGACTTATTAGACAAGGAGGAAGATTGCTATATTTTCAGGGAAGTCCTTTGCTTTACTTTTTCCTATTTTAGCCATTGAGGACAATGTCTGGTTTAAGTTTGGGGGTGTGGTCTTGTTTTGTGTTATTTATTTAAGTTTATTAAGGTTACATGTTAGTTAGTATGTTTTTAGGATAGGTGAGCAATAGTTTGATTTGAATTTGATTATGGCCAATGATAAAAAAAAATGGATTAATTTTTTTTAACTCTTGTGAAGTTGAGAAGCATGCTTAGTTTATATTTTGACTTATGAGTTGGTTTTACACTATTTGTGATTTTTTTGAACTTCAAAACATATATCCATCTGTTTAGCTAGTTGCGTCTTAAGAAAAAATAATGGTTGAATACTTATGAAAGATATCATTGAAACTTTAAAATCTTATTTGAGCATCATTCAAAGCGAAATTTAGGCATTAACATAAGTTTGGGGGAAATCTTGGGTTATTAAAAATTTTGAAATTTTGAACCTTCCTCAGTGAAAGAATAAATCATGTGTGTAGACACCCAATTTTTGCATTCCCTGTACTAACCATGACAGGAGGACAAAATCGTCAATTGAACCGACTTGCGGGAGCAAGGGAGGTGGGCCCAAGTGCGAGCACCCGACACCACCGCAGTGATTGGCAATCAAAGTTGACGTGACAATAGGGCCATCCGAGACAGACATCCCCGAATGAGGTGGCACGTCTCCCAGAGATTCCCGGACTGCAGAATACGAACCTGTCAGCGAAAACCGACGTTACGGCACGAAAATCGAGGCGTGGCACGGAAAACGAGAAAGTCAAACCGTCCAGCCGCGGATTGATCTGCGGCCAAATAGTGCGCATTTTGAAAACACGGAGCACGAAACACGGAACTCGAAATCGGGGTGAGTGGAAGGTCGGCGGCTGGCTTTGGCCAGCCTATTTTAGCTCAGCTTCGTTGCAGCATACAGGGAGTTGGAGAATTGAAGGTTTGAAAAGAAGAGAAATCAGCAGCAGCACAAGGCACGAAAATTGAGAGAAAAATAGTTAGATTTTGCAACAAAATAGGAAGAAAAGAGAGAAAAAAGAGAGGATTTATATTCTTTTGATTTTGATTGTATCAAATACACTCTTTATCCTATTCAAATACACAAGTTCACATCCATTTGAGACCATTTGCAAGGTAAAATTTCCCTTTGTTATAGCAATTTATATCATATTATTGGGTTGAATCAAATGTAACTTCCATGTATCTTGTTGAACAATCATGGATTAGGGATTATTAGTGAGGGTTCCATCGGAACAAAATTCTTCCTAATAATCCGAGGATATCCAATTGGTGAAATGTCTAGTTTATTTATGGTGGTTTATTGGGTGTAAGTTATTTAGATTATCATTTTCGGGTATCATGGTGTATTAGGCAAATCCGTGTTGGTTAGTTTTGTGGTATTCATTTTGTGGGCATGTAGTGATCTTGGGTGTGAGCCTAGGAATACGACCCCGTGGTCCAAATCCGATGATGGACGTCTCGACATATGTAATAGGTGCAAGGTGCTCGTTTTTTGTAATATATAATCGTTGGGCCTTAAAACGACGCTAAGGCGACAATCGGGTTTAAGGCCCCGTAATAGTGAAACATGTGATTGTTGGCGTTCGGGGATATTTTGATGGCTTACATGCCCGTGAATACCCCCCTACGCGTTTGATATTTAATTCGATTTGTAACACCAAACAAAAGGATTTCAAAGCCAAAACAATAAAGATTTTTCTAAAATCAATCAAAGTAGGATATTAGCATCACGAGGCTAAAAAATTGGAAGTGTTAATAAATGTCGATTTCTATTAAACGAGAAGGCTAAAAGAAATTATTTTCAAACATCCCAAAAAGCGGTTTTATGAATGAACGAAATGTTTTGTTAAACCTTGATACATAGGGCGAAAGAGATCTTAGAAATTGCCCATCATTTATGAAAGCAACGTATAAATCTCGATTCCTATTTGGGCTAAGGTTTAACAAATTCATGTCTTCCCAAAACAACGCTTAATAAAAATCTCATAACTTTTTGCCATTTAAAATCAAACCTTTCCCATAAAGAAATAAATCTTTCTCGTATTAAAGAAAAAGACATTCTATAGCACTCTCCAAAATAAAACACGTCTCTTTCATAAAACACCCAAAAGAATATCTTTCATACAAACTCACCACAATATTCGCGTAGGCATACACACACGCACACGCACACTTACACATTTCATGAATTAAGGGATAGGAAAAAACATCAAGGTTGCGGTAACCGTGTTTCACGGAAGTCGGGGGGTGCCTAACACCTTCCCCTCGCTTAAGCAAGCCCCCGAACTCTATGAATCTCGGTTCGCAGACCAATTAATTCGGAGTCACATATGAGCCAGCGATTTATAAAAAACAGAAACTCGGATGAGTTGGTACATCCACTTCAAATATACCAACTGGCGACTCTAGTTAATTGGCTCATCATAATCACGATCTTTTCCAAAAAATCATTAAATCAAGAGGCTAAAATTGGAAAAGACTAAAAAGGACACCCGAAGAAAACCCGGCGTCGACAGCTGGCGACTCTGCTGGGGAACATTAGAGGGCTTAAGCCGCATTCAAATCTTGATGTTATCTTATCCTTTTAAATTCATAAAATGTGTGTGTATGCGATATTTTGATTTTTACTTTTGTTGTGTGAATGTGTGTTTTGTCGAATAAATGAATGATTTGAATGGAATTGCCTTACTTTTGAGTAATCATTTGCATACGGTGAGGACGATGAATGTGAATGTATGTTGAGAGAGTACCTCCTCCTGAGGCGAACCTGTCGGTTGCTTATTACTGGACTCGAAGGGGCTGCTCCCCGGAGATGGCTCAGGAAACGCACCACCCAAATCCACTCCAATCGAAAGGGCTCAGACGAGTAGATTGCGAAGATTTGGGGACCTTCATGCCGAAAAGCCCGTGAGAGTAACCCTAGGATAGGTCAGCCTCAAATTAACCCAACGCAGGAAAAGTCTCTTCATGCCCTTTTACATTCATGCATATAAATGTCATGGTCCCATTCATATATACCTCCCTTTCTGTCAAAGGATTACTAACCGCTGCGTTTTGCAGGGAACAGCTGGGGAAGCATAATAAGTCATAATGGCATTTATTATTGCAATAAGGGACTACTAACATGCTGTTTTGCAGAAAAAGATTAAAAAACCCAAAACACAAAAGTTACAGCTTTAGCATGCATCCATATCCTTTCATTTCCCGGGACTAAACTTCGAACCGTTGTTTCGCAGGATTGCTCCTCAAACCCGTTCGCAGTCTAGGAAAGCCCAGGTCTCTACCTCTGAAATGGCTGATCTTCGCAATCATAGTTCCATCTCTCGGGAGGAGTTTGATGATTTTAAAAGGCAGATGATGGAAATGGCCACAATGCTAAAGGAACAGTTCTTAATCAGACAGGATCCGTCGAACCAGGAACCGCATAATATTCCACCACCCGGGGGTGACCAGAATCATCCTAAAAATGTTACAAACCTGTGTAAGGATGACCAACCCCAACTCAAGGACGAGCCAGTCATTCCGAGGGCCGTTCCCATACTTAACAGGACAGTGATTACCATCCCAGAGGAGGGGGACACCGACGACCTTCGGAAAAAAATGAAACACATGGAGGAGACCATCCAATCCCTAAGAGGCATAGGCTCCCTGGGTAGGGTTAATTACTCAGATCTGTGTGTCTTCCCCGGAACCAGATATCCAGAAAAATTCAAAGTCCCCGAGTTTGAAAAATACAATGGAAAGGGAGACCCCTACACACACTTGAAAATATACGTTGGAGAGCTCGGGTCTTATACCGAGGACGAGGGGTTGAGGATGCAGCTATTCCAGAAAAGCTTAACAGGGGAGGCGAGGATCTGGTATTTCCACAACCCCTCAATTCTGACTCAGTGAAGCGGTTCTACGCTTGAATCATCAATTCTTCCTTTTCTTTGAAGGGAGTGAACTACGTAGGACCTGATCTCCCAACTTGTGGGGGTACGTAGGCAGCCATCAGGGCGCGGTCCGATCCATAAAAAATAATAATCCTTTCTCTAACCAAAACTAATTTTCGATAACCAGATAAAACCTTCCTACACCCTCAAAACCTTCCCGAACCCAGCTGCCCAACCAGCTTCATCCCAAGGACATAGCCCTGATCCAACCAAACAGTTATCCAAAATCTGAGATTCAATCCGATGAAATCAAAAGGTGTGCGGCAATATCTGTCAAATCTCCATCAAGACTTGAGAAAAGAAAGAAGGCGAAATGTCAAAATCGTGGTCAACTGGATAAAATGAAGATCCAATGAAAAGCAATGATACGACAAGAGGGGAAAATGACTAAATTTAAATGCATGTCTATATATATAAGTCATTTTGTTACAGGATTTCTCTTTCGATAACCGACGGAACTAACATAGTCTATGCAGGAAATAAAATAATCTACAAATCTGAAACTAGCTGAAGCAGGATGGACAAGGTGGTGGATAGATCTGAAGCATCGGTATCTCCCGCAATCTGCTGCCCCATTTTATCAATACGATCCAGTAAAGCGGTGGCTCGGCTGACAGTCCCAAAATGAGCATCTACAACTGCCCTGGTCTGGACTACAATGGTCTCTCTATCAGCAATGGCAGCGTCTCTAGCCCGAATAGCATCATCTCTCTCGACAAAAGCGGCATCCCTCTCAGCCTCAGCAGTAATCAAGGCCAGACGGAGTCGGGTATCCTCAATAACCCGACTTGGGGCAGAGTTGACAGAGATGGAGTGGTATGTAGTATCATTTGGAGAAATCATCCCCAAATCATCAGGGCCCCCAAACTGACTCAAACCAGCCGGATCCAAATCTCCGCGTAGCTACTGCACATAAGCAAATGTCTGGAGGTGGCAACCCTCACTATGTTCGGCGGAGATCCTGCGAGACCAAAAATCGTATACCCGAAATAGTTCCCTCTCTGTCTGGAATGATATAAGGAATCGGTAGGTGGCTACTTCCGTGAAAGGGTGAAAGTCCTGTGTCTGATCAAACTGCCGTGTAACAGCCAGGGGATGTTAAGTGGTCACGCCCCTCAAGCCAGCAATGGGAATGAAGTCCAGGTCAGGCACATGAGTCAAGAAGCTCATAAAGGAGCAATAGCCCGAATAGACCAATAGATGAAAGGGATCCTCAATGATTGACAAAAAGGATGTCCAGGAGGCTACATCAGTATAGCTCACGGGACGAAACGAGAACTACGCGGTTATGTCATGGCTAAAGCAAAACCCTTGGCGACGGAAGTGGCCGATGGGACTAATATGACTCATGAACCACACATATAACAAAGTCGAGCTCCCTCGGAATACTCTGCCTCGGAAGGACTGACAGTATGAGGCTGGCATGTAAGTATCCGCCAATATCATGGGAAGAATGGTGTGATCCTCCTGAAGGGCCCTAACGGCCGCAACCACCCGCATGTCCAAATGATCGGGTCCTGCGGGCAAGTACAAAACTGAGACGACATAGGCCATCAGAACGTCTACTCTTGAAGCGTCGTAGCAGAATGTCCCTGGTGACCTGATCTGCTGGAATGGGCAGTGCGTACAGACCCCCGACAACATCGACAGCCAAAGCGCCAGATCGAATACTTCGGGCCTTAAAGACCCGGTCCTCAGCAGCGAAGCCCAATAAAGCCCGGACCTCCGTAGGAGTGATGTTGAGATCTAGAGGAACGCGGGACCTGGTAAACTCTATGCCCGTAATGTACCTCCAGTCCTAGGGGGTCAACACAACCTCACAGTCTAGAAGGTGAAGGGACTGGGTCTGGTGAAACCATCTCTCGGACAAGGCCCTCATGTAACCCCAGGGGGCACTGCCGGGGGATGATAGTGAAGAAGTGACGGAACCCCCAAGAATCCACCATCGCTCGGTAGTCGCTGTGCAGAGCCGTGTAGAGGGAGTAGATGTTGAACCAGTTGCCCCTCGGCTGAGTAAACTCGGGCACCTGAGACAATCACCAATGGGTCAGTCCAGATAAAAGGAGAATTGAGAAATTGAGAATGAAGTAATAATGGAATTGAATGTACCTCGTTAGCCACGAGAGATGCTGAGGGGTGTCGACTGAGATCCCGACCCAGAAGATCGGGTATCTGCACAGGGGCGCCAGAAGAAGCCTGATGAGTAGATGGAGCCGGTGTGCTGGAGGATGGCCCCTCTGCCGCGACCTCCGGAGGGACAGCCTCCTCAACGTCCGGATGATCGGGACGGATGACAGCCTCCGCCAAGCGACGAGCCTGACGGGTCCGAGGAGGAACAGGGGCAGGTGCAGCCCTACGGCGGCGAACACCCGAGGTCCGTGACACGGAGGAGCTACTATGAGCATCGGGATCCATAGCTGGGACAAAACATGCAAGGAGGAAGGTAAGTTCCCTTTTGAATTATGTCACGAATATTCTCAATCCCTACCCTCATCATATAATTAATGCAACATGATGCATGTTTATGGTATGTGCATTAAAAAAAAAAAAAAAATCGGCAGAGTTTCGTTTGTAAAATGGTCATCCCAGGCATAAGCCAAACATGTTTTCCATCAATCCAAGCCTCAAACAGATCAAAATTGCATTCATAAGTGTAATTACAGCATGTAATGCATAATTTTTTGCAGAAAAGGAATAACAGTATGTGGGACCGCATCATGAGCATAGAATAGGACTCACACAGTTGATACGTAGCATATATATGATCATACATAATATAGCATTGTAAAGCATACATCTTCTATCTATAGCATGTAAATAGCCAAATGTATAGCAAAACGTTGACGAAATTGAAAAGTGAACGGTCAAAATGTTACCTGTAGTGCGTATAACGATCCTACCGGAGCAGTTTTTGCAGAAACGTTGGGAAACTCGACAAAAGGTCCTTGCAAACGGGCAAAATCGCAGGAATCTATGTGGGGTACGAAGTTGAAAGTGACAGATCTGGAAGTGGCGAGCCGCTTAAGAAACCGATCTTGGCCGCAGATCTATCTGCGGCTGGCCGCAGATCAATCTGCGGCTGGTCGCAGATCCATCTGCGGCTGGCCCTGGTGGGTCCCTTTGGTTCCCTTGCAGCCGTTTGATGTGTACAGTGAAAATGAATCCCGAGATGGGTGACCGGCGACGATAACCGGCCCCGACGAGACAATCGACCGGCGACGATAACCGGCGATTACGAGATGGATGTCCGGCGACGAAAACTGGCTCCGACAAGATAACCAACCGGCGACGATAACCGGGGGTTACGAGATGGGTGACCGGCGACGATAACGGGCCCCGACGAGACAATCGACCGGCGACGATAACCGGCGATTACGAGATGGATGTCCGGCGACGAAAACCGGCTCCGACAAGATAACCAACCGGCGACGATAACCGGGGGTTACGAGATGGGTGATCGGTGACGATAACCGGCCCCGACGAGACAATCGACCGGCGACGATAACCGGCGATTACGAGATGGATGTCCGGCGACGAAAACCGGCTCCGACAAGATAACCAACCGGCGACGATAACCGGGGGTTACGAGATGGGTGACCGGCGACGATAACCGGCCCCGACGAGACAATCGACCGGCGACGATAACCGGCGATTACGAGGTGGATGTCCGGCGACAAAAATCGGCTCCGACAAGATAACCAACCGGCGACGATAACCGGGGGTTACGAGATGGGTGACCGGCGACGATAACCGGCCCCGACGAGACAATCGACCGGGGATGATAACCGGCGATTACGAGATGGATGTCCGGCGACGAAAACTGGCTCCGACAAGATAACCAACCGGCGACGATAACCGGGGGTTACGAGATGGGTGACCGAGGACGATAACCTGCCCCGACGAGACAATCGACCGGCGACGATAACCGGCGATTACGAGGTGGATGTCCGGCGACGAAAACCGGCTCCGACAAGATAACCAACCGGCGACGATAACCGGGGGTTACAAGAGGGGTGATCGGCGACGATAACCGGCCCCGACGAGACAATCGACCGGCGACGATAACCGGCGATTACGATGTGGATGTCCGACGACGAAAACCGGCTCCGACAAGATAACCAACCGGCGACGATAACCGGGGGTTACGAAATGGGTGACCGGCGACGATGACCGGCCCCGACGAGACGATCATCAGCCTCGACACCCTTTTCTGAATGATTTACATCAATTGCATCTTGCGTGGCATCATAAATCATATGTGTTGCATCATGTATGTATTGTCATCCTTGTGCACTGTCATTCATGCATCGAGTGTCTATTCTTTATCCTGTTCATTTCATTAAACATTGCATGAACATGATAAAGAGGGGCAGCTATAGACACCCAATTTTTGCATTCCCTGTACTAACCATGACAGGAGGGCAAAATCGTCAATTGAACCGACTTGCGGGAGCAAGGGAGGTGGGCCCAAGTGCGAGCACCCGACACCACCGCAGTGATTGGCAATCAAAGCTGACGTGACAATAGGGCCATCCGAGACAGACATCCCCGAATGAGGTGGCACGTCTCCCGGAGATTCCCGGACTGCAGAATACGAACCTGTCAGCGAAAACCGATGTTACGGCACGAAAATCGAGGCGTGGCACGGAAAACGAGAAAGTCAAACCGTTCAGCCGCGGATTGATCTGCGGCCAAATAGTGCGCATTTTGAAAACACGGAGCACGAAACACGGAACTCGAAATCGGGGTGAGTGGAAGGCCGGCGGCTGGCTTTGGCCAGCCTATTTTAGCTCAGCTTCGTTGCAGCATACAGGGAGTTAGAGAATTGAAGGTTTGAAAAGAAGAGAAATCAGCAGCAGCACAAGGCACAGAAATTGAGAGAAAAATAGTTAGATTTTGCAACAAAATAGGGAGAAACGAGAGAAAAAAGAGAGGATTTATATTCTTTTGATTTTGATTGTATCAAATACACTCTTTATCCTATTCAAATACACAAGTTCACATCCATTTGAGACCATTTGCATGGTAAAATTTCCCTTTGTTATAGCAATTTATATCATATTATTGGGTTGAATCAAATGTAACTTCCATGTATCTTGTTGAACAATCATGGATTAGGGATTATTAGTGAGGGTTCCATCGGAACAAAATTCTTCCTAATAATCCGAGGATATCCAATTGGTGAAATGTCTAGTTTATTTATGGTGGTTTATTGGGTGTAAGTTATTTAGATTATCATTTTCGGGTATCATGGTGTATTAGGCAAATCCGTGTTGGTTAGTTTTGTGGTATTCATTTTGTGGGCATGTAGTGATCTTGGGTGTGAGCCTAGGAATACGACCCCGTGGTCCAAATCCGATGATGGACGTCTCGACATATGTAATAGGTGCAAGGTGCTCATTTTTTGTAATATGTAATCGTTGGGCCTTAAAACGACGCTAAGGCGACAATCGGGTTTAAGGCCCCGTAATAGTGAAACATGTGATTGTTGGCGTTCGGGGATATTTTGATGGCTTACATGTCGGTGAATACCCCTCTACGCGTTTGATATTTAATTCGATTTGTAACACCAAACAAAAGGATTTCAAAGCCAAAACCATAAAGATTTTTCTAAAATCAATCAAAGTAGGATATTAGCATCACGAGGCTAAAAAATTGGAAGTGTTAATAAATGTCAATTTCTATTAAACGAGAAGGCCAAAAGAAATTATTTTCAAACATCCCAAAAAGCGGTTTTATGAATGAACGAAATGTTTTGTTAAACCTTGATACATAGGGCGAAAGAGATATTAGAAATTGCCTATCATTTATGAAAGCAACGTATAAATCTCGATTCCTATTTGGGCTAAGGTTTAACAAATTCATGTCTTCCCAAAACAACGCTTAATAAAAATCTCATAACTTTTTGCCATTTAAAATCAAACCTTTCCCATAAAGAAATAAATCTTTCTCGTATTAAAGGAAAAGACATTCTATAGCACTCTCCAAAATAAAACACGTCTCTTTCATAAAACACCCAAAAGAATTTCTTTCATACAAACTCACCACAATATTCGCGTAGGCATACACATACGCACACACACACTTACACATTTCATGAATTAAGGGATAGGAAAAAACATCAAGGTTGCGGTAACCGTGTTTCACGGAAGTCGGGGGGTGCCTAACACCTTCCCCTCGCTTAAGCAAGCCCCCGAACTCTATGAATCTCGGTTCGTAGACCAATTAATTCGGAGTCACATATGAGCCAGCGATTTATAAAAAATAGAAACTCGGATGAGTTGGTACATCCACTTCAAATATACCAACTGGCGACTCTGGTTAATTGGCTCATCATAATCATGATCTTTCAAAACCCCGTCGATATTAATGCCGATCTTTTCCAAAAAATCATTAAATCAAGAGGCTAAAATTGGAAAAGACTAAAAAGGACACCCGAAGAAAACCCGGCGTCGACAATGTGGTGGGTTGAGATGGAGTGTAAAACGCACTCACCCATAAACACAAGCACGAGTAGGAGCGTAAAACGCACTCGTTCAATGAGAAGTGAGATGGAGCGTAAAACGCACTCACTAAAAAGAAAAAAAAGGGGAAAAATTGTGTTTTAAAATACTTGGGAAGGATTCAAGTGTGCTTAAATGTATGAAATATCCTTTTGATCATCTAAATTTTATGTTTTGCCTTTATTAGTGGAGATTGATATGAAATCAGGTTTTTAGAGTGGATTTGAAAATCTTTTACGAGTATTTGATTATATGATCTAGTGTGAGTCATGGCTAGTTGAACATTTGGATGCACACACACGCACTTAAAGGATCATGAGTAGTTGTGGAACTGATAATTAGGTTGAAATTTTAGGCTTTGCATGTTTTCGGAATTTTTTTCTGAAGTTAACATTAGAAGAAATCTTTGAGGCTATTATGCAAATTTGTATTGATTCATTGCTCGAGTCGTGTGAGCTATTATAGTTGTTGATCTTAGTGTTTGCTTGAGGACAAGCAAAGATTTAAGTTTGGGGGTATTTGATGAGTGGATTTTACATCTACGAATTGAGTATGGTTGGCTTGATAATTTGTGAGTTCTTAAGTATTTTAAGTTAGTATTAAATATTTAGTGTTTTTATGTTATTTTGTAGGAACAAGCAAGAAAACGCAATATGAACATCTTTTGGATTACAATAAGCAAGCGAACGCAAGAAGGGAAGATTGTAGGGCTTTTAACAGTAGGTTGTATGCATGTTCTTGGTTTGGAATTTAGATTTTATTGTAGAGCTACTCCTTAGCTTTCCGAAACATTTTGAATCGTCACAATCGGAGTTCGGATGAGAAAGTAATGACCATTTTACGAATGGACGTTGAACCTCAAAATTTGGAGTTGCCATTTGCATTACAGCCACTTTAAGCCCAATTTCGACTTTGATCCAATCTGAATCTCTCAATTCTCAAAGAATGAGAGTTATAGAGCTTGTAAAGAGCTTCGATTTGATAGGTGGCAGGCCCCGTAACTTCTCCCGGATCAAAAGTGATGACCATTTACCAACAGATGCTGCAGCAGAATTTTGTCGAGCGCGGGCGCGCCGGTTCCTAGTGTATTTTGGGCCCGGTCGCGCTGGTCTGCAGAGTGGAAAACATGATTTTTGGCACTTGGGCACGACCACGCTGCTTCCTAGGCCAAATATGGGCACGACCGCGCTGTGTCGGGTTTTTAAAAAGCTTATTTTTGACCCGCATTAAATGGAACAAGGATTATAACTTCTAATTGGTTTAGGACTTTAACTAGAACCTATAAATACATGATATGAAGCATAGACTGAGAGAGATCTTGCTACTTTTTGCAAACCCTAGTTTGGGAAAAATAGATGGAAGCTTGAAGCAATTGAGCAAGCACAAAGGATTCAATTAAGGAGCTGAAGGAGAGACTCAAGGATTGTGTCTACAGATTCTATTCTCTTCTCTACCTCTTATTTTGTATTCTTGAATGCTTTATCAATTGTGAATTATGGATTTTAATTCAATCATGAACTAATTTCTTTTTAAGATTACAATGGAACTTATTGCTTAGCTTTTATTGATATGTTTCCTTATTAATTATTATTGATTATTATCGGGTTGTCTACTATGATTTGTGATTAATTGCTTAATTGTCTGATCAACAATTACCGTGGTAATCTATATGATCTCGAGAGATGGATTATAGATTTAGACCTGATCATAATAACATGTGATTGTGTTTTCTACATAGTGATAAAACTCATAATTTGTGTCTAGGATAGAGATATAACTATACGCGACATATAATCTAAAAGAGAACCTGTGCTTTAAATCCTTTTTAATTGTAATTCACATAGAGATATAGTGAATTAGTTAACTACGGTGTTCATCTTAATTCTATCTTTTGTGGATTTAAGTTGATTCGTTTATGATACATCGAGAGATGGTTATAAATATTGATGAGTTCTTGATTAACAATCTGAAATAGTTAATATAACTTAATAGGAAGTGTATTAATTTAAGTGAAACATTAAGAAAAATTGTAATCTTAAGCCTTTTTATCGGAATTCAATTCTTTGTAGTTAGTAATTAGTTAGTTTAGTACTTTATTTCAAAATTCAAAATCTTTTATCGAATTGTTTAAATAAAATTAATTTGATTATGAGTTAGTATTTGGTAATTATTATTAAATATTTCTCTGTGGGTTCGACACTCTCTTATCATTTTATTACTTGTTGATCGTATACACTTGCACGTATTTATTGATTGCTAAATCGACAAACATTAAGTCGACAACTTTCGTAACTTAACCAATGATCCCATAATCATATTGGTTGAACTTGTCCATTACAGATACTTTTATATAAAATTTCTTTTATCTTAATCCGTGGATCGTAACCTATCTCGATCTCAAGCTTTCTACAAGTATCAACTTGTAGTTTATTTGTATATATGTATAACACCATATATATATATATATATATCGGTTAAATTTTTAACCTTATGATTTAAACATTCTATACTTCCATATACCCAAGGTTCACAACATTAATAATAGGATGGTTATTGGGAATAGAAGAATCTTGCGATAAATATTTGCATATTTATCCGTGACAAGATTCCTTTTCTTTATAGAACATACCATATTATTCAATACCCTCACTTGAATACATATCATTATAGAGATATCTCTTTATATCGATATTCTCTAGCTATCTGAAATTCATAGTATTAATGATAAGATTGTTCTTGGAACCGAAGGGCGCATTTCGGTAAAGGTGGCACCTTATCGGCACTCATTAAGTGTAACCTTAGTGCTTATCGAACTCCTAATATCATTCAATACCACACTCAGATGTCTAGTTCTTTATCAACATTGTGTTAATATTTTACTATTTATCGAAAGTTCAGAGTATCGACATAACATGATCAGTCCATATTACCAATACCCTCATTCAGTTTAATAGATCTTTAAGAATTTCTAAGTTATATCAAAGTAAAGACATAACACCATTTTATGATAATAAATAATATCATTGAAGAAAATCGAACATAGTAACTGCTTATGAAAGTATATTTTTATAATAGAAATAAATCAGACATTATAACTGCTTGTAAAAGTATATTTTTACTAAATACATAAAGAAAAATAAAAATAATAACTACTAGAGTAATACCTCTTGTAGTTGCTAGCTTTACTTCCAATCGCGTAGTGCTTCGATACTTCGAAAGTAATTTTATCTCACAATATCTCTCAATAAATATAGAGTACTTTTGCTTTTGAATTGCTCTTAAAAAATGGTAAAAAATCATAAATGGATGAAGGGGTATTTATAGGCTAGGAAAGCTTAGGGTAAAAGGGTAATTGTAACGTGCGTGTGCTAGCGTGTGCCAAACATGTGTCAGCGTGTGCCAGCGTGTGTCAAACATGTGCCAGCGTGTGCCAGCCTCACCCCTACACCCTCATTGGTTAGTTTAACTCAGAAGCATGACAAAATACTATATCAGTTTAAGCACGACAAAACACTATATCAGTTTAAGCACGACAAAATAGCTTTTCGTAAATATACCGAGAAGCTTATCGGTGAAAATATTTTAAGCTTGACGTTTTTATTTTTAAGCTTAACGGTTTTCTCAAAAAAATATTATCTGACCTAAATCATCGTTTACACTATAAAATCACAAAACACATGGTTCAAAATATCATTTCGATCTTTATTAAGCACATATGTTACAAAATTCGAAGGTCATTAGGGTTTAAGGTTTTAAACTTCTCGATACCTAGTTTTAGGTTATACGTTCTAATTCTAAACGTATACAATCGTGTTTTCAAATCATATTAGATTTTTAAAGATTACCTGAACAGTCGTTCATTAGATATTTATAGAGTTTTCATTCTTAACCAAGTTAAGAAAATATTTATAATTTTGATAATATTTCGGGGTATTACATTCACCCCAACTTATAAGAATTTCTTTCTTGAAATTATTTCTAATCATATTTATTTGTTTTATAATCATTCAGGATATTATATTCTCCCCTCTTTATAAGAATTCCGTGCTTGAAATTATCTCTAACTTAGTCTTCAATATGAATTTTCTGAATTCATCCTTTCTCACATCAAATTCCTAATATTTAAATTAGGTCAACAATGTTCACTTATCTATACACATTTTCTTTCTGTAAAGGAAATTTATTTGCAAGGATGAGCTATAAAAGGCTTAGCAAGTTTAAACATTTAACAAGTTATACTCACACTATGTTTGAATTGAATGAACGCATAGTTCAAAGATTTTTTCCACATATATATACTGAGGTTTGTCTGTCAAACCCCCACATTTTCTAGATTCAGTCAGTCATAAAGACTTAGAATTCATAGGTTGTTCTGTTTAACCACACATGGTAATCATTGCCAGAGGTCATATAGACTTAGGAATCATTAGTTCGGATATTCAATAGGGGAATGGCCTATTTATATCATAGGAGTATACATATCATCCTAACAATAGTGTCCCAGACACACAAAGGTCAGTTTAATACTGCCTATAAACCTCGGTCAGTATATATACCTGCCTGGTCATCACTCTTATACAAAGAGGCAAATATTTCAGTAAATATATGTTGTACCAAACATTATTAGTTTCTACTCAGTTTATAACAGGGTTGAACTTCATAACACGGTTGTCTAGCCGAAACAATTGGCATTGACTCATATTTAATTTATTCAAAACTTTTGAGAATCCACTTTATGACTTTATCATATCGCATCATGATTGCGTTGATGATTCCATCATCTTTCATACCACGCCAGGTAAAATGGGGTGTTGATGAAAAATTCATTTTTATTTTTCACATTAAATCTGTTTAGCCAAAATAATTAGCATAGACCTATGAATAACATAGCTAAATCAATTTTTATGACTGTATACCGCACCTTACAAGAGTACATTGATGACTCGTCATTTTTATCATATCCACACCAAGTTCCATGGTGCATTGATGATTCATTTTTCTTTTTCAAATCAATGTTGTCTAGCCAAAACAATTAGCATAGACATATGAATAACATGGCTCAAATTTTTTTCCAGTTCAATGATTGAACACTTCTTTTCAAAGGCACCCAAGTGTGAATATACGTATGAAGATCTAGCATTGCTAGAAGATTTTGGAATACGTTTAATCACCTATCTTTTCCATTATTCTCTAACTATAACACAAGTTTTAATCTATTATCAGTATAGTTAACCGAGTGGTTCCTAACCCGTGAACTAATGAATTAGTTTCCCATCTCATCAATACTTCTACCAATGTCTCAATAAATGTGCCTCGATCTATTCGACAGCCACACTGAATTTTCCACATTGGTACCTAGAGTATAGTTAGATCAGTTTCCTAACACATCTTAAACTCCTGCCCATACAAGAGAGTTGTTCAACTCAGATACTAACATGGTTTTCAATTGAAATTCAACAATCACTATCACGTTGCACATAACAAATAGTAAGCATGTTAATGCATGGGGTGCAAAAGAAACAATACTTGCATAACAATAAACTTCATAAATAAGACACGTTATTGCACAGAGTGCATTTCAACACATAAGTAGACTTGCTTGAGAACTCTTTATAAGTCTCTTCATTTCCTGACATTCTCGTGAAAAGTTTATCTTTATTCAGTATATTTTTTTCATATAAAATTTTTATGTATTAAGATTTATTCATAACTTTTAATTATCTATAGACTCTTCACAAGTCTATTTAATCTTAACCTATCAGATTATACCCCAAGGTACTCGTTACCTCATAACTATAATCCAAAGCTCTGATACTAAATTGTAACCCTCACTTGAATACATCTCGTTATAGAGATATCTCTTTATATCGATATTCCCTAGCTATCTGAAATTCACAGTATTAATGATAAACTTGTTAAAATAACCCTATACAATTATAAGTTTATGTAAACTAATTAAGCATTTTAACGATTAAATCTTTTAAGTTTTATTTCGGGCATTATAACTGCTTATAAATAAAACTCCTACTATACATGAAATAGTTTCAGCATTATAACTGCTTATAAAATGAATATTCATCAACTATATTTAAAATAAATTGAGCATTATAACCACTTGTAAAATAAATATTCTTACTAAATACTTGAAGAAAATCGGACATTGTAACTGCTTATGAAAGTATATTTTCTACTTTATAATAGAAATAAATTAGACATTATAACTGCTTGTAAAAGTATATTTTTACTAAATATATAAAGAAGAATGAAAATAATAACCACTAGAATAATACCTCTTGTAGTTGCTAGTTTTACTTCCAATCGCGTAGTGCTTCGATACTTCGAAAGTAATTTATATCTCACAATATCTCTCAGAATATAAATATAGAGTACTTTTGCTCTTGAATTGCTCTGGAAAAATGGTAGGAAATAATGAATGGATGAAGGGGTTTTTATAGGCTAGGAAAGCTTAGGGTAAAAGGGTAATTGTGACGTGCATGTGCTAGCGTGTGCCAAGCATGTGCCAGCGTGTGCCTGCCTCACTCCTACACCCTCATTGGTTAGTTTAACTCGGAAGCAGTTTAAGCACGACAAAACACTATATCAGTTTAAGCATGACAAAACACTATATTAGTTTAAGCACGACAAAGCAGCTTTTCGTAAATATACTGAGAAGCTTATCGATGAAAATATTTTAAGCTTGACGTTTTTATTTTTAAGCTTGACGTTTTTCTCGAAAAAATATTATCTGACCTAAATCATCGTTTACACTATAAAATCACAAAACATCTAGTTCGAAATATCATTTCGATCTTTATTAAGCACATATGTTACAAAATTCGAAGCTCATTAGGGTTTAAGGTTTTAAACTTCTTGATACCTAGTTTGAGGTTATACGTTCTAATTCTAAACGTATACGATCGTGTTTTCGAATCGTATTAGATTTTCAAAGATTACCTGAACAGTCGTTCATTAGATATTTATAGAGTTTTCATTCTTAACCAAGTTAAAACAATATTTATAATTTTGATAATATTTCGGGGTATTACATTGTTTACTCTTAGGATAAACACTGAGTGCGTACTAATAGATTTGGATTGGGAGACTTTACTTATCATTTATTATGTTTTAAAGATGACATATCAAATCATAAAACATTTAACATTTGTCTTGCTGAAACAAAGGACATCAACACACTTCTCAAAGAGTTCATGCATAATAAAACTTTAAAGCTTTAACAACTTATGACATGACATAACTTGAACACTTGTACAAAATAATTACAGCACAAGGTTTATTAAACTTACACAATATAATATATTGGACAGGTTAGGAAACATGCCTCAAGCGTCTTCTAAGAGTTTACGCTATCTCGCCCTTCAAATGGCATACACAGTTAAGTTTACATACACATACCAATTAGACACATAATTGACGTCAAGTATTGGTTTACGTTAACTCATAATTATTTCTCTTAATGTTCCTTCCATCTAATTCGGAACCTTCCTTATGTCTTTTAATTCTTCTCGTGGCGTTTCGATGTTTACACGTCATTTGCCCGACTTAATTTACACGAATGCCTAAACAATACGTCTAGGATTCTCTTTCATTCTTATCATATTTATTAGTTAAGCTTATGTTCTTCCTTGATTATAATCTGAATAGGATAACCCATCTGATTAAGGTTTAAACTCTTTCTTTGTTTTATTCTTATTTTTCTTTCTTCCTCCTGGCGCGTCCCGCGCTAGGATTTGTGCTTTAGGCGGCACACCCCGCGCTACTACTACGAAACTTTTTCCTTTGAAAAATTTATCCCGACGTGCCCCGCGCTATTCCTGCAGAGATTTTTCCTTCGTTAATTAGCCGTTGGTGCGCCCTACGCCCTTACTAGCGCGCCCCGCTCCAGACCATCAAGGAATTTTTCCCCTTGATTTTTCATGTTTTGTTCATTTTACGTTTTGCCTTCCTAACTTCATTTCTCGACCACCCGTCAAAGGAATACGTTCGTTCTTGAGCCTACGACTCACTTTCTCAATTTTCTACAAAACCCTTAGATAAAAAAAGTTTTCTGGGAACAATGGTCTCCCGCTATCTCGGCACGAAATTCGTATCGAGCTAACGTTTTCGTCGATTGATGTCTTTGATTAGATTTTTTGCCATAACTTCGTTAGAGCTTGTTTTTACACCGTTCCAATTGGAACATTCCCATAACTTACTTAAGTTCATTTCTTACTTTCAGATGTTAATTATTAACGTGCAAGCGATGGTTTTAAACTTGTCTATCAACAACATTTAGCATGATTTCTTGGTTTGGTTTGTTATTACGATTACGTTTTCACTTAGTGATAGACTCCACGACACTCTTGCGTGAGGTGGTCGTCGCCTGGATCATTTCTAGCAAAGTTATATGGTGAATTGCTCGCAACACCTTAACCCCTCGCCAATATATAGACGGTAATCTTGGTACAATTGCTCGCATTCAGAAGTCTGTGTTGAATGGACACCAACGACACATTGACCACTAACTTATATTGAAGGGGTAATCTTGGTACAATCGACGATTGATGCGGTAGAAGATGCCACACACAACTATGAATGTTGTATGATAAGTCAAACTTGAATCTCAAAGAAAACTAAGAAAATACTTATGAATTCTTCACAGAACTAAAAGTAGAGAATAACTCTCAAGTATGAATAAACTCTGAATATTATTGAATTGTTATCTATTACATAACCCATGTATTCTAATTATACTAATAGAATAAACTTTAAAGAAACCCTAAATCCGAAAGGAAATATAAATACTAGTTATCAAGTAATTAGGAAGAAAATCTATCTAACAAATATCTTAATTACATTAGAAATCTAAAAGATATATAAAATTCCTAAAATAAGGAAGAAATCTGGTGAAAACGCGTTGCCTCAAAAAACACGCTAAAACTGAAATTCTCCTGCGGCGTGGCCGTGCTGGAAATATACTAAGTCGCGACGCGACTGCGTTGGAAGTTTGGCTCCGACAGAGAGCTCTGGGCTAGGGCGAACAAGTACATGCGCCAGGGCGAACAAGTACAAAGGAGAACTCGTTGGGGTGAACTTGCTAGGCTTGTTGAGCTCACCGAGGCGAGCTCCCTTTTTCCTAAATCTGCAGAGTGGCGCGGTCGCACTACATTTGGCCTGGAACACGGCACGACTGCGCTGGTCAGGCTGCGCTGAATCTTGATCCTTTGCTCGTCTCTAAACTTGTGATGATTTGGTCTTACTACATAGATGGTATCTAGTAATCCCAAATCATGTAGTTGATCTTCTCCTTGTGATCCGCTTGAATTGAGCTCCATTTTGAACAATATCGAACAGAATCTAGCCTAATCACATATGATCATCTGTTGAACCCCTTGAACTCTAGTCGAGTTGTTAATACTTGATGCGAGCATGATCAAGATCTCATCATTCCTCTCCTCTTGTGGTAGGTGGATGGGCTCGGTGATTCCCTGACTGCTCCTTCCTAACCCCTGTCCAGGCTGAAAGTTCATTTTTATCATTTCCTTTGCCACAAAGGTAAGCTCGGGAGAGACCCTAGGTTTCACAGCTGGAGCTCCCAGACATCTATAGTGGGGAGTGCTAATCTCTAGTGCTTGAAAGCTGGCAGGTGCCGCCGACTCATCCACATTGATCACTGGTAGGCCACTCCTGGGAGGAGAAGGGTCATCACATTCGGCCGAGATTATTACCAGATTCCCATCGATGATTAGCTTGATTTGTTGGTGGAGCGTGGAAGGAACTGCCCCGGCCATGTGTATCCACGGCCTCCCCAATAATAGGTTATAACTGGCCGCGATGTCAAGGACTTGGAAAGATATGTCAAAAGTACAAGGTCCTATCTCCACCGGTAATTCAATCTCTCCAATTGTATCCCTCCGGGAACCATCGAAAGCTCGCACCACCACATGACTGGCTCGTAGGCGTTTGGGGTTGATTTTCATCTTCTGCAAGGTACTGAGGGGACAGATATTCAATGCCGATCCCCCATCAATCAGCACCCCATTTATGATATATCCCGAGGAGATTACCGCAATATGTAGCGGTTTCCGGTGTCCTCTTCCCTCCTTGGGTATGTCCTCATCCGTAAAGGCTATTACATCGTTCTCCAATAGGTGGCCCACCAGCTGGCCGAAACCCTCCTCACTAATTTCCTTGGGCACGTATGCCTCCTCCAGAACCTTCGTCAAGGTTTTGCAATGTTCACTGGATGACAACACCAAGTTCATGACTGATGTTAGGGTTGACTCCTCATTTAAAATCTGGATCCCCCTTGTTTCCGGGTGATCCATCCTTTTCAAAAATTCTATGGCCCTTTCCTCAGAAATCTCTTCATTTTTTCTCTTTTGGCTCTCGAGGACTCGCCCGGGAAGATATAAGGGGTTCCCCTTTGTCGTCACAGAAGCACAACTGGCCGCTTCCTCTGGCATTCCCCCATAATTCCAGGGTACAGTTTTTAGACTACTGATAGGGATTTGCGGCCTGGCCGCAAGGATGATGGGCCTCGGAGCCGTTAACTTGACAGGTCCCTCCGTGCTATTCGTACTTAGCCCTATCAACCTGATGGGCGCTCCCCGTGCACTCCCATGATCATGTATCACGTTGATCATTTCCTCAATTTTCTGCACATAGTTCAACCTCGGTGGCCCCCCAGCTTCACTTGCCTCTGTCGCATTGACCCCCCCTCCATCATGTCTTGGCAGGGGATTTGCCTTAACATTCGGGGAGTCTGGCTGTTCCACCACAATTTCCCCACTGTCAATCAGGTTTTGGATTCGATGCTTCAACGTCCAACAGTCTTGTGTATCATGGCCAGGGGAACTGGAGTGGTATGCACATCGCTTGCTCGGGTCAAATCTTCTACCCTTTGGGTCACTCGGGGGTGCCAAACCAACTATCTTCTTTTGGGCTACTAATACCGCTAATACCCGTTCAAGCGGCTCCCCGAGCGGGGTGAATACTCGATTTTGCGAGGCCTCATATCTCCTTCGCCCCTCTGCCCTTTGATCTGTGAAGTTTGGCTGTCGGGATGGCCCTACCCTCTGCACCTGTACCGAAAGATGGCTTTCTGTTTTACTGGATGACCCCTGTAGGATGAGGGAGACATCCTCTTCCTTCTTCTTTTGGACCCTCCGGGAAGTGCTGCCATAGTTTCCATTCTGTATTTACTCGGCAGCAGTTTCTAAAGCAGTAAAATCCCGGATTTTACCCGATTTCAACCCCATATCTACCATCTCTCCATGTTTAATCATTTCAACAAAGGGTCTTCCAATCCCCGAGATGACTCGTTCATAATACGGTGCCTCTTGAATGTCTACAAAGGTCATCACCATCTCCGATTCGCTCATCGGGGGGTTCACCTGTGCGGCCATGCCCCTCCATCGTTGCGCATATTCCCTGAAAGATTCCCGGGGTTGCTTCTTAACCTTTGTCATTTGGTACCTGTCAGGGGCCATCTGGGCCTGAAAGCTGTATTGGGTTAAGAAGGTATGGGCCAATTCCTCCCAGTTGTGGATTCGGGCGTTGTCAAGGCGGGCATACCAGATTCTTGCCTCCCCCATTAAGCTTTTCTGGAACAGTTGCATTCTCAACCCCTCTTCCTCGGCATAAGACCCGAGTTCTCCAATGTATATTTTCAAGTGTGTGTAGGGGTCCCCCTTCCCATTGTATTTTTTAAACTCGGGAATTTTAAATTTCTCCGGGTATCTGGCTCCGGGGAAGACACATAAATCTGAATAGTTAACCCTGCCGAGGGACCCTATGCCCTTCATAGATTGGATGGTTTCCTCCATTTGTCTCATTTTCTTCCGCAGGTCATCTGTATCTCCCTCCTCCGGGATAGTAATTACTGTCCTGTTGGGTATGGGAACGGCCCTTGGGATGACTGGCTCGTCCTTGAATTGGGATTGGTCTTCCTTAAACAGGTTTGTACCATTTTTAGGAGGATTCGGGTCACCCCCCGGCGGTGGAATATTGTGTGGTCCTTGGTTTGGCGGATCCTGTCTGATTAGGAACTGCTCTCTTAGCATTGTGGCCATTTCCATCATCTGCTTTTTAAAGTCATCAAACTCTTCCCGAGATATGGAACTATGATTTGGAAGATCAGCCATTTCAGAGGTAGAGACCTGGGCTTTCTTAGACTGCGAACGGGTTTGAGGAGCAATCCTACAGAAACCAAGGTTCGAAGTTTAGTCTTGGGGAATAAAAAATGTGGATGCATGCTGAAGCTGTAATTTTTGTGTTTTGGGGTTTTTTAATCTTTCCCTGCAAAACAGAAAGTTAGTAGTCCTCTAATGCAATGACAAATGCTAAACATGGCTTTATTATGCTCCTCAGCCATTCCCTGCAAAAGATAGAGGTTAGTAATTTCTTCTTGACGAACAGGGAGGCATATATGAATGAGATCATGACATTTAGGCGTGCAATGTAAAAAAAGGCATGAAGAAACTTTTCCTGCGTAGGGTTAATCTGAGGCTGACCTATCCTAGGGTTACTCTCACGGGCTTTTCGGCATGAAGGTCCCCAAATCTTCGCAATCTACTCGTCTGAGCCCTTTCGATTGGAGCGGATTTGGGTGGTGCGTTTCCTGAGCCATCTCCGGGGAGCAGCCCCTTCGAGTCCAGTAATAAGCAACCGACAGGTTCGCCTCAGGAGGAGGTACTCTCTCAACATACATTCACATTCATCGTCCTCACCGTATGCAAATGATTACTTAAAAGTAAAGCAATTCCATTCAATCATTCATTCATTGGGCAAAAACACACATTTACACAACAAAAATAAAAATCAAAATATCGCACGCACACACATTTCATGAATTTTAAAAGGATAGGATAGCATCAAGACTTGTACGCGGCTTAAGCCCTCTAATGTCCCCAGCAGAGTCGCCAGCTGTCGACGCCGGGTTTTTTCTTCGTGTGTCCTTTTAGTCTGTTCCAATTTTAGCCTTTCGATTAAATGATTTTTTGGGAAAAGGTCGGCATAAATGTCGACGGGGTTTTGAAAGATCGTTTTATGATGAGCCAATTAATCAGAGTCGCCAGTTGGTATATTTGAAATGGATGTACCAACTCATCCGAGTTTTCGTTTTTATAAATCGCTGGCTCATAGGTGACTCCGAATTAATTGGTCTGCGAATCGAGATTCATAGAGTTCGGGGCTTGCTTAAGTGAGGGGAAGGTGTTAGGCACCCCTCGACTTCCGTGAAACACGGTTACCGCAATCTTGATACTTTCCTATCCTTTGATTCATGAAATGTGTATATGTGCGAGTGTGTGTGTGTGTGTGCTTATGTGAATGTTGTGGTGAGTTTGTATGAAAGAATCCTTTGGATTTTTAGGGAAAGTTGTGCTTTAATTTGAGAATGTTTTAGAACGTCGTTTCTATTAATACGAGAAAGCTCCCTCTATTCATGCGAAAGGTTTGATTTTACTTATCAAAACTATAAGGTCTTTATTAGACGTTGTCTTGATAAAACGTGAGTTTTTTCTTAAACCTTAACCAAAATAGGAATCGAGATTTATACGTTGCTTTCATAAATGATGGGCAATTTCTATGATCTCTTTCGCCCTATACATCAAGGTTTAATAATACGTTTAATTTCTTTTATAAAACCCATTTTTTGTGACATTTGAAAATAACTTCTTTTTAGCTTTCTCGTAGAATAGGAATCAACCTTCATTAGCATCCCCAATTTTTAGCCTTGTGATGCTAATATCCCACTTTGATTGATTTTAGAAAAATCTTTATCATTTAATCTTTTGGAATCATTTTTGGTGTCATGAAATCTAATCAAGCATAAACACGCGTCGGGGTTATTCACGGGCATGTAAGCCATCAAAATATCCCCGAACGCCAACAATCACATATTTCACTACTACGGGGCCTTAAACCCGATTCTTGCCTTGGCGTCGTTTTAAGGCCCGACGATTACATGTTACAAAATGAGCACCTTGAATCTATTACATACATCAAAACGTCCATCATCGGATTTGAACCACGGGGTCGCGTTCCTAGGCTCACACGAGATTACGACATGCCCACAAAATGAGTATTACATAACTAACCAACCCGGATTTATCTAATACACCATGATATCCGAAAATGACAATCTAAATAAATTACACCCAATAAATTATCATAAACAAAATCAAAATTTCATCAATTGGATATCCTCGGGTTATTAGGAAGAATTTTGTTCCGATGGAACCCTCACCAATAATCCCTAATCCATGATTGTTCAACAAGATACATGAAAGTTATATCTAATTTACCCAATCAATATGACATGAATTGCTAGAACAAATAGAAATTTTCACCTTGCAAAAATCTCAAATGGATGTGAACTTGGTATTTGAATAGGATGAGGAGTATGTTTGATACAATCAAAATCAACAAATATAAATCCTCCCTGCTTTTCTCTCCTTTCTCCCTATTTGATTGCAATTTTTGCTCTTTTTTCTCTCTATTTCCGTGCTTCTTCTTGTTGTTGGAATTCTTCTTCTTCCAAAACCTTCAACTTCTTCAACTCCCTGTATGCTGAGCGAAAATGAGCTGAAATAGGTTGCCCAAAGCCAGCTGCCTGCCTTCCACTCACCCCGATTTCGAGTTCCGTGTTTCGAGTTCCGTGTTTTCAAAAGGCGCACTATTTGGCCGCAGATCAATCCGCGGTTGGACGGTTTGACTTTCTCGTTTTTTGTGCCACGCCTCGAATTTCGTGCCGTAACGTCGGTTTTCGATGACAGGCTCGTATTCGGCAGTCCGGGAATTTTCGGGAGACGTGCCACCTCATTCGGGGATGTCTGTTTCGGAAGGCCTTATTGTCACGTCAGCTCTAGTCGCCAAACATTGCGCTGGTGTCGGGCGCTCGCACTTGTGCCCATTCCTTCGCTCCCGCAAGCCGGTTCAATTGACGATTTTGCCCTCCTGTCATGGTTAGTACAAGGAACGCAAAATTTCGGTGTCTACATGTTCAATATGTAAAATTATTTTTCGTGTAAGTCAAGTTTACAAAGTCCATCAAGTAATCTTCCAGTTTCAAGTAAAACATTATCATTATAAATAGAACAATAATTGTTCTTAAATATAATACCAGAACCTTTCTTGTCCACAACGAAAGTAATAATGTGTCTAAAGAGAACTGAAACATAATAACAACTTATTAACTTAATAGAGTTGCCTCTGTAAGATGCTCCTTAAAGTTTTCTTTCTAGTGTCCAGGCTTATTGCAGTGGAAGCAAACTCCTTTGCTATCTGCATCAGTTTTTGTTCTTATTATCCTTTGTTTTTGCCTTTTCTTATACCTTCTTTGAATTATTCTCCTTTTCAAAAGATCCTTTGGCCCCTACCAGTAAGACTTGGTCTTTCTTGGTTGGAAAGTGACTCTTTACGGTTTTTAACATGTTTAAGCAAATCAGGCAGGCTGACTTATAGTTTATTCATATAGAAATTCACAACAAATTGTGAGAAAGAGTCTGGAAGTAATTGCAAGATCAAATCTTGGATCAACTCTCCATCTATGATAAAACCCTGTTGTCCTAATTGTTCAATCGAATTGATCATTTTAAGGATACGTGTCTATACTGTAGTGTCATTGGTCATTCTAGATTGGAAAAGCTCCTTAGATATCTTATATCTAGTAGTCCTACTTTCCTTTCCATTCAACTCCTTGAGGTGCAGGAATATAGTAGGAGCATCTATAGTTTCGTGTTGACGCTGAAGCTCGTTACTAATGGATGCGAGCATGATGCATTGAACTATAGTTACATCATCTTGCCACTTTCTAAAAGTAGCAATCTCTTCCTCAGAGGTATTGTCTGCAACTATTGCAAGGATAGGCGTATTAAGGACATAAGATAGCTTTTCAGCCTTGAGAACTATTCTCAAATTCCTTAACTACTTCGTGTTATTTGGTACAGTTAATTAGCATTTAATATGCTCTACAGTGATAGTAAATTAGACATTGTAAAATTCTGTAAATGAATTAACAATATTTTAGCATACATTCATTTTATTAATCATCAAAATAAATTAGGTCTTTATTTAAATTGGTATCTCTCACTATTTTCATCAAACTATATTACCCTCAATATATAATTCGGCAATTCTAATTAAAGATTTGCTAGTGAGAATAAGGATCGCATTTCAAATGTATATAGCCTTGTGGTGACACAACAAACGATTTATAAATAAATAAGTAGACAACTATTATCAATTACATCACTATGTAACTCCTTGTATTTTGCTTCTTAGATTATTTTTATCAAGTGGTGACACATCTGAATCAAAATTATCCAAGTTAACTCCAACCTAGCATTTCCATATATGTGAAGAGAAAAATACCGTCCTTGTGGTGACACAACAAAACAGTAATGTTCAATTCCTTAATAAGCATCAAATGTGGTAAAGCAACATCTTAAATATTTAATACTTGCCTTGTGGTGACATAACTGTGACACCCCCACATCCGGGTACTTAATTCCCACTGATTTGGTGTTCACTATATAAAACATTCACAACTATCTACCCAAAAATAAGAATAATTAAAATAAACTTAAAGAAATATCTTCCCTCAAATGGGGTTACATCACCAATCTCTAAATGAAACAAATCCCAGGTTATCTAACCTTAATTACATCTGTGCGGAATAAAACATAATATTAAATAAGTCTCAATACAATCAAACGTTGAATAAATAACAAGTCATTAGCTACTTCAACATCTTGCTCTTTCCTTTACTCGTGGACGGCTCGTCCTGCTTTTCTGTCTTAGCTGCAATGTTTAATGCAAGAGTGAGAAAACAATTGCTCACAGGTATGATAACAATAATTTTTAAATGAAATATTTATCAACTGGGGTATAATAGTTTTCTGAATACAATCAATAAGGAATCAAGATTTGAAATCTCAATAGAAAGCTTAGCTCAAGAACTGAATATAGATTCAGGAGTAAAAGTGTATCTGAGGGTCACAAGACCTCGAACTATGTCCTAGGTTATCAGGTATTTCTACCGCAAACCTTTAACAGTCTTATAGACTATGGACCATCCGTTTCGTACTCAGGGGAATCAGCCCTTTGTACAATGTATTGTGGACAAACATTTTAACGTTGTAGCGTAATTAATCCCCTATATTAGGGTTGTTCATCTCAGTTAAGCATCAGAATCCGTACCAAAAAGAACTTGGTTTGGAAGAATTTTAAAATATTCTAAGTCTTTAGAACGCTCATCAACTAAGGACTAGTTGAATCAATAAGGTTTGCTAGTCTGATTCATCAATAAAAATTGTATAATAGGGACTATGTTCAAAATCTGATTAACTATCAATGATCGAATAACAATTGAGTGGAATAAAACTTAAACACTTATCATGGTATCAACCTCGCTTGAATAACAATAAGCTAAGGTTAGTAACTTGCTTAATGACAGTAAACTTGCTTTAAATAAAATAACAAGTTTAAGGGAAGAACAACTTGCTCAATATAATAATGGAGTTCAGAAACTTGCCTCGTACGTAGCTTACAGATTTAAACAATGCACGTTCCTTAATCACCCTATACATTTTGATTATAAAATAGTAACAGTAATTAGCTACAGAACAATATACACACTTTAGGATTTATTCTTATCCTATTTCACTTAATATATCAAATGTCATTTGATATTCATTTTGCTTACCACTCATTATAGTATCTTATTTATCATTAAATACTTTAATCAAAGCTTTAATCATGTTCACAACATCATAATAAAATAAAAATAAAAATAAAATATTTCAGTTACTGTTCCTCGCCGGGGCGGGAATTTACTGAACAAAACGCTCGCCGGGGCGGAAATTTACAGAACAAAAATCTCGCCGGGGCGAAGATTCCATTACATTTTCTCGCCGGGGCGAGAGACTCGGCAGTCGTCTTCCCTAGCTCGCGAACCAGTGAAAACTTAGGCCAAATTTGGCCAAATTTTCCGAATTCTACCATCCAATACACAAATTAAACATACCCAGACATCCAACATGCTAGAAAATAATTACCCAACATGTTTCTAACCAATCAAAGCATTATAAAACACATAATCAACTAATTAGAAACCCAAAATTCTCTGTTTATGCGAAATATTCATACTTTAGCCATTTTAATGAAATTAAACACTGTGACTTCATCTTTCAACCAATTAAAACCATTCTTCTTGCATTATTCTTTTTTTTCATCATATAATCATAAGCAATTATCAATTTACCGAATAATAACTAATTTAAGCATCAACTTTCATACATATATACAATTCATGAAATAAACTCTGTAAAAACTAAAAACTAAATTCAAAAACATGTTTTCATGAATTAACTCTTCAAACTAGTTTATATCCATCATATAATCATCTAATGCATGCTTTATATCAATTACACAACTATAATCAAATAATTCATGTTTTGAACCAACAAGTTTTATACAGAGAAACAAAATACAGTGAAGAACAAAATTTAGCAAGAGTTATACCTTCTATTGCTTAAAACTTGATTAACCTTCTTTGATTTTGGAATTCTCCTTTCCAATCTCCAAATTCTTCTTCTCAAATTCTCTCTTTTCTCTCAATTCTCAAAGCTCTGCTCACACTCTCTCAATACTCTGTTCTTCTCTTCTTCTTTTTTAACTGATGTGACTTTTAAGAAAAATATAAACTGATGGAATAAAGAATAAAAACTGATAATTTAATAAAATAATAACGTATATTGATATTAATCTATCAGTTACATAATTACAAAAAACATAAGGCTTGATTGGCAAACTGATTTAAAAATAATCCATTATTCTAACTAAAGGTCATAAGGCCTTGTTTGGTAAAATACAATTAAAATAACTCATTATTTCCAAACAAAGGTCATAGGGCCTTGTTTGGTAAAACTGAATTAAACACTTTCTAATTTATTTAATAAATCATCATAACATATAGTTCTAATTGTCACACATTTAATTTAATTGAACTTATTATTAAATAAATTCAATTAAACCTTACTAACTCAAATAATAATTTTATTTAATCAATAACAATAACACCAAATAAATTATCTTACTCAAATAAATCCTTTATTCAAATAAATCATTTAATCATCTAATTTAATTATAAATTAGAATAATCACATCCAATCACATTTAAAAAAAAATATTTAACATAAATTCTTTCACCATAACTTATAAATTATTTATTTTACTCAATAAACAAATTAATAAAAATATTTATATAACTCAATAAATATTTTTATTTAATCACAAAAATTGCATTCGTTAGAATAACAAACTCATATTAAATATTTAATATTCTATCGCTTTACCATGCTAGAAGGCGACGTTCGATATTCCAAATATCTTTGAACATTTAGGACTTAATATAATTTCTTTGAAGGGTTTGTTATTAGTAGTCTCATCTTATTTAGCGCGCATGCATATATATATAAAATACGCGTCATATTATTTAACATACGAAGCATATTGTATATAATATATATATAGCAATCATGCACATATACAATACTATATTCTACCCGGATTGATTATGGACTTTTATTCTAGTTTGGTTCACTAGAGCCACCAAGTGAACCAAAGGGTCAAACCTAGGGTGCAAGAATTAAATTTAAATATAACTATTACATTTAAATCCTGGGCTCCATTACAAACGGGTCTTCAAGTGCTCCTTGCTCCTTGGTCTCCAATTCTTCAAAATAATTCTAACTAAACATATTACATAAACTATTTACAATAAATAGAAACCTTGATCAGCAGTCAAGGGGAACTACATAGGAGGAAGATAGAATTTACATCAAGAAAAACTAGAGATGACGAGGTACACAAACCCTATTTATAAAAACCCATTCATCAAGTATCCTCTAAAATAAATTCAATCACACATTGGTCAATAGTCCATAATCAATCCCTATTTATTATCATACCTATCTCCATATGCATCAATAAATAACATTCATCTCATGAATAATAAAACCATTCCATATATGCATTGATATCATTTAATAGACAATGTTAGTTACTATAAAATCCAATTTCAACTCCAATTAGTTATCATGAAATCCAATTCCAATTAAAATAAACTTCTGTATTTTAATCCTATTCTAAATCAAAATAAACTCTTTTATTTTAGTTTATCCAATTTTGAATAAAAATAAACTCCATTATTTTTAATCAAATTCCAAATCAAAATAAACTCCTTTATTTTAATTTACAAAAAAATAATAAAATTAAAAAAAAATTGAGGTCAACCCTTGATCATAAACCTTTAAAAGAAATAATCAAACAAGCCTTTAAATCAAACTTCAAACCCAGAATTATTTAGTTTAATTATTAAACATTCTGTTTCATAATCAAAAATGATTCTGGTGTAGTGGTAAGACTTCCAAAATATGACCAATAGGTTAAGGGTTCAAATCCTTCTAGCTTCAAATTTATTATTTCATTTTTAAAGGTTTAGCGCCACATCAGCAGTCAACAGTTGACCAGTCAGCGCCACATCAGTAGTCAACAGTTGACCAGTCAGCGCCACGTCATCAGTTGACCAGTCAACATTTGACCGTTGACTTTGACCAACGTTTTTTTTTAAATAAAAAAAATTAAAAATATAATAATAATTTTACACAAACAGTTAAGCCCAATTAAATTGTTCTAATCACATATCAATGTATATATATATACATAATCAAAATAATTAATAATTCGCATAAAGTTTGGCTCTTGATACCCCTGTTAGGTTTGTATATAACGCAAACATGCAATCAAATTACATAAATAAAGCGGAAGCGCGATAAAATCATATTTTAAAATTTTATACAAACTATCACCATGATCTTTCTTTATGAACAATTATTAATTAAACGAAAGAGATGGAGAATAAGAATTATACCCTTATAGAATTCTAGCTTCCTTAAGTACAAGTTCAACTCTAATTCCTTCGCGTTCTCCTTGATTTCCACCGATTAAATTCCTTCATTTGATCAACGTTAGCCACCCAAGTGTTTGGCCTCTAGAGGTAATCCACCAAGGAATAATACTTATTTAAAAAGATGGGTGTTGGCAAAATCCTAGTTTCTATCTCTATAGAAATTGTAAGTACTCTCCATAATTCTTATGCAAGAGTGTGTAACCCTAATCTATGATAAGACTTCTCTTATTTATATATGTAGGATCCCCTAAACTATTTAGGATTAGGGTTTCTATTCTAATTAAACTCCTTTAATTAAATTAAACTCCTAATCTAATTAGGAATTCATGAGATAGTACTTCTATTAATTAATTCTCAATCTCTATTAGAAATTAAATAATAGTAATAGTAATAGTAATAATAATAATAAGACTCCTCTTATTAATTTATATTTAATATTTCTAAAATATTAAATAATAAATATTAAGGTATTTAATTTATTCTATCTCCATAGATTAAATTAAATACACTAAACTTATTATTACAATTATGTCATTTATTTCTTAAACAAATATTTTTCTTTTGTGGTGTGACCCTTTATGTTCTCCATATTAAACCGGTTGTGAATAAATCAATTAGAACAATTCTAATCTTATTTAAATAAATAAATTAAACTATTTAATTCATTTAAATAAATAATATTTATTCTACAATAAGGGTAAGCCCCCTTAGCGATCAACGACTTTCCGGATAATATAAATTTCAACATTAATCACAAAAGAACCTTTCAGTGAATAGTTACCATACAATTCAATCCTTCTACCATACAATGTCCAAATTAAATATAAAACCTGGAATTACTGTCAAGTCTTATTTTATTTAATTATATGTATTTCGATTTCCAAATGCACAACTCTAAATAATGCAAATTAGAAACTCCTTTCTAATTTCATTCTGCCTTGGCCAAAGAAAGACTACTGAGTTATCATTTATCGAATCACATAGGACATTCACATCTTTTACTAAATGTGGTAGATTTTTTGTTGATCATTCACCTATCTCCATATACAACTTATTATACTCAATTATACCCTTTGGTAAGCCTAAAGGTCTTAAGCGACATGTCAAAGTATAACTCATCATACACAAGATACTATGATGATCTCACGTCCAAGAATCACTTGTACTACTATCACTAGAGGAATTCCTATTGACAGGCGAGTAAAACTCCATTAGGTATTCCTTAGCGAGCCACGTTCAGTGAACTTATTCTCCAATAAGCACCTACATACTCGCTTTAGTGTCTGCACACAAATGATTATGAGATCAATCATCCTCTTCCTAAGATCAAGCAACGCATGTACTATTCTATCTAGATTCACTAATCCCCTTTTTAGTAATCTAACGATTAGGAACGATTTTAGTTTTAAGCTTACTAAGAATTTAGATCTCATTAGCATGATCAGCATCATGATTCTAAAAGCATTGCTTAAAACTATGGGTTTATCACATATTAATATAACAACATCATGTAGATAATGAAAAATGCCTTTAATAACCGAATAAAATTACAAAGTATATGCTACATTATATTAAATATGATTGGCTTGTGTGCATACTACTTTCATCTGCGCCCCGGCGAACTCAGCAAGGCTAAATGATCTCGCCCCGACGAAGACCTCTCTGTCGAGCTTAGGGCATCTGCGCCATAGCGAACTTAACAAGCTAAAAGATCTCGCCCCAGCGAGAAGCTCTCAGCCTTAAAAAATTTCTCTCTTTTTCTGCAGTTTAGGCTTTCAACGCGCGATTGATTTCCAACTCTCCAATTTACTTCTATAATACCAACTTAACTTTAACCTTACATATTCGGGACAATTTTTGCGAATTTCTAGCACGTTTAAACATTGGCTCAAAAGTCCCACCACGAACGACTTTTTCAATAAACGACGTTTTCGACGTTAACTTTCGTTTTAGCATAACTCATTCATCCGACATCGGATTGAACTCGTTCTTGAGCCTACGGCTCACATTGTTCATGGCCTTCAAAAGCCCTATCATTTTAGACTCACTCGAATATGATAGCCAAAAATCTACCCCCACGTGGTATTAAATTATATTATCATTTTAAAACACATTTTCGGATATTTTTCACCATAACTTTGTTATGGCGAATTTTTTTCCTGTTCCACGTAGAACTTTCCATAACACATTCGTGGCCTATAACACATGACACAATAGCCAACTTTTTGGTCCGTTTTACGTCCTTAACAAGTTTTTCAATCCATTACGCATAGGTTTTGGATTTTAACTTTTGTTTTTGCTTTCACAATATTTACCGGTAAGTATTCACAAGGTTCTTATATAAAACAACCTCCTTATCTCTCTATAATCCTTCTATGATCTTTATAACAACCACCACCGACAACCACTTCATAATATACTAAAAAGCTTTTAAAGCTAAAAATTATCAAAAGAAAAGATGAAAAAGTTATGATTGTTGTTCTTACCTTTTTGTTCTTCTTGACCTTAACTTGCTATTCTTCCTCTTTCTCTCTGCTAGGTGATCAAAGCTAATGATCTTGATCCTTTTTCTTAGATGATATCTCACAATCACTCTTTAAATTTCTCTTTCTTTCTCTCTTGTTCTTGCCTTTCTCTCTTTTCTTTCTAGCTTTTTTCTTGGAATGGAAGATGAGGTGAATGGCTAAATGTTAGATTAACCTAGCTTATTTCCCCCACCAACTAACCTAACCATCCATGATTTAGGTTAACTTATGCTAGGTTAGGAACCTAATCATGAGCTAAAACATTATTTGGCTAGCTTAAATGGATTAATAGGAAACCAAGTAATAAATGCTTGTCTAAACATGGTGAGTCATACCTTGTGACTCACCATTTGGTCCCCTCTTATCCAAATGGCTGGCCACTTTGGCCCTTTTTGCCCTTCCTTTGGTTTAAGAATTACAAAGTTACTTTATGCTTTAATTAACATTTCATTTAACGCTCATTTCATCTTAGCTTGCTTAACTTTTAAGTCTTAGGTTGTAACCCTAGGGCTTGAGCCATAGCTCAACCCTAGCTAAGTTGTCACCAACCCTAGCTCAACCCTAGCCGAGCCGTCCGGAAACCTAATCGAGCCATTTTTAATCCTTAGGCTCATTTCGATTCGGTTAGTTTGAAACTTAGTTTCGATTTCTAGTTTCCTTTTTTTTAGTTAAGTATTTTAATTATTATAGTTAACCAAAAGTCTATTTTACCCCTTTTATAAAATCGTTTATGGTTTACTTATCCGAACTCGCTCGGTTACCCGATTTCGTTCTAGTTAGAATCTTTAACTCATCACGCATGCGAAAATTGTTAAATTTCTTTTGTCAGTTTTATTGGAGATTTAGTCTCCCGTACTCCAACAAATAACATCTCGTGATTCAAAATTTCAAAAAACAAAAAAGACATTTTTTGCTGATGAATAGTGTTTTCGGCGTTTTTCTCGAAAAATTTATATTTCGTCTATGAAATCGCAATACATATACATAATCACACATCACGTTCATTAGGTCAATACCGACCTTTAAATCACATATCACACCATGACAATAATAAAAATTCTTATTTTATTATATTTAGAAACCCGAATTACAAGGATCTGAATATTTACATTCGTTATAGAATATAGCTAATTATCGCATGAACGTGTATAAGAATTGGTAATTATTGCTTCATTGTTAATTATTCGCATAGGAATATAGTGAATTAATTAGGAATGAAGACATTTATTTAATTTAGGAATAAGTTAGATAAATACTAATGAATTCTTGGTTAGCAAATTACAATAATTAACTAATTAAATAAGGAGTGAACATTGAGAACATCATCGGGGAAAAATTGTAATCTTGATATTTTATTTTAGTAGTTATATTCGTAGTTAATTACTTCATTAATTAATTTCAACAATCTTGGTGAATTCATTTGTTTAAATAGAATTGGGTTAATCAATGGTTGGTAATTGGAATGATTAATAAATTTATTAGAATATTCCTCGTGGGATCGACAACTCTACTTTTACTTTATTACTTGATTGACCATGTATACTTGCACGTAAATTGCTAGTATAGATTTAGCTCAACACCCCGCACACATAGGTCATGACAGTCTGCCCATGGCCTGATAGTCTTTATGGACTAGGCTCCCCTATAGTAGACATTAAGAAAACATCCAAACTATTAGGACTAGACATTCAGTATGCTTGAAGAGTCATAATGTATGCCCCATAGGTATACCTGCCAAGTGTTTGATGAAATACCATGCCACTTGAGTTAAGTGTCATGGCCCAAGTCTTAGTACATACCTGACGACCAGAATGCCAAAGCCAATGTTAACCCACTAAGGGGCTAACACTAGGGTACTTTTGAATATTCTTTGAGGAGGGTATAATTTCTTCAACAACAAAAAAATCCACTTACAGATTATTTCACCAATATATAGTCTCATGTTCTTGTAAAGATATTCTCATTTGATTATCTTTATAAATTTCAAAGATAAATAATCTTAATACTATTTTAAAACGGAGATAGTGGTATGTGTTTTGGCATATTTTAAGATATATCACTTGAAATTTAAAAATTTGAAGAAAGGATAAGTTTGCAACAAATAAAATGTAATTACTAGAAGATGTATAGCAATAAGGAATTACTATTGTTACAAGAACATATGCAAAAAGTTTCTTTAGTTTCTTATATGAATAATAAATGAGTCTACACTTATATCTGAGATGCGTGAAAGGGAACTATATGAAACATGCAAAATAATTTATGAAAGACTAAAATGCAGTTTGAACTCCAAAATTTTGGATTGTTAAGATTTGCACCTTACTATTTAAAACGTATCTAAGTGTATCCTAAAGTTCTTTTTCGCTAACAAAATACACCGTCTGAAGCTTTAATTAGTCAATTATACCTCAAAGTTCTTTCCGTTAAACAAAATGCACACTCGCTTTTGGATGTAAACTGTAATTTTTTCAGTGAAAAGGAAATTTGGGGTACATTTAGATACGTTTTAAATATTAGGGTGCAAATCTCAATAGCCCTCTATAATCTTTAAGGTTCAAACAATATTTCAGTCTTTATGAAATAGTCCTCCCCTAAAGAGGAGGGGAAAAAATAGAGAAGAAGAGAGCTTTACTGAAAGAACTTCTGGTATAAACAAATACAGTATATATACTTTCAAGATGAATTTATAAAAACAACTAAACCACCGGAACTTCTAATTAGTCAAACATTTCCCAATCTTGAGTAACTTTTGTTGCAGGTTGGAGTTGCAGGTTGTATTATTTTTGGAGCATTGAGGCTTCCGATTCCAGAATCAAAGGTCTCCCATTCGGTAGTAATTGAAGCGACATTCTTTCCATTCTTTCCACGGCTAGAACTATTAGAAATTCTTGCCTTCAGATTGTCAAGTGTATCCACAAAACTCTGGACTTGGCGGACCTAAATTGAAGTTAGAGTTAACATCAAGAAAATAAAAGAGAAGAACAAAAGATTTATGTGGAATACTATCTGTGTAGAGAACTCTCACACCTCAAAATCCAAATACACCCAAACTGTTTCTCTAAAGGTGACTAAAAACTGTGAAAAAAAAAAGAATACAAAAATCCTAACTATAGAAACATGTAGATATAGCAGGGCCAAAAACATATTAGCCCAAATAAGATAACAGGTCATCACAAAATATAATTTGACTCGGGTCAAAAATTAGATCCCGAACTAGAATTCGAGACACGCATAACAGATCCCATGATGAGACAAGTTCATTACCAAAGAAACCTAAGGTCGGAGGCCAAAGGTTTTAGCATATCTGATTGTTGAGACGGTTAGTTATCCTATCAATTATTAAAGTGCAAGAAGAAAGATGGCTAAGAAATCTTCAACTAAGTTTGATGTAAGCCTCATGGCATGAGAAACACATCACTCGGTGCTTTACAAGTAATTATATTGCTTTTCATTTATAATAGTTCAAACCAAGTGTATTAGATATATGCAGTAGAGGTCCATAAATAAGCTAACCTTATTAAGACATGAGCCGCACAGTTGAGCTCAATTGATGACCTAGAGATTTTTTACTATGGGATATTTGAGGCCTAATCTATATTACATGGATTTCCCCAGAAATCCGAAAGGACCCTTGTCGACACGACACGACGCAGAATAGTAGCCTATTAGGAAATGAGTCAGTTAATTCAGGATATTACAGATAGACAACATTACCAGTAATAGTATGAGTTACCCAGCTTTACATCAGATAAAAGCTCTAATAGAACAGAAAAAGTACTTCATCAGACAATTAGAAAAGGTTAAAAGAGACAGAATAAATTTTAATCATATAACAAGATATACATATAATATAAATCTAGAAGAATACTATAATAACAGAATATTTGTAACGACCGGGAATTCTGAAATGTCCTTGTAATTCGAATTTTTGAATATTAATGAATATATCATATTTTATTGATATTATTTTGTGTTGCATGTTTAAAGGTTGTGTGACAACCTGGATTATGTGAATGCATGAAATTTTACGTGTTATAATTTTGTTTAAGTGAATAATTGATTTTGCGTAGCGTCGCTAAATCACTATTCACGGGGCACGTTTCCCGAGGCACAATTTATGCCAAATATTTTTTTGTCTTTTTCGATGTTAATAAATTTCATAAATACGTGTATGCGTACGAATAATTTTTCCAAGTGTCGAAAACTTTATTTGAGCTGATACGTGATTTTATCCGTATCCGAAATGCATTAAATGGGTGTTCCGAATATTTGGATAAATCCCATAATAATTATTTTTACCCATCCCAATATTTATGGTAATACCCATTTTAATTTTGGGTAGAGTTATTTACCAGTTTTGGTACAAAAGTGGGAGTTTTCGGATATATTTTTGGTATTTTCTGGTATTTAATTTGGCTTATTGCTTCAAGTGGGAACCACCAAACCACTTTCAACCAATCAAATGAGAGCTTGGGGAGAGCATTGCCGGCAAGCGTTTGAAAATTGGCCACCTTGAGCCTTACACCCATTTCTCCCACTTCTCCTTAATTTCCTCCACTTCTCCAATAATCATTCATGCAACTCTCAACTCATTCCATTCCATTCCAAGTTGCTCAGCTGATAGAGAGAGAGAGAGAGAGCTCGCCGGAAAAAGGAGAAGGAGGAAGGAGTCGCCGGAAAAAGAGAAGGAACTCGCCGGAAAAGAAAGGAGGAAGAAGGAGAAGGCACGGGAGGCGGAACCAATCGAGGAGAACCTTCAAAATCAAGCCTAGCCAAGCTTTTAACCTCTAGGAAGGATTTACAGAGGTAAACAATCAATCAAATCTACTTCATTTGATTTCTTGTAAAGTTTTTCAAGTTTTTCTTAGTTTTGAGCTCTTAAGCTTGTGGGTCGGATTTATGGCGATTCTTGGTGTTTTTGTTTGTTGTTATTGTTTGTAAATGTTGTTAAGAGGTTATATAAGCTATTAATAACATCAAAGTGGAACAAAAATGCAAGAAATCCTTACCTTGGCTTAATGGAGCAAGAACTATGGACTTTGGACATGAACTTGGACATTCGGACTTTTTCGAGGAATGTAAAGCTATGATTTTGTGTTTGTTATTTTTATTTGTTGCTATGGTGTTTTAGTTCCATTGGTTACGAAGCTAACCCAGTTGGAATGGAGTAAAAAGGAGTTAAAACGAGTTCGTAGTAATGATTTTTGTAAAACATGTCAAGAACTTGAAGAACAGAGTATGAACTTTACGCTTTGGCTTAGGATTTGACCATGTTAATGTTAATGGGTGTGACGCCCCCAAATTCGGGTCTCCAAATACCCGGATCTGGTCATCACGATCCAACACAAACTTCACCTTTAACAACATATGATATCTAAAAGTGCGGAATATAATAAACATAAGTTGTTCATTTAAGGTGTTACTAGTCCCAGAATACAATTAACCTTAATCAAGTACATCAACCCATACCCTAAGTAACTATTAGGGTTTAAATTACATGAACGGTAATTAAATTACACATGATTATAAAGTCTGCTACAAGGAATTCTATCATTTCATCTTTTCTTTCCCTTTGTTCTTTCCTGACGTCTCGGGTTTAGCTGCAATAAAGTCATGATATAGCAAGAATGAGCAAAGAGTTTGCCCAGCAAGTTTAAAGTACAACAATAACGATATATCATGATGAAGGGATGATAAAAAAAAAAAAAAAAAAAAAAAGGGATTTCAACAATAGAATAAATCAGAAGCAAGAACAATAAATGCTTTTAGAACAATTGATAGTCAAATAGACTTTGAACGATAACTTCCAGAGGAGTCAATAGCTGGTTGACCCTCTGGTTACTGGCTACAGAATAACGTACTTGAGGGGATCAGCCTCGCGTACCCTATGTATATGCATAACATTTAATTCTGCTATTTGTACCTTATATACGGTACGTGTGGTACTCCCCTATAAATAAAGGGGTGTTCATACAGTCTAAGAATCCTTACCATTGATTGGTTCGGATAGCTTTTATAAATTTTCACAAAATTGTCTGACCGAACAAGGGTTCAGACTTAACCATGAATGGTTTATAGATTTCTGAACTTAAATATACGAATTCGAATGCACGAATGTCAATAAATATACAGATGTGGAATAACTGTGAAAGTGATTAGACCACTTTAAGCATGCTTGGCAATAAAATTCAAGCTTAAAGAATACTTGCAATAATATATACCTTTTGCATGAATTAAAATACTGCATAAGGTTTAAAAAGTATTGCTCAAGGTAAAAAATTGGGTAAGGAAGAACTTGCAATAATGTAAGAAGTTTAGGGTTAGGAACTTGCAGAAATCAAAGTTCGGGATAGAGGACTTGCCTGTTTGCTCAGCTACAGATAAATTCTAGCTTTAATTAATTGATCTCGAGTGACCTATCATTGGATAAAGTCGATTTATCAATTAACAGTTGTGTATTTGACACCTTTCACTATACCTTTTACTCAACAGGTAAAATTCACCATCTAAATTTAATTACTAATTAACGTTAGTTAAACATAAATTTATTAATGACCTTTATCTATCTTAAACAGATAATAATTAATCATGGTCACTATCATTTGAATACTCAATTTGTTACCTTTAACAATCCTTATAATTTTACACACTTAATTATTATTATTAAATAATAATTAAATATTTAGTAACTTTATTTACTATTAATAGATAATAAGTAATTATTTTATTAACTTTATTCATATTTAATAATAATTAAATATTTATTATCTTTATTTATTATTTATTAATAAATAATTATTCTATTAACTGTACTCATATTTAATTATTATTATTAAATAATAATTAAATATTTATTATTTATTAAATAAATAATAAATAATTATTCTATTAACTGTATTCATATTTAATTATTATTATTAAATAATAATTAAATATTTATTATCTTTATTTATTATTTATTAGATAAATAATAAATAATTATTCTATTCACTTTATTCATATTTAATTATTATTATTAAATAATAATTAAATATTTATTATCTTTATTTATTATTTATTAAATAAATAATAAATAATTATTCTATTAACTTTATTCATATTTAATTATTATTATTAAATAATAATTAAATATTTATTATCTTTATTTATTATTTATTAAATAAATAATAAATAATTATTCTATTACTGTATTCATATTTAATTATTATTATTAAATAATAATTAAATATTTATTATCTTTATTTATTATTTATTAAATAAATAATAAATAATTATTCTATTAACTGTATTCATATTTAATTATTATTATTAAATAATAATTAAATATTTATTATCTTTATTTATTATTTAATTAAATAAATAATAAATAATTATTCTATTAACTTTATTCATATTTAATAATAATTAAATATTTATTATCTTTATTTATTATTTATTAATAAATAATTATTCTATTAACTGTACTCATATTTAATTATTATTATTAAATAATAATTAAATATTTATTATTTATTAAATAAATAATAAATAATTATTCTATTAACTGTATTCATATTTAATTATTATTATTAAATAATAATTAAATATTTATTATCTTTATTTATTATTTATTAGATAAATAATAAATAATTATTCTATTCACTTTATTCATATTTAATTATCAAATAATAATTAAATATTTATTATTTAATTATTTACATTCGTACTCAATTAGTTAAATATTTATTTGTTTAGCGATAAATAATAGATAATTAATTTATCAATTTGGAAAATAACTAATTTATTGCTTAATACCAACACAACACAAACCAAGCAGTTACCAGAAACCATAAACCCAATACAAGAAGCAAGTTAACCCAGTAGAGAGAAGGTTTCGAACTGGATACCATGTTCTGGGTTTTCAAACCAAAGCCATACCCAAAACTAAATCCCAATACCAGTTCTAAGTTCAATAAACCAACACAATCACAATAGTAGATTTGTAAACCCAAGCACTAAAATTTAATGTCTGATTTTCAATCCAGTGGAAATACAATGACCATGACTCCATACAAAAACTAATTAGTCAACACCAGAATCCAACTGCCTAACAATTTATCCTAAATAAGAGGACAAATACTTCTATTGCAGAGGACCAAATAGCCAATTACAGGACAACCATAAGCTCAATACAGAGTTATAAGCCAACACCATCGGCATTTACACAGAGCACCAACCATATCCCAATCTAAATAAACCAAACTAAGTACACAAGATGAAATTCATACAAAACCCATTACAAATAATTTTCACAGGGGTTTAATAAATCCTTGTTGTACCTGGGTGTTGACTGGACTGCTACTCCTCTTCTCCTACCGAAGTATGTGACCAAATTTGACATGTACAGTGGTTTCCCTCTCCACGATTGCAAACCCTAATTTTTCTAATTTGGAACTCACAACACGGATTCGGCAGCTTGGTTTAGGAGTTTGAGGGGTTAATTTATAGAGAAGGTTTTCCCCCAATTTATTTGGGCAATACCCCTAACAATTTGGTCAATGACCGTCGGTAGAAGGGGAGTAAACGGACGGTGGTCTCGTCACCCTCGAGCCGCGTAATCCAGGTGGTCGAATCGCTGATTTCCTGGAACCCTTGGTCCCTTCGATGACCACCTCGGTCGTCGCTTCGTTTTGCTCCGCTGGTCGCCGCTCGTTTCCCAACCTATGCCGCCGGTCGACGCTCCTCCTTTCCTCAGTCAGTAGACTCGAACTGTTGCCAGGCGATTGACAGCCTCGACTGGGTCCCTTCTTGCCCTCACGTCACTCGTTCGATTGATCGAAGCCTAGGCTAATGATTTCCCCCTTTTGCTTGGCTGGGTTTGACGTGAAGGTTTGAGGGTGTGAGCTCTGATATGGCTAAATCCCCAATTCGATTTCCACCGGCTCTAATAATCCCCAACCCCAATTTATTCGGTCAACCCGTTTCTCATGACCCAACCCGGTGGAGTTTGGTTTGGGCTTACCTGCTAGTTGGGCCGGCTGGTTTAAATCAAAATGGTGACCCAAGTGGAAAATAATAAGGTTTGGGTTTAATCTAACAAGATGGGAACTTGGGCCAGTCCAAATAAAATAAGAATAAAATAAAAAGGGATGACCCAAATAAGTTATAAGCCTTATGCCCCTATCATTTTAATTGAATAGTTAATTAAATTACTTAGTTAAATATTTGCTTCACCAATAAATTACTATTATTATTATTTTATTTTATTTTATTTTTTTTTTTTCGAATAAAATAAATTTATTTATTAATTTCCCAAATTTCTGGCAAATCAAACATTAGGGTCGACTCACTAATTTAATAAACTATTAACGAGTCCTTTTTAATGCACAGAAAATTATTGGGCCATGTATTAAATAATAGTACCTACACGAATCCAAATAAATTCGTAAAATTAATTATAATGAATATATTTGTTAAAAATAAATTTGATACAATGTTTTCAAATTTTCCGGACATTACATCCTCTCCCCCTTATAAAAATTCCGTCCTCGGAATTTCAACTTAAGGTTACGCGAATAACTGGGGGTAATTTGCTCTCATCTTCTCTTCGAGCTCCCACGTGGCCTCTTCCACCGCGTGATTTCTCCAGAGAACTTTTACCGAGTGAATGATTTTATTTCTCAGTTTCTGCTCCTTCCTATCAAGTATTTGGACAGGAATCTCCTCGTATGATAAATCCCTTTCGACTTGAATTGGTTCATAGGAAATAACATGTTTGTAATCTGGCTTATACGGACGCAACACTGATACGTGGAACACGTTGTGGATGTGCTCAAGTTCAGGAGGTAATGCTACCTCGTACGCCACTTCGCCGATCCGCCTCAAAATTTCGAACGGTCCTATGAACCTAGGGCTCAATTTACCCTTTTTCCCAAAACGGATCTTCCCTTTCCAGGGAGATACCTTCAGAAACACAAAACTTCCAACTTCAAAGTCTCGTTTCTGGCGATGTAAGTCGGCGTACTTCTTTTGGCGATCCTGGGCTGCTACTAACCGTTGTCTTATTACTTTAATAATTTCCACGGTTTGTTGTACCAATTCTGGCCCCAACAATCTTCGTTCACCAACTTCATCCCAACACAACGGCGTTCGACACCTTCTCCCATATAGTGCTTCGTACGGTGGCATACCAATACTAGCATGGTAACTATTATTGTAAGCGAACTCTACCAGCGGTAAGTGATCGTCCCAGCTGCCACTTAAGTCCATTACCACTGCTCGGAGCATATCCTCTAGAGTCTGAATTGTTCGTTCACTCTGACCATCAGTCTGGGGATGGTATGCCGTACTCATTCTTAACTGTGTTCCCAGTCTTTCCTGTAGACTTCTCCAGAAATTTGATGTGAAACGCGGATCTCTGTCAGACACAATAGATACTGGCACTCCATGTCGCGATACTATTTCCTTCACGTAAAGTTTCGCCAGCTGTTCTAATTTGTACCTGATCTTGATTGGTAGAAAGTGGGCAGACTTGGTCAATCGATCCACGATCACCCAGATGGCGTCTAGACCCTTTTGCGTTGTTGGAAGTCCCACCACAAAATCCATTGTGATGTGCTCCCCCACTTCCATTCGGGAATCTCTAAGGGTTGCAACAATCCGCTCGGCCGTTGGTGCTCAGCCTTGACCCGTTGACAGGTCAAACACCGGCTAACGAACTCTGCAACTTCCCCTTTCAAATGCGGCCACCAATAATGTTGACGAAGATCTTGATACATCTTGGTGCTTCCTGGATGTACCGAAAACCTTGTATTATGGGCCTCCTGCAAAATCTCTTCCCGTAAGTCTGGTACGTAGGGTATCCAGATCCTCCCCTCGAATCTCAGCAGTCCTGTGCTGTCAACCTTATACTTCGAGGCTTTTCCCTCCGATAACTGTTTCTTAATACCAATACATTCCTCGTCAAATTCTTGAGCCTCCTGTATCCTATCCAGTAGAGTTGGACCTACCGTCACGGCGAACACCTTTTCGTCCACCTCCATTGGATACCTAACTTCCAGCTCCAGACGTTCGAAGTCTCGTATCAATTTCTCCTGGACTGTCAGCTGCATCAATTTCACCTTGCCCTTTCTACTCAAAGCATCAGCCACTACATTTGCCTTGCCCGGATGGTACAGAATTTCACAGTCGTAGTCCTTGATCAATTCTAACCATCGGCGTTGCCTCATGTTCAGCTCCTTTTGAGTGAAGATATATTTCAGGCTTTTGTGATCTGTATATATCTCACACTTCTCCCCATATAGGTAGTGCCTCCAAATCTTCAAGGCGAAAACTACCGCAGCTAACTCCAAGTCGTGAGTCGGGTAACCCTTCTCATAATCTTTCAGTTTGACGTGATGCGTACGCCACCACCTTGCCGTGTTGCATCAGTACACAGCCAAGACCCTTGTGTGATGCATCGCTATACACTACGAACCCCCCAGTGTTGTCCGGTAAGGTCAACACTGGTGCTTGGCTGAGTCTCTTCTTCAACTCCATGAAACTCTCCTCACACTTCTCCGACCAAACAAACTTGACTGTTTTCCTGGTGAGATTGGTCAACGGCGATGCTATCTTGGAAAAATCCTGGATGAATCTCCGATAGTATCCCGCTAATCCCAAGAAACTCCGGATCTCCGTCGGCGTCTTCGGCTGTTCCCAGTTGATAACGGCTTCTACCTTTGCTGGATCCACCGAAACACCATTCCTGTCTATGACATGACCCAGAAATTGTACCCTCTGCAACCAAAACTCACACTTAGAAAACTTTGCATACAATTTCTCCTTCCTGAGAGCTTCTAAAACGATCCTTAAGTGTTCAGCATGCTCCTCCTCTGTCTCCGAATACACCAAGATGTCATCGATAAATACGACTACGAACTTGTCCAAGTACTGCTTGAACACTCTGTTCATCATATCCATAAATGCTGCTGGTGCATTCGTCAATCCAAATGACATTACCAGAAACTCGAAGTGCCCATAACGAGTCCTGAATGTAGTCTTCGGGATATCTTCCTGCCTTACCTTCAGCTGATGGTAGCCTGTTCTTAAGTCGATCTTTGAAAAGTACTTCGCTCCCTTGAGTTGATCAAACAGATCGTCAATTCTAGGAAGCGGATACCTATTCTTAATCGTAACTTTGTTCAACTCCCGATAGTCGATACAAAGCCTCATCGAACCGTCTTTCTTCTTTACAAACAGAACTGGCGCTCCCCACGGGGACACGCTCGGTCTGATATAGCCTTTATCTAACAGTTCCTGTAGTTGCACCATCAATTCTTTCATTTCTACCGGTGCCATTCGATACGGCGGCTTCGATATTGGTGCGGTTCCCGGTGCCAAATCGATAACGAACTCGGTTTCCCTGTCCGGTGGCAGTCCCGGAAGTTCATCGGGAAAGACATCGGTGAAATCTTTCACGACTGGTATTTGATCCATTTCATCCCCGACCTGACGAGTATCGATCACATGGGCCAAATAACACTCGCAACCTTTCTTCAATAACCTCCTTGTTTGCATCATAGTAAGACAACAAGATTGGCTTGGTGACTTACTGCCGTAAAATACTAACCTTCGACTTATTAGGAGTCTTCAGGTGTACACACTTTTCCTTACAATCAATAACTGCTCCGTGGGTTGATAGCCAATCCATTCCCAGGATTACGTCGAACTCTCCCAGTCGAATTGGTATCAAAATCCACATTGAGCTTAAATCCTCGCAATTCAACACAACAATTCCTATGAATGCAGTCTACGGGGATAACTTCTTTGTTTGCTACTTCTACGTTCATAGGGGGTTCTAACTTTTCACAAGGTACATTTAACTGACTAGCAAATTCTTCAGAAACAAAAGAACAAGTAGCACCCCGAATCAAATAGCACATATGCATTTATATCATTGATTGGGATGATACCTGACACCACGTCCTTGGATTCCATGGCATCCTGCACCGTCATGTTGAACGTGCGGGCTGTTGGCCTGTTGGCCTGACTGGCTGGTGTCCCCATAGCTCAGCCGGTTATTGTTCCCGGCTGTTGTTGTTGTTGTTGTTGTTGTTTCGGTTGCCACTCCCAGCGTCGCCCTTCCTCTTTGGACAATCCTTGATCTGGTGGCCAGGTGATCCACAGGAGAAACAACCTCCCTTTGGTTTGTTCTGACATTGGGGAGCCATGTGCCCCGGTTGCCCGCATTTGTAGCAAACGCTTTTTCCCTTCATACACTCCCCCGTGTGGTTCTTACCACAATTACTGCACCTGCCTGGTTTCCTTGCCTCCCCTCCAGACGGATTTCCTCCGGGTTTATTGCTCCCGAAAGATTGACTTTCATTCCATTTCCGTTTGTTGGGGTTACTGCCCCCACTGCTTCCTGCCTTAGGGCCCTCATGTCCCTTCTTCTTCTCGTGATTGTATTTGGCCAGGGCCTCACTGCCACCCTCTGCAATGATTGCCCTCTCCATCAATTCTGCAAATGTTCTGATTTTCAATACCGCCACAGAACGGTATAACCATGGTTTCAACCCCTGCTCAAACCTACGAGCTTTCCTTTCCTCTGTGCTGACTTGGTGAGCTGCAAACCGTGCCAACTCATTAAACTTAGCTGCGTACTCAGCCACAGACATGTTTCCTTGTTTCAGCTCTAGGAACTTAATCTCCATCTCCTGCTTCATGCTCTCTGGAAAGTAATTTTCCAAGAACATTTCCTTAAAACGATCCCAAGCGACAGTGCCTTCTTCAACTCGGCCCCGATTAGCCTTCCACCAATAGTTGGCTTCTCCTTTTAGCATGAAAGTGGCAAAACTTGTTTTCTGTTCCTCTGCCACCCTTGCTACTTCAAAGACCTTCTCTATCTCTTCTATCCAGGTCTGCGCCTCGATTGGGTTAAGAGTTCCCTTGAACTCAGGTGGTCCGACCAATTTGAAATCTTTAAAGTTTGCCAGATGATGCGTTGGCTCAGCTGCAGCTTGGGTTCTCTCAGGTGGTGGTCTGGATTGCATAGCCTCGGCCAGCATTTCCGCGAACATTCTCATTGGGTTGGTTTGGTCTCCAACCTCACTTTCTGACTCTTCGACCTGTCGGTTACGTGGTCGTCCCCTTGGCGGCATGTTTGGATAAGGAAAATCCGCTGACTTTTACCTGTAGTGTTATATTTTACATGACCTGTTATTAAAATAAACAATTAAAGATAAAATATCTATCAATACATTGATTTAAGTGAAACATCTGCATTTATATTCATATACCACCGTTTGTTACAATACGAAACCTGTGGCATACTGCTATAAATGCGCCACTGTGTCCTATTCATCAATAACCCTTCCCCCTAGACAAAAGTGGGGAATCCTAACCTTCCATCCCTCCAAACACAAAAGTTGGGGTTTCAACTGCTACCCCAATCATAACAACAAATATAAAGTTTCATAAACAAACATGAATATGTCCCTAACATAAACAAAAGTGGGACCGACTGTACTAGCAACTAAATAACCATCCTATTCCATCACTATACATCATGACGGATCCGAGCCTGCTGACCAGAGAATGCTCCATCCCCGACCCTGCGACGAACGGAGCGACTGGACTCTCCTACCTCGGTCCGGGGTCTACGGTAGGCTGCATCCAAGGCATGCCCCAGGGTCTCTATCCTCACTGCCCTGGCCTCTAACTGGTCCTCCAGCTGATCAACCCTCCTGGCCTCCCTGGCCCAGGCCTCCCTGACGCGCATCCTCGCAGCCACCTCCAGTCCGGCCTCAAACCTCATGGCCTCCTGTTTCGCCCTCAGGTGGGCGATCTGCAGATCCCACTGCTCCAGTCTCTCCCTCAACTCAGCGTTTCGGGCCACTAGCTGATGTAGCAGTGGTCCGACCTGCTGTGCCGAGGACTCGTAGCCCTGCAGCTGTACCTTGGCCACTCCCAAGTCATGGTCGAGCTGGTAGGCCAGGTCTCTGTACTGGTCCTCCATATACTGATGGGTCTGGTTCTGCTCCTCCAGATGAGCAATCCGAGCCTCCAACTCCTCGTTCTTGTCAGTCAACCCCTCGATGATATCATCAGTAGTGGACCCCATGCCGTCGATACCAGCAGGTGGCTCCTCCCCCTCAGCCTCGGGATCCTCCTCCTCGGTATCAGGGTCCTGACTACCGGACCTCATCACCCCACCTACTACTGGCTCTGGCAGCTCCCTATGGTAGTCCTCCTCCGGATCAGACTCCTCCTGTAACAATCCCGGGGCAATAGGAGCATAGCCCACCAGCTGCTCCGAAACTACTGGTATATCTGTATATGTCTCCTCCACCTCACGGGCTCCACTAGTCTCCCCTACAACAGCCATCCTACAAACACACAAAAACTAACATTAGTACAGCAATAAAATATATTCATTGAAGAAATGAAGTTATATTTCATTGGGTACTACTCGACTCGATGAATTCCCCAATTCATCAAAACCACATATAATCAATCTCCCCGATTTATCTCCTAATACTCAATACGAGTTTACTATGAAGGTTATAACCTAGGTTTCGCGATCCTAAAGTTTATAACCTACAGCTCTGATACCAACCTGTGACGCCCCCAAATTCGGGTCTCCAAATACCCGGATCTGGTCATCACGATCCAACACAAACTTCACCTTTAACAACATATGATATCTAAAAGTGCGGAATATAATAAACATAAGTTGTTCATTTAAGGTGTTACTAGTCCCAGAATACAATTAACCTTAATCAAGTACATCAACCCATACCCTAAGTAACTATTAGGGTTTAAATTACATGAACGGTAATTAAATTACACATGATTATAAAGTCTGCTACAAGGAATTCTATCATTTCATCTTTTCTTTCCCTTTGTTCTTTCCTGACGTCTCGGGTTTAGCTGCAATAAAGTCATGATATAGCAAGAATGAGCAAAGAGTTTGCCCAGCAAGTTTAAAGTACAACAATAACGATATATCATGATGAAGGGATGATAAAAAAAAAAAAAAAGGGATTTCAACAATAGAATAAATCAGAAGCAAGAACAATAAATGCTTTTAGAACAATTGATAGTCAAATAGACTTTGAACGATAACTTCCAGAGGAGTCAATAGCTGGTTGACCCTCTGGTTACTGGCTACAGAATAACGTACTTGAGGGGATCAGCCTCGCGTACCCTATGTATATGCATAACATTTAATTCTGCTATTTGTACCTTATATACGGTACGTGTGGTACTCCCCTATAAATAAAGGGGTGTTCATACAGTCTAAGAATCCTTACCATTGATTGGTTCGGATAGCTTTTATAAATTTTCACAAAATTGTCTGACCGAACAAGGGTTCAGACTTAACCATGAATGGTTTATAGATTTCTGAACTTAAATATACGAATTCGAATGCACGAATGTCAATAAATATACAGATGTGGAATAACTGTGAAAGTGATTAGACCACTTTAAGCATGCTTGGCAATAAAATTCAAGCTTAAAGAATACTTGCAATAATATATACCTTTTGCATGAATTAAAATACTGCATAAGGTTTAAAAAGTATTGCTCAAGGTAAAAAATTGGGTAAGGAAGAACTTGCAATAATGTAAGAAGTTTAGGGTTAGGAACTTGCAGAAATCAAAGTTCGGGATAGAGGACTTGCCTGTTTGCTCAGCTACAGATAAATTCTAGCTTTAATTAATTGATCTCGAGTGACCTATCATTGGATAAAGTCGATTTATCAATTAACAGTTGTGTATTTGACACCTTTCACTATACCTTTTACTCAACAGGTAAAATTCACCATCTAAATTTAATTACTAATTAACGTTAGTTAAACATAAATTTATTAATGACCTTTATCTATCTTAAACAGATAATAATTAATCATGGTCACTATCATTTGAATACTCAATTTGTTACCTTTAACAATCCTTATAATTTTACACACTTAATTATTATTATTAAATAATAATTAAATACTTAGTAACTTTATTTACTATTAATAGATAATAAGTAATTATTTTATTAACTTTATTCATATTTAATAATAATTAAATATTTATTATCTTTATTTATTATTTATTAATAAATAATTATTCTATTAACTGTACTCATATTTAATTATTATTATTAAATAATAATTAAATATTTATTATTTATTAAATAAATAATAAATAATTATTCTATTAACTGTATTCATATTTAATTATTATTATTAAATAATAATTAAATATTTATTATCTTTATTTATTATTTATTAGATAAATAATAAATAATTATTCTATTCACTTTATTCATATTTAATTATTATTATTAAATAATAATTAAATATTTATTATCTTTATTTATTATTTATTAAATAAATAATAAATAATTATTCTATTAACTTTATTCATATTTAATTATTATTATTAAATAATAATTAAATATTTATTATCTTTATTTATTATTTATTAAATAAATAATAAATAATTATTCTATTACTGTATTCATATTTAATTATTATTATTAAATAATAATTAAATATTTATTATCTTTATTTATTATTTATTAAATAAATAATAAATAATTATTCTATTAACTGTATTCATATTTAATTATTATTATTAAATAATAATTAAATATTTATTATCTTTATTTATTATTTATTAAATAAATAATAAATAATTATTCTATTAACTTTATTCATATTTAATAATAATTAAATATTTATTATCTTTATTTATTATTTATTAATAAATAATTATTCTATTAACTGTACTCATATTTAATTATTATTATTAAATAATAATTAAATATTTATTATTTATTAAATAAATAATAAATAATTATTCTATTAACTGTATTCATATTTAATTATTATTATTAAATAATAATTAAATATTTATTATCTTTATTTATTATTTATTAGATAAATAATAAATAATTATTCTATTCACTTTATTCATATTTAATTATCAAATAATAATTAAATATTTATTATTTAATTATTTACATTCGTACTCAATTAGTTAAATATTTATTTGTTTAGCGATAAATAATAGATAATTAGTTTATCAATTTGGAAAATAACTAATTTATTGCTTAATACCAACACAACACAAACCAAGCAGTTACCAGAAACCATAAACCCAATACAAGAAGCAAGTTAACCCAGTAGAGAGAAGGTTTCGAACTGGATACCATGTTCTGGGTTTTCAAACCAAAGCCATACCCAAAACTAAATCCCAATACCAGTTCTAAGTTCAATAAACCAACACAATCACAATAGTAGATTTGTAAACCCAAGCACTAAAATTTAATGTCTGATTTTCAATCCAGTGGAAATACAATGACCATGACTCCATACAAAAACTAATTAGTCAACACCAGAATCCAACTGCCTAACAATTTATCCTAAATAAGAGGACAAATACTTCTATTGCAGAGGACCAAATAGCCAATTACAGGACAACCATAAGCTCAATACAGAGTTATAAGCCAACACCATCGGCATTTACACAGAGCACCAACCATATCCCAATCTAAATAAACCAAACTAAGTACACAAGATGAAATTCATACAAAACCCATTACAAATAATTTTCACAGGGGTTTAATAAATCCTTGTTGTACCTGGGTGTTGACCGGACTGCTACTCCTCTTCTCCTACCGAAGTATGTGACCAAATTTGACATGTACAGTGGTTTCCCTCTCCACGATTGCAAACCCTAATTTTTCTAATTTGGAACTCACAACACGGATTCGGCAGCTTGGTTTAGGAGTTTGAGGGGTTAATTTATAGAGAAGGTTTTCCCCCAATTTATTTGGGCAATACCCTAACAATTTGGTCAATGACCGTCGGTAGAAGGGGAGTAAACAGACGGTGGTCTCGTCACCCTCGAGCCGCGTAATCCAGGTGGTCGAATCGCTGATTTCCTGGAACCCTTGGTCCCTTCGATGACCACCTCGGTCGTCGCTCGTTTGCCCGCTGGTCGCCGCTCGTTTCCCAACCTATGCCGCCGGTCGACGCTCCTCCTTTCCTCAGTCAGTAGACTCGAACTGTTGCCGGCGATTGACAGCCTCGACTGGTCCCTTCTTGCCCTCACGTCACTCGTTCGATTGATCGAAGCCTAGGCTAATGATTTCCCCCTTTTGCTTGGCTGGGTTTGACGTGAAGGTTTGAGGGTGTGAGCTCTGATATGGCTAAATCCCCAATTCGATTTCCACCGGCTCTAATAATCCCCAACCCCAATTTATTCGGTCAACCCGTTTCTCATGACCCAACCCGGTGGAGTTTGGTTTGGGCTTACCTGCTAGTTGGGCCGGCTGGTTTAAATCAAAATGGTGACCCAAGTGGAAAATAATAAGGTTTGGGTTTAATCTAACAAGATGGGAACTTGGGCCAGTCCAAATAAAATAAGAATAAAATAAAAGGGATGACCCAAATAAGTTATAAGCCTTATGCCCCTATCATTTTAATTGAATAGTTAATTAAATTACTTAGTTAAATATTTGCTTCACCAATAAATTACTATTATTATTATTTTATTTTATTTTATTTTATTTTATTTTATTTTATTTTTTTTTTCGAATAAAATAAATTTATTTATTAATTTCCCAAATTTCTGGCAAATCAAACATTAGGGTCGACTCACTAATTTAATAAACTATTAACGAGTCCTTTTTAATGCACAGAAAATTATTGGGCCATGTATTAAATAATAGTACCTACACGAATCCAAATAAATTCGTAAAATTAATTATAATGAATATATTTGTTAAAAATAAATTTGATACAATGTTTTCAAATTTTCCGGACATTACAATGGGTAACTCTGCATTTTTGATATGTTATAGCCCTATGAGTTAGGAGTCCATAGAGTCCGAAACGGACCAATTTGCTTGAGTATTGAAGGAGTTATGGACCGACGACACTGTTCACCGGCGGCACTGTTCACTGGGCAGCGACACTGTTCACCGGTCAGCCCGTTACTGTTCATCGGGCAGCTGGGCACTATTCATTACAATAAAAAAAATTTGATTTTTCAATTTTAAAATTTCAATGTCAAAAATAAAGATGTTTATTTTGGACTTGAAATTTGTTTAAAATAAAGTAGTTTATTTTAATTAATATTGGATTTCAATTTTGAACAAAGATTCTAAATTTTATAAAGGAGTTTATATTAATTTGGAATGGATTAAAATAAAGAAGTTTATTTTAATTGGATTTTGGATTTCTACTAGTCAATTGCTCATTAAATGATATCAATATTGAATGTTTATTAATTCATGAGATGAATGGTTTTATATATGTTGATATATATAGGGGATGATTAAGGACTATTGACCAATGTGATTGGATTTAATTTGAATGGATGCTTGAATGAATGGTTTTATTCATAATGGGGTCTGCGTACCTCGTCTATCTAAATTTCTAAATGTAATTTCTATCTCTCTCCTATGTACTTCCCCTTGACTGTTGATCAAGGTTTCTATTTTGTTAAAATAGAGTGTAATAGGATTTAATAGAGTTACTAGAGAAATTGAAACCGAAGAGCAGGAGCATTGAAGACCCATTTGTAATGAAGCCTGGGTTGAATGTAATAGTTATATTCAAATTTATTCTTGCACCCTAGGTTTGACCTATTGATTTACTCGGTGGCTCGAGTGAATCAAATTAGATTAAGTCCATAATCATCCCATATAGAATATAGTATTCTATGAATGCATGCTTATAATATATATATTAAATATATTATTATTCATGTTGATGAATGTTTAATATGACGCATATTTATATATATACTTGCATGCGCGCTAAACAAGATGAGACCATTAATAACAAAACCCTCATTACAAAATATTAAGTTGAATACATTTAAAGGTATTTCAAAAATATCAAACGTAGCCTTCTAGCATGATAAAGCAATAGAGTATTAATTATTTAATATTAGTTTGTTGTGCACACACAAGACTCATATTAAATTTTTAAGATGTTGGCTTTATTACTTTAAAAATGTTTTATAAGGAATTGAACAATACTAGTTTTGTTGTGCACACACAAGGACTATATTTTTCTATTCGCTTATATGGAAATGCTATGTGAAACTTAACTTGGATTATTTTAGTTCGGATGTGCACACACTTGACTATTATAATCTAAGAGGCAAAATACAAGGAGTTACATAGTTGATGTAATTGACAAGAGTTGTCTACCCTTTGAATAAATATATGGTTTGTTGTGCACACACAAGGCTGTATATTTATGTCAATAGGATCCTTACTCACTAAACAGATTTTTCGAAAATTTGTCGAACTATATATGGAGGGTCATATAGTTTGAATAAAATAGTGGGAGACACCTTTTAATAAAGACCTATATTAAATTGGTGTTTAATAAAATTGAATGCATGCTAATGTTGTTTAAATCAGAAATTCATTTTCAGAATTTTACAATGGCCCATTCACTATCACTGCGGAGCATATTGGATGCTAATAAACTAACCGGACCGAACTACATGGATTGGTTAAGGAATTTGAGAATTGTTCTCACCGCTGAAAAATTATCTTATGTCCTTAATACACCTGTCCCTGCAACTGTTGCAGAAAATGCCTCTGAGGAAGAGATTGCTACTTTTAAAAAATGGGAAGATGATGCTATGGTAGCTCAATGCATCATGCTCGCATCCATGAGTAACGAGTTACAGCGTCAACATGAGAAAATGGATGCACCTGCTATATTGCTTCACCTACAAGAGTTGTATGGTGAACAAAGTAGGTCTGCAAGATATGAGATATCTAAGGAACTCTTCCGATCTAGAATGACCGATGGCCCTACAGTACAGGCACATGTCCTCAAAATGATCAATTTGATTGAACAATTAGGACAACTGGGTTTTGTAATGGATGGAGAGTTGAGCCAAGGTTTGATCTTGCAGTCACTCCCGGACTCCTACTCACAATTTGTTGTGAATTTTCACATGAACAAGCTTGATGTCAGCTTGCCTGAATTGGTTAACATGTTGAAAACTGCAGAGAGTCACTTTCCATCCAAGAAAGACCAAGTCTTACTGATAGGTGACGCTTCCAAGAAAAGGAAGTGGCCCAAAGGAGCTTCTGGTAAGAAGAAAAATTCTAAGAAGGCAAAAGGAAAGACAGTTGATAAAGGTAATAAGAATAAAACAAATGCGGATAGCAAAGGAGTTTGCTTCCACTGCAATAAGCCTGGACATTGGAAGAGAAACTGCAAGGATTACCTTGTAGAGGCAAAGCAAAAAAAGCTTGTTGAAGCTTCAGCTACGGATACAGGTTTATTCATGATTGAAATAAATCTTTCTGTAAGTCAAAATTCTACTTGGGTATTAGATACCGGCTGTGGTTCTCACATATGCAATTCATTGCAGGGAATAAGCAGAAGTAGAAGGCTAAACAAGGGAGAAGTAACTCTACGAGCAGGAAATGGAGCAAAGGTTGCTGCATTAGCTGTGGGGACTTATTGTTTAGCACTGCCTACGGGAAAATCTATCAATTTAATAAATTGTTATTATGTACCTGTTCTCATTAGAAACATTATATCTATTTCTATGTTGGACAAAGAAGGATTCGATGTTATATTTAAGAACAATGGTTGTTCTATTTATAATAATAATATTTTGTTTGGAACTGGTAGATTAATTGATGGACTTTACTTACTTGACTTACATGAAAATATTTTTCAAATTGAACAAACTTGTAAAAGAAAAAGAGATGAAGTAAATTATACTTTCATTTGGCACTGTAGACTCGGTCACATCAATGAAACAAGATTAAACAAGTTGCATATTGATGGTCTTTTAGAACCATTCGATTTTGAATCATATCCAACTTGTGAATCATGTCTCATGGGTAAAATGACTAAATCTCCATTTAGTGGACATGGAGAGAGGGTTGCAGGGTTGTTAAAGTTGGTACACACAGATGTATGTGGACCTATGACAACATATGCTAGAGGAGGGTATTCGTATTTCATTACATTCACTGATGATCATTCAAGATTTGGATATGTGTATTTAATGAAATACAAATCTGAATCATTTGAAAAGTTCAAAGAATTCAGAAGTGAAGTAGAGAAACAAACTGGCAAAAGTGTTAAGATTCTTCGATCAGATCGAGGAGGAGAATACTTGAGCAATGAGTTTCTTAATCATCTCAAAGAAAATGGTATTCTCTCTCAATGGACGCCTCCTGGTACGCCACAATTAAATGGTATATCTGAAAGGAGGAATCGTACCTTGTTAGCATGGTGCGGTCCGTGATGAGTTTCACCGACCTTCCAATATCATTCTGGGGTCATGCCCTAGAAACGGCTGCATATCTACTTAACAAGATTCCCTCAAAATCCGTCCCTAAGACTCCATATGAGATGTGGACAGGGAGGAAACCCAGTCTTAAGCATGTTAAGATTTAGGGTTGTAACGCTTATGTAAAGAAGTTACAAAGCGACAAACTTGAGGCTAGATCTGACAAGTGCAAATTTGTGGGGTATCCTAAAAAACGTTTAGGATATTATTTCTATAATCCTACCGAGCAAAAGGTGTTTGTTGCCAAACACGCTACCTTATTGGAAAAGGAGTTTATCCTTAAAGGGGCTAGTGGGAGGAAAATAGATCTTGAAGAAATTCAAGAACCACAAATCACTACAGATCAAGTGGATGAACATGTTCAAGTAGATATAACTTATGTACCACAACCGAGTCGTAAATCTGGACGGGTGCCGAAAATACCTAAAAGGTATACACTCATCATAAAAGATGATGATGAGGTACGCATCATAACTGATGATGATCCAGTAATATACGATGAGGCTATGAGTAGTAAACACTCTGAGAAATGGCAAATAGCCATGAAATCCGAAATGGACTCCATGTATGAAAACCAAGTATGGACTTTGGTTACTCCACCTGAAGGCATTGTGCCTATAGGGTGTAAATGGGTCTTTAAGAAAAAGACTAAAGCAGATGGCAAGGTGGAGACCTATAAGGCCAGGCTGGTTGCAAAAGGTTTCAAACAAAGACAAGGAGTTGACTATGATGAAACCTTCTCACCAGTAGCCATGCTCAAGTCCATCCGGATTTTACTTGCGATTGCAGCTTACTATGACTACGAAATCTGGCAAATGGACGTGAAAACGGCATTCCTCAATGGGAAACTAGATGAGGATGTATATATGATACAGCCAGAGGGTTTTGTTTCAAAGGTTGGAACAAATCAAGTGTGTAAGTTACAAAGATCCATTTATGGATTGAAGCAAGCTTCTCGAAGTTGGAACATCCGTTTTGATGAGACAATCAAAGAGTTTGATTTTATCAAAAATGAGGATGAACCATGCGTGTACAAGAAAGTTAGTGGGAGTGTTGTGACATTCCTGGTATTATATGTTGATGATATATTACTTATAGGGAATGACATACTAATGCTACAATCAGTTAAAATTTGGTTATCTAAACACTTCTCCATGAAGGACTTGGGAGAAGCATCCTACATTTTGGGGATAAAGATCTATAGAGATAGATCAAAGAGGATGCTCGGCTTGACCCAAGGTGCATACATTGATTCGATGCTAAAGAGGTTTAGCATGCAAGACTCCAAGAGAGGGCTCATACCGATGAGTCATGGAGTAAATCTCTCTAAGAAATTGTCCTCAAAGACACCTGAAGAGAGAGAACGCATGAATCAAATACCTTATGCTTCGACAATAGGATCCATAATGTATGGAATGATATGTACCAGACCAGATGTTGCTTATGCACTTAGTGTAACAAGTAGATATCAGTCTAATCCTGGAGAAGAACACTGGAAAGCTGTGAAAAACATCTTGAAGTACTTGAGAAGAACTAAAGATGTGTTTCTAGTATATGGTGGGTCTGATTTGAAACTAGAGGGCTTTACAGACTCAAGTTTTCAAACTGACCAAGATGACAGTAAATCCATGTCAGGGTATGTATTTACCTTGAACGATGGAGCAGTGAGTTGGAAGAGTTCTAAACAGCAAACAGTTGCTGACTCAGTGACAAAGGCAGAGTATATAGCTGCAAGTGAAGCTGCAAAGGAAGCTGTTTGGATGAAGAAGTTCATTTCTGAACTCGGGGTAGTTCCTAGCATTACTGGACCCGTTCCGGTTCATTGTGACAACACTGGAGCTGTTGCACAGGCTAAGGAACCCAGGTCTCATAGGAGATCCAAACACGTGTTGCGGCGATTTCATTTAATTAGAGAAATAATTGAAAGAGGAGATGTCACCTTAGAAAGAGTGGACTCCCAGAACAACATTGCAGATCCATTTACTAAAGCATTATCGCAAGATCAATTCAATCGCCATTTCGATAAAATGGGTATTAGATACCAAGGTGATTGGCTTTAGTGCAAGTGGGAGATTGAAAGTAATATGCCCTCAAGCCAATTATATTTGATGTAATAAGCATTTACTTTGTAATCTTATTCAAATATTAATAATAGAATAAAAGGCATATTTTATCCATGTTAATTGGTTAAATTAATAAATGTGATGAACCCATAGTTTTCGAGCAATGCTTTTAGAATCATGATGAGATCATGCTAGTGAGATCTAAATTCAAGAAAGCTCAAAACTAAAATGTTCCTAATCGTTGGATCACTAATATTGGGATTACTGATCCGGATAGATTAGTACATACTATGCTTGATCTTTAGAAGATAATGATTGATCTCATAATCATTTGTGTGAAGACACTAAAGCAAGTATGTAGGTGCTTATTAGAGAATAAGTTCACTGAACGTATCTCGCTTAAAGAACCCTAATGGAGTTTTATTCACCTGTCAATAGGGAAGTTCTTAAGTGATAGTTGTACAAGTGATCCTTGGACTTGAGATCATCATAGTACCTTGTGTATGTTAAGTTATACTTTGTCATATTCCTTAATACCTTAGGGTATGTCATAGGGTATGTACGGGTATAATAAAATATACACGGAGGTAGGTGAATGATCGACAAAGGATCTACCACTTCTGATAAAGGGAGAGAATGTCCTATGCGATTTGATAAATGACAACTCAGAAATCCCTGGCCAGGGTTGAATGAAAATTAGAAAGGAGTTTCTAATTTACATTAATCGGAGTTGTGCATTTTTAAATCGAAATGCATATGATTAAATAAAATAAGACTTGTCAGTAATTCCATGTCTTTATATTTAATCGGGACATTGTATGGTAGAAGGATTGAATTGTACGGTAACTACTACTGAATAGGTTCTATGTGATTAAACATTGATTTCATATTATTCGGGATAGTCATGATACATTATCGTAAGGTGTCCCTCATGATGTAGAATAAATATTATTTATTTATGTTTGAATTAAAGGAGTTTAATTCATTATAAATAATATTAGAATTGTTCTAATTTATTTATTCTACTACCGGCATAATATTGAACCTAAAGGGTCACACCACAAAAAGAATAATATTATATTAGAAGAAATTGGCTTAATGATAATAAATTAAGTATTTAATTTATTAGTTGAATAAATTGAAATGCTTAATATTTATAATGATATATTTGGAGAAATATTGAATTATAAATTAATAAGAGAAATCTTATTATTATTATCATTTAATTCTTAATTAGATTAAGAATTAATTTAAATGAAATGTAAATATCATTTAAATTAAATGCAAAAGGTGGGCTAAGCTAATAACATGTGTTAGTTGCTTAAATGCAAAACATGTGGGTTAGGAGAATAATGTTACTTACATATTATGTAAGTATTATTCTTGGTAGTATATTAATTGAATTAGGGTTTTCCTAATTCATCTAAAATAGAATTTATTGCAATTAGAGAATTGATAGACTCCATCTAATGAAAGAGTTCTTGATGAAGAGTTCTTATTATTCTTAAGAGTTAGGAATAAAAGATTTAATTGGATTAGCCATCCAAGATTTCTAGGAAATCAAATATTGTTTCTTGTATAATCATTCTTGGTGGATTACCTCTAGAGTGCTACATACACTTTGTAGCTAGTATTTAATTCAAGGAACAAAGATTGGAGGAGCTTGAAAAAATCAACAAACAATTGTAGATTGGAGAAGCTTGAAAAAATCAAGAGAGGAGTAGATCTTGTAGCGGTTCAAGAGTTGAGTCATCAAAGGTATTTTCTCTTGTTATTCTTTTTCAATTAATAGCTATGCATAAGGTGATTCATGGTTAAGTTGCAAAATTTTTAATTTCCATTTTCCGTTGCGTATTACAATTAGATTGTGATTTTGCAAACTTATAAAACAGAGTATGAACTTTACCCTTTGGCTTAGGATTTGACCATGTTAATGTTAATGGGTAGCTCTGTATTTTTGATATGTTGTAGCCCTATGAGTTAGGAGTCCATAGAGTCCGAAACGGACCAATTTGCTTGAGTATTGAAGGAGTTATGGAGATTGGAATGGCCGGAGGTCGGAGTCACGAATTGGGAAGAAACCCAGAATCCGGCTACTGAAGAGTCGCGCCGCAGCGCCACTCATAACCCCTGCAGCTCACGCTGCAGTAAGGGGAAAAAATGGGAATAGACCGGAGCTCACGCCGCAACGTGAGATCCAAGTGATAAGGCTCACGCCGTAGCGTGAGGCCCTGTCATTGAGAAAACACGGGACTCACGCCGCAGCGTGAGGTCCAGTGTTTGGGCTCGGCGCTGCAGCGCCAGCTCCGTGTTTGGGCCAGGTTGGGTTAGTCAGACCGGGTCGGATCGGGTCGGACCTAATGAGCCCATTTCAGCAGGGTCCAACACTTATATTTTTCTTGGATTAAATGATTAGACAGGTTAACTAAGAATATCTTGTTAAGCCCTAAATGCTTAATTATTTCCTAAATGTCAACCAGATTGTTATTGTCTTAAGGCAGAAATTGAATAATCTAATTGCAATTTTGGCTTGGTTTCCAGGGGGCGTTGCCCCCCGACCCCCGCCAGCTCACCGGCGAGCTGGGCAGCCGCTCGCTCACCGGGGAACGAGACCCCCGACTGGGTAGTCGTAGTGGCAATCAGTGTGTTTTAATGATGCAGCGTCCGTTTTGAACCATTATTTGGAATGTGACTAATTGTTATGTAAATATGTACTTAATTGTGTAGGATATTAAGGAGCGTGTGTTATAATATTGTAGCAGCGCATCAGGCAAGTTTCCCTATCCCTTGTCTAACCCTTGTGTTGGGCAAGTTTCTAAACCTTATGCACTATTCTTTTTATTTCGTGCAAACAGGTGTATGTTACGCAAGTTTCCCTAACCTTACTCAAATTACATTGAGCAGGTTTCCTATCGTTTACACAGGATGTATATTGTCCCAAGTTTCATAACTCAAACGGAGTTATTACCTTTAAATCATAGTGGTGGATTAATTATTGTCAATTATTCCACCTCAAAGATAATTATTGATATTCGCAGTTTATGCATTTGAATTCATTATCTGTTGTTAGATTGTGAAATGTTTAAGTTCTTCATTCATGAACTGTCTAAGGAAATAGTCTACGCCATTTGTTTCGGCTAGACATGTACAGGTTATTATTTTAAAAGCTATCCAAACCAGTAGTTGGTACGGATTCTTGGACTGAGAGAGCAACCCTTATTAGGGGATTATAATGTGTTGGTTATTCGATGCAGTCAGGGTTAAATGTTATGCATATACATGGTGTACGAGAGGCTGATCCCCTCGAGTACAACTAACGGGGCCAGGTTTTAAAAGAGTTAGTTGAATGATTGACTCTTTGGCCAAAAGTTCATGGTCGGTTGGACCACTCAGCAGTAAATAATCATTATTCATTGTTTCATTTGGACTTTGATTATGTCATTTCAGCTATTTCATCAATGTTCATAAATTGTTGATCCATGCAGCTATTATTCTTATTCATTCATGATATATCTTCTTCTTGCTTTTAAACTTGCTGAGCAAAGTAGTTGCTCACCCTTGCTATATCATGAACCTATTGCAGTTAAGCCGGAGAGTTCCAAAGCGGGCAAAGGCAAAGGAAAGCTTAAGGAATAGTTATATGTATTATCCCTTTATGTAATCGTGGAATAGTTTTGTATTATTAATGTATTCTGCGATGTATTTATTTTAGGTTGTAGACCTTGGGACCATAGTAAACCTTTTGTAATGAACAACATATGTTTATTTTATTCCGCATTAGTTGATTTATGTTGTTTATAGGTGTATGGATGTATTTTATCGTGAGCACCAAATTCGAGGTATTGGTACCTAAATTTGGGGGTGTCACAGGTTGGTATCAGAGCTGTAGGTTATAAACTTTAGGATTTGCGAAACCTAGGTTATAACATTAGTATTAAACTCGTATTGAGTACGCTAGGTAATGGATCGAGGAGATTCATTTGATGGTCATGTCTGGAGGTGGATTGTGGAAATCCATCGAGCCGAGTTGTGCACGATAAAATATCATTTTATTTTATCACTGAATATATTTTATTGTGGCACTGACATCTTGCTGTCTATTTGTTTCTGTTTGTGGCTGTAGGATGTCTGAGATGGGAGAATACAGTCCTGCTATGGAGGTAGAGTTCATAGACATTCATGTGGACGTAGGGCCTATAGTGGAGGTGCAGCCGAGTGAGCCAAAGATGATGGACACTAGGGATGAGTCCGAGGCCGAGTATGGTTCTGAGGAGGAGCCGGTTACCGAAAGAGTGCTGAGGCTGTTAAGCGATGAGGGGGAGGATGAGGACCTCGAGGAGGATCCATTGACGGAGGATGATGAGCCACCTGAGTATACAGATGGCATGGGCACTACTGCTAGTGATATTATCGAAGAGCTGACAAATAGGAATGATGAGCTCGAGAATCGAGTAACTCACTTAGAGGAGCAGAACTAGGAGCACCAGGACCGAGAAGAGCAGTACAGGTCATTGGCATATCAGACTTTGGGAGAAAAGACCGAGTTGACCCAGAAGTTGCAGGAGAAGGAGTAGAGGATTGCCGAATTAGAGGCAGAGGTTCACGGTCGCCGAGGGGTTTCGGTTCAGTTTGGTGTGATGGCTTATAACCTCCTAGAGAGGAATGTGATGTTGGTAGGACAGATAGAGTAGGTAGAGAATCAGCTGGAGACTACTCGTCTAGAGCGAGATGAGGCTATGGAGCACTTGGTAGCCCTGACTGGAGAGATTGATTCCCTCAGGTCAGGCTTGACCACTTCCATTGGCAGGCTGAGGGACAGGGTGAGGAGGTACCCCAGGGATGAAGGGAGTAGCAGGCGCGTGATTAGGCGCCGAGTGGTCGACAGGCTGGCTCGACGGGAGCTCCGAGTTGCACTCGGCCGCAGCAGGCGGTGATGTGTTATTTTTAGCATTATGTTTGCACAGATCATGGCGCCAAGAGGATGACCGCGTAACCAAAGGGTTGAGGAGTCGGTGAATAACGAGGAGGGTCAGGCAGACCCTATGAGGGCTTTTGTTAACTTATTAGCAGAAGCAATGCAAGGTAGACAAGCCGCTGCAGTTGATCAGCCAGGAAGTCACATGGCGAATTTTAAGGACTTCAAATTAGTAGGACCACCGGAATTTCGTGGGACTACGAATCCGATTGAAGCCCAGACATGGGTAGAAGAAATGGAGAAAGTTTTTGAGGTCGCCAGGGTGGCCGAAGAACAGATGACATCGTTTGCCACTTTCATGATGAAAGGTGAGGCAAATTACTGGTGGAAGGCGAACAAAGGTCGAGCAGGGGAAGGCACGATTGCATGGGCTCGTTTCAAGGAGCTGTTTTTCGAAAATTACTTTCCAGCGATCAACACATTTTCTACATTACTTGAGAAAGCAATCATTGCTTAGGGAGGAAGCGAAGCTTTGGCCAGGCACAACCAAGATCAGAAAAAGAAAAAGAGTCATGATGGTCATAAGGAAGGTAGCAGCGGGGGAAGTAACCCAAATAAGAGAAAATGGAATGACAGTCAGATGACAGGAAGCAAATCCGGAGGGGATACAAAGAAGGGTAATAAATGCGAGAAATATGGAAAGAATCACTTTGGAGAATGCATGAAAGGAAAAAGGAGTTTGTTTCAACTGTGGTCAACCAGGGCACTTTGCCCCACAATGCCCAAAGGCGAAGGCAGGAAGTTGTTTTTCTTGTGGCGCTTCAGATCATCAGAAGAATGATTGCCCAAAGAGGAAGAGTGATGCAGGCAGTGCTAACCAAGGGAACAACAGTAAGCTGACTATCGGAGGACCAACACAGCAAAACAGACCAGTAGCACGCACCTTCAACATGACAGTGCAGGATGCGACGGAATCAAAGGATGTGGTGGCAGGTATTATTTCGATCAATAATATTAATGCATATGTATTATTTGATTTGGGAGCTACCTATTCATTTGTGTCGGATGAATTTGTTAAACGGCTAAACTTACCTCGTGAGAAATTAGAGAATCCAACGAATGTGGAAGTAGCTAATAAGGAAGTTTTTCCTGTAGAACATATTTATAGAAATTGTTGTGCTTAGATAAACGGGTATAAACTGAGCGTAGATTTGATTCCGATACGACTAGGAGAATTTGATGTAATCCTCGGGATGGATTGGTTGTCTAGTCACGGGGCTATGATTGATTGTCAGAAGAAAAGTATACACCTAAAGACTCCGAATAAGTCGAAGGTCGTATTTTACGGTAGTAAATCGCCGAGACAATCTTGTTCTCTGACGATGATGCAAGCGAAGAAATTGCTACGGAAAGGTTGTATGGGTTATCTGGCTCAGGTGGTTGATACCCGAAGAGTAGAGGGTGAGCTGGGTCAGATACCTGTAGTAAGGGAATTCCCAGATGGTTTTCCCAGATGAGATACCGGGATTGCCGCCAGATAGAGAAGTGGAATTTGTGATCGACTTAGTACTGGGAACCGCACCAATCTCAAAGGCACCTTATAGAATGGCACCAGTGGAAATAAAAGAACTGATGGTTCAATTGCAGGAGTTGCTAGATAAGGGGTATATTCGTCCAAGTGTATCTCCGTGGGGAGCGCCAGTACTATTCGTAAAGAAGAAAGACGGATCGCTTAGGCTTTGCATTGACTATCGGGAGTTAAACAAAGTCACGATTAAGAACAAGTACCCGTTGCCCAGAATTGATGATTTGTTCGATCAATTAAAGGGAGCGAAATACTTCTCGAAGATTGACTTGAGGACGGGATATCACCAACTAAAGTTGAGGCAGGAGGATATTCCAAAGACAGCATTCAGAACTCGATATGGACACTTTGAGTTTTTGGTGATGTCGTTTGGGCTGACGAACACGCCAGCAGCATTTATGGACATGATGAACAGAGTGTTCAAGCAATACCTAGATAAATTTATCGTCGTTTTCATAGATGACATTCTTGTCTACTCTAAAACGGAGGAGGAACACGTCGAACATTTGAGGATAGCCCTGGAAACGCTAAGAAGGGAGAAGCTATATGCAAAGTTTTCCAAGTGCGAATTTTAGCTACAAAGGGTGCAATTTTTGGGGCATATGATTGATATGGATGTTGTATCGGTAGATCCTGCCAAGGTAGAAGCAGTAATAAGCTGGGAGCAGCCGAAGACACCGACAGAAGTCCGAAGTTTCTTGGGATTAGCAGGTTACTATCGGAGGTTTATTCAGAACTTTTCAAAGATTGCGACATCGTTGACAAATTTGACAAGGAAGACTGTGAAGTTTGTATGGAAAGATAAGTGCGAAGAGAGTTTCTTGGATTTGAAGAAGAAACTTAGTGAAACACCTATGTTATCATTGCCAGATAATATAGGGGGATTTGTGGTGTACAGTGATGCGTCACACAAAGGCCTTGGGTGCGTACTGATGCAGCATGGGAAGGTCATTGCATACGCGTCACGACAGCTGAAGGACTATGAGAAGGGATATCCGACTCATGACCTGGAACTAGCGGCAGTAGTGTTTGCTCTGAAGATTTGGAGGCACTATCTGTATGGGGAGAAGTGCGAGATATACACCGACCACAAAAGTCTGAAGTATATCTTCACCCAAGAGGAACTAAACATGAGGTAGAGGCGATGGTTGGAGTTGATCAAGGACTACGATTGTGAGATTCTATACCATCCCGGTAAGGCCAATGTAGTAGCTGATGCTCTGAGTAGGAAAGGCAGAGATAAGTTGATGATGCTGACAACTCAAGAGGAACTGATCAAGGATATGGAAAGACTGGAGTTGGAAGTCAAATATCCGACGAATGCAGACGAGAAACTGTTCGCAGTAGAGGCGAGTACGACTTTATTAGACAAGATAAAAGAGGCTCAAGAAAAGGATGATGAATGTGTTGCCATAAAGAAGCGAATCTCGGATGGAGAAGAATTGAAGCACAAAATTGACAGCACGGGGTTGCTAAGGTTTGAAGGAATGATCTGGATACCGATGGTTCCGGAGTTAAGAGAAGAGATTCTACAAGAAGCTCATTCTACAAAGTATTCGATACACCCTGGTAGTACCAAGATGTATCAGGATTTGCGCCAACATTTCTGGTGGCCGAACATGAAGAGGGAGGTTGCAGAATGTGTTGGGCGATGCTTGACATGTCAGAGGGTAAAAGCAGAACATCAGAAACCGGGCGGACTGCTACAACCGCTGGAGATTCCGGAGTGGAAGTGGAAGCATATCACGATGGATTTTGTGACGGGGCTTCCACCAACTCAGAAGGGTCACGACGCGATTTGGGTGATCGTGGATCGTTTAACTAAATCTGCACATTTTTTACCGATCAAGATAAGGTACAATCTGGAGCAGCTAGCAAAGTTGTATGTGAAAGAGATTGTGTCACAACATGGAGTGCCGGTATCTATTGTATCTGATAGAGATCCGCATTTCACGTCGAATTTTTGTAAGAGTTTACAAGAAAGATTGGGAACTCAGTTGAGGTTGAGTACGGCGTATCACCCTCAAACGGATGGGCAAAGCGAACGAATGATTCAGACACTTGAGGACATGCTTAGAGCATGTGTGATGGATTTTATAGGCAGTTGGGACGCTCACCTATCATTGGTGGAGTTTTCCTATAATAACAGTTATCATGCAAGTATTGGCATGCCGCCATACGAAGCATTATACGGAAGGAAGTGTCGAACACCTCTGTGTTGGGACGAAGTCGGTGAACGGAGACTGTTGGGACCTGAATTGGTGCAACAGACTGTGGATGTCGTCAAAGTGATAAGAGCTCGATTGGTAGCGGCTCAGGATTGACAGAAGAAATACGCCGATTTGCATCGTCAGAAGCGAGACTTTGAAGTTGGCAGCTTTGTGTTTTTGAAGGTATCTCCCTGGAAGGGGAAGATCAGATTTGGTAAGAAGGGAAAATTGAGTCCTAGGTTCGTAGGACCATTTGAAGTTTTAAAGAGGGTAGGTGGAGTGGCATACGAGGTAGCTCTACCTCATGAACTGAAGCATATTCATAATGTGTTTCACGTTTCTGTGTTGCGGCCATATAAACCCGACTACAAGCATGTGATATCCTATGAACCGATTCAAGTTGAGAAAGACTTGTCATATGAAAAGATTCCTATCCAGATATTAGATAGGAAAGAGCAGACGCTAAGAAGTAAGGTCATCCATTCGGTTAAAGTACTTAGGAGGAACCACGCGGCTGAAGAAGCTACGTGGGAACTGGAACAGAGGATGAGGAAGAATTATCCGCATCTTTTTGAGTGAACCCGTTAAGTTTTCCGTACCTAGACTGTAATTCTGGGGACAAAATTTTTATAAGGGGGGAGGATGTAACGACCGGGAATTCTGAAATGTCATTGTAATTCGAATTTTTGAATATTAATGAATGTATCATATTTTATTGATATTATTTTGTGTTGCATGTTTAAAGGTTGTGTGACAACCTGGATTATGTGAATGCATGAAATTTTACGTGTTATAATTTTGTTTAAGTGAATAATTGATTTTGCGTAGCGTCGCTAAATCAATATTCACGGGGCACGTTTCCCGAGGCACTATTTATGCCAAATATTTTTGTGTCTTTTTCTATGTTAATAAATTTCATAAATACGTGTATGCGTGCGAATAATTTTCTCAAGTGTCGGAAACTTTATTTGAGCTGATACGTGATTTTATCCGTATCCGAAATGCATTAAATGGGTGTTCCGAATATTTGGATAAATCCCATAATAATTATTTTTACCCATCCCAATATTTATGGTAATACCCATTTTAATTTTGGGTAGAGTTATTTACCAGTTTTGGTACAAAAGTGGGAGTTTTCGGATATATTTTTGGTATTTTCTGGTATTTAATTTGGCTTATTGCTTCAAGTGGGAACCACCAAACCACTTTCAACCAATCAAATGAGAGCTTGGGGAGAGCATTGCCGGCAAGCCTTTGAAAATTGGCCACCTTGAGCCTTACACCCATTTCTCCCACTTCTCCTTAATTTCCTCCACTTCTCCAATAATCATTCATGCAACTCTCAACCCATTCCATTCCATTCCAAGTTGCTCAGCTGATAGAGAGAGAGAGAGAGAGCTCGCCGGAAAAAGGAGAAGGAGGAAGGAGTCACCGGAAAAAGAGAAGGAACTCGCCGGAAAAGAAAGGAGGAAGAAGGAGAAGGCACGGGAGGCGGAACCAAGCGAGGAGAACCTTCAAAATCAAGCCTAGCCAAGCTTCTTAACCTCTAGGAAAGATTTACAGAGGTAAACAATCAATCAAATCTACTTCATTTGATTTCTTGTAAAGTTTTTCAAGTTTTTCTTAGTTTTGAGCTCTTAAGCTTGTGGGTCGGATTTATGGCGATTCTTGGTGTTTTTGTTTGTTGTTATTGTTTGTAAATGTTGTTAAGAGGTTATATAAGCTATTAATAACATCAAAGTGGAACAAAAACGCAAGAAATCCTTACCTTGGCTTAATGGAGCAAGAACTATGGACTTTGGACATGAACTTGGACATTCGGACTTTTTTGAGGACTGTAGAGCTATGATTTTGTGTTTGTTAATTTTATTTGTTGCTATGGTGTTGTAGTTCCATGGGTTACGAAGCTAACCCAGTTGGAATGGAGTAAAAAGGAGTTAAAACGAGTTCGTAGTAATGATTTTTGTAAAACATGTCAAGAACTTGAAGAACAGAGTATGAACTTTACGCTTTGGCTTAGGATTTGACCATGTTAATGTTAATGGGTAGCTCTGCATTTTTGATATGTTGTAGCCCTATGAGTTAGGAGTCCATAGAGTCCAAAACGGACCAATTTTCTTGAGTATTGAAGGAGTTATGTAGATTGGAATGGCCGGAGGTCGGAGTCACGAATTGGGAAGAAACCCAGAATCCGGCTACTGAAGAGTCGCGCCGCAGCGCCACTCATAAGCCCTGCAGCTCACGCTGCAGTAAGGGGCAAAAATGGGAATAGACCAGAGCTCACGCCGCAGCGTGAAGCCCTGTCATTGAGAAAACACGGGACTCACGCCGCAGCGTGAGGTCCAGTGTTTGGGCTCGGCGCTGCAGCGCCAGCTCCGTGTTTGGGCCAGGTTGGGTTAGTCAGACCGGGTCGAATCGGGTCGGACCTAATGAGCCCATTTCAGCAGGGTCCAACACTTATATTTTTCTTGGATTAAATGATTAGACAGGTTAACTAAGAATATCTTGTTAAGCCCTAAATGCTTAATTATTTCCCAAATGTCAACCAGATTGTTATTGTCTTAAGGCAGAAATTGAATAATCTAATTGCAATTTTGTCTTGGTTTCCAGGGGGCGTTGCCCCCCATTCCAAGTTGCTCACCGGGGAACGAGACCCCCGACTGGGTAGTCGTAGTGGAAATCAGTGTGTTTTAATGATGCAGCGTCCGTTTTGAACCATTATTTGGAATGTGACTAATTGTTATGTAAATATGTACTTAATTGTGTAGGATATTAAGGAGCGTGTGTTATAATATTGTAGCAGTGCATTAGGCAAGTTTCCCTATCCCTTGTCTAACCCTTGTGTTGGGCAAGTTTCTAAACCTTATGCACTATTCTTTTTATTTCGTGCAAACAGGTGTATGTTACGCAAGTTTCCCTAACCTTACTCAAATTACATTGAGCATGTTTCCTATCGTTTACACAGGATGTATATTGTCGCAAGTTTCATAACTCAAACGGAGTTATTACCTTTAAATCATAGTGGTGGATTAATTATTGTCAATTATTCCACCTCAAAGATAATTATTGATATTCGCAGTTTATGCATTTGAATTCATTATCTGTTGTTAGATTGTGAAATGTTTAAGTTCTTCATTCATGAACTGTCTAAGGAAATAGTCTACGCCATTTGTTTCGGCTAGACATGCACAGGTTATTATTTTAAAAGCTATCCAAACCAGTAGTTAGTACGGATTCTTGGACTGAGAGAGCAACCCTTATTAGGGGATTATAATGTGTCGGTTATTCGATGTAGTCCGAGTTAAATGTTATGCATATACATGGTGTACGAGAGGCTGATCCCCTCGAGTACAACTGACGGGGCCAGGTTTTAAAAGAGTTAGTTGAATGATTGACTCTTTGGCCAAAAGTTCATGGTCGGTTGGACCACTCAGCAGTAAATAATCATTATTCATTGTTTCATTTGGACTTTGATTATGTCATTTCAGCTATTTCATCAATGTTCATAAATTGTTGATCCATGCAGTTATTATTCTTATTCATTCATGATATATCTTCTTCTTGCTTTTAAACTTGCTGAGCAAAGTAGTTGCTCACCCTTGCTATATCATGAACCTATTGCAGATAAGCCGGAGAGTTCCAAAGCGGGCAAAGGCAAAGGAAAGCTTAAGGAATAGTTATATGTACTATCCCTTTATGTAATCGTAGAATAGTTTTGTATTATTAATGTATTCTGCGATGTATTTATTTTAGGTTGTAGACCTTGGGACCATAGTAAACCTTTTGTAATGAACAACATATGTTTATTTTATTCCGCATTAGTTGATTTATGTTGTTTAGAGGTGTATGGATGTATTTTATCGTGAGCACCAAATTCGAGGTATTGGTACCTGAATTTAGGGGTGTCACAATATTAGAGAAAAAAGAAAAAATTAAAGAATTAGAAAGGTTATTAAGTGTATAATAAGTTGTCCAGCCTTTGATCAGATAAAAGCGTTGATAAGACATTGTAGAGAAATTATCCAGCACACAGAACAGCTTAAATTAGATAACATAGTTATTGTAAAATACCAGGTAAAAAATAGTATATGCGAATAGAAAAATATTATAACCACCAGATAGAATTCTACTGTAATAAATGAATAGCAGAAGAAAAAGAAAAAATTAAACAGTTAGAAAGATTATTAAGTGTCTAAATGAGATCTAGGTTTACTAAAATTGCTTACGAATTTATAGCATAAGATTTACATAATAGCAACATATAAATAAAAGAACTTACAGAAAACATTAAAATGCATAAGCACATTAGCAGAAGGTAAAACAGAATTATTTAATCAAGCATTCGATCTAATTAGAAAAATAGAAATACTATTAGACAGGGAGAAAATAGAAATTTACTACCTTAGAGAATACCTAAGTAATTATATATGTTAGAGTTATGAAATATATTAAATTTTACGTTGAAAGATTAAGCATTAACAACAGAAGTGTAAAACAGCGCATAGAATCCTTACAGGAGTTAACAGTGGTATTAGAAAATTTATTAGTATTTGTTAAAAATCTACCAGAAGATAAGAAAGAAATCTTTAAGTTCTATTTATATTTTAAAGCTTTAGATGTAGTTAGACAGTTTGAAGAAAGGTTAGAAAGAGACATAAGAGTAACCCAAAAAATTAGAAGATATATAAATAATTACATATGTTAAGATGACTATAACAGAAACTAAAAGATTGGTAAAAGAATTTAAGATATTAAAAGATTGTTTAAAAAAATATACAGAGACAGTAGACAGATATGACAAACAATTAGAAAAGTTATACAAATATAAGAATAACTTTAATTGGAAGAGATTTCACAGAATTATTAAAATAATTTCCAGCTATGAAAATACTACAATAATAATAAAAGCAGAAATAGAACAGTGTAAAATAAGACTAGGAGAACATATTTGTTAGATTTTAATTACGAGTCTTGTACCAAACGCAGTAATAAGGTATTCTAAAGAATTAAAAAGACATAATAAAATTATAGTTGAAAATATAAAATAGTATAAACAGAAAGTTATAGATCTAAAAGAAGCTTTAAGCCAGAACTTTATAAGTTATGAAGATAATCTAAAACAACGAACAGATTTAATTACAGAACATTGGGATATAAACAGATATAGTAGAAATTATGCCAATAGATATACTAAATTATTAAGTACATTAACTATATAATCACCAGAATCGTAAAATGTTAATTCAAGATTTACCTACTGAAAAAGAATTAATAGCATTGGAACAGAAAATTATTAATTACTTCAAACAGAAAGTAGGAAATCCAGCAGACATAAAAATAGACAGATATAATATACTTAAAAGTTATTTAGCAGTTAATAATTATAATACAGAAGAAATAATAATTATTAATAGATCTTTATTATATCATCTAGATACTTTATAACAAGATTGTTTACAGTTAATTAAAGAAGGTTTATTAGAACCATACCAGTACCTAGAAGTAACACCAGACAAGGAATTAATATTAAAAATAGATAAAAAATTGTTTAATTCTTACCAACAGGTAAAAGAAGAAGAAGTTAAACAAACAGATAATATAGAAGAAAAATTGTCAGAATCAGATTTATTAGAATTTGTAAATAAATATTTCGGAGAAAATACTAAAGAAGAAGAAGAAAAACCATAAACAACTTTAGGTAATAAAACAGATAATTTAGATAACTGGACATATGAGGTTTCTCTGCAACAGAACCTTAGAAATTTACAGATAATCAAACCATTAACCAGAAAAAATTTAATCAATAATATTTCAGTAGAGAATTTTATGGAAAACTTTTAATTTTATTAGCAAGAATATAAAACCAGTTTTTACAGTCTTTAGGATTAAATCCAGTACAACAGTTATACTTTATAAAAAATTTCAGCTTCTATACCAGTTTAGATAATAGTATATAGTTTGTGAATCTTTTAAAAAAATTCAGCTTCTATACCAGTTTAGATAATAGTAAAAATTTCAGCTTCTATACCAGCGCCGTACTACTACAGATATAGAGATTCAACCATCCTCAGCTATAGTTTGTGAATCTTTTAAATCTTTATAGTTATTAGATCATAATAATAGTCTAATAAGTTCAGAAAAAAGATAAAAACAGGTAAATGTATCTAAGTATATATTTAGTTTAATTACAGTTTATAAAATTCTAAAAAAGAATTTAATAGTTTCCCACCAAGCATTAGACCAGGTAAACATATCTAGGAAAGATTCTATATATTTAGAACCAGAAAATCACTCCATAGTTCATCAGTTAGTATTATTCAGTCCAGAACAATCTTATATAACTAAAAATATTAATATAAGTGATACTAGACAGAATCAGGATAAATTACTTCCAGCAACCATAAAAGCATGTCTAATGCCTTACCAGATTTTAACAGCTTGTAACAATTTTAAATTTAGACGTAAATATTTTAAATTTATAACTACTAAATATTTTGAAAGACAACTTCATAAATCAGCTTATACCAGAATTAGATTTTTTAAGGAACCTTATAAAGAAGAACCCAAAAGAAATAAAAGAATTTTTCCAGTAAAGAAAAATAGTAAAAAATATAGAAAATCTTTAAGACATTTTAATAAGATAAGTTCAGCCAGATCTTTTAGTCCAGATCTTATTACTCTAGAAGAGAAAGAAGTCAATATTCTTAGTGATCCAGTTTTAATAGAGTCTTTCATTTTACCAGTTTTATATGATACTCCAGAACTAGATTCACCTCCAAAACCTAATATACTTTAGTCTTAAAATTAGAGGTAGTTCTCCAATATTTAGGACAGATTACTATATCTTAGAACAGACTCCAGTTTTTGTAGGAATTTTTCAGCTAAAGTTTCAGGAAGATATTTAGCTTAGACTTTTCAAAGAAAAAAATTATTAGAAAAGACTTTTTAACTTTTTCCAACTTTATTAAAGTAGCTTTATTAAAGTACCTTTATCAAAGTTAACTTTATTAAAAGTAACTTTAACGAAGGAATCTTATAAAGGCTAACTTTATTAAAGTCATCCAGAAAAAATCAACTTTATTAAATTCATCCAGAAAAAATCTATCTTTAAGATCATAATTTAACATTTACGATCATAATTTAACATTTACAGATTATTAATTCAGAAAACTGTTCATAATATTCTAAGTTAATTTGCAGATGATAGATTTACCAGGGTTACCGCCGAAAGGCAAAAACCAGTCTTTACAAAGCCAGAATTTATACAACTTTGCATCACCAGCACAAACTCCAGCATCAGTAAGAAGCCAGAATATTAATAATAGCTTTGCATTGCATATATCAGTTGCATCCCAGCATAATAATAAAAATGGTTACGAAACCATTAGCTTTGGTAATCAAACATTATTTTCCTATCCAGCAAACTTACCTTTTACTTTTAAGCCATTAGACCACATTAGACTTAGAAAAGAACAGAAATGCATTGTGGATAATCTTTGGATTTCCCACGGTAGAGACCAGAAATACTTTCTTGCATCATTAAATGCATTAAAAGAATTTTTCCAGAATAAAAGTTTTAAATTTTATGAAATCACCAGAGGTCATAAATGTGGCATTTTCCATTCTTGGACAGATGTCATTGAACATACAAAGAATTTCAACCAACCTAAATATAAAGGATTCAATGATCTTTCACTTGCTCATTCCTTTGCCAAACAGATCATTAGAGATACTTATTTTGTTAGTCCTCTTTTCCATTATTCAGAACCAGCTTTAGATTTCTCTATTGCCAGAGACATATCTCCTTATCAGCCTATTTTTTGTACTCATTGCGAAAGCATGAATACAAATTTCAAACGTTTAAACCAGAATTGTGAAAGATTGATGACAGAGAAACAACAACTTATTATTAAAAATTCAAAATTACAGAAACAGATTTCTTTCCTTTCAGCAGAATTAGCCAGATGTAGCAAAACTCCATTAGGAGTACAGATGAGTTCAACATCCTCCTCTTTGAAGAGCACAGAGGTTATCATAGAAGCCCAAACATATGTGAAGGGAAGTAGTGGACCCTCAATCCCATTACCTACTCCACTTCAAAAGGCAAGTGGTAAAGAGATCTCAAGTCCGTAGATGGGTGTGGCTTTCCCCAAAAGCCAATTCACTGATTATAACATGATTTATCTTAGTCCTCAAAAGACTATGATAAATCAAGTTAATGATCAAACCAATTCCAGTTCTATTCCAGCACATTTAAATCCAGTTACAGATGATCAGATTCAGATTAAGATTAAAACAGATACAGTTCTTAGTTCCATGACTCTCAGCAAAGCTAAGGAAGTTATCCAGCTTAAAAAACCAGTTCCAGAACTTAAAGAAAGTTTTGTCACGGTTACTAGAAAGAAAAAACCCAGTCTCAAGAGAAAACTTGTTCTTGGAAGATCCAGAAGCAAGTTTAGTGAAGAAGACACACGCAACAGTCAACAACTTTCTTAACCAGCTTGATAGTCTCAAATTCAAGCCACAACAGACTTTGCCAGTATTCTCTCCACACGTTGCCAGTGATAAAGAAAAAATAGAAGATTCTCCAGACTCTCTAGAAACTCCAGAAACGTCTCCCGAAAGCACTAGTAAAACCAGCCTTGACAGCATTACCAGCCATAACTTGGACACTTAATGCAAGAGCATGTGTCATCATATTCAGCTCACAGGCCAGTCATAATGTATAAAGCCAGCATAAATAATCAGCAGCAAGGACATGACTCAGCAGTCCTATTTTATTCCTTTCCAACTCACAAGAAGAATAGTTCTACACCAGCAGATAAGAGTTATCTCCGTGGCCAGCTCATTTGGACGTTTATGTAATTATTAAATAAGTCCAAAATGTAAATAGTTTTAGTAAGGTAAATTATTGTCCTGTAAGAGCATCTTTCAGGTGCGCGTCTTTTCCAGAATAACTTTAGAAAAAGGGTGACAAGATTAAAGTTGTCTATGGGGCCCAATGTGTACCCAGACTTTATCTTTTACTCTATTCTAATTTAATTCCATTTGAAGTCCAGAGTCTCAGATGTATTATAAATAGACTTAGTTGTAGCTAGAGGAGGCACGCTATCGAAGGCGGCGATAGGCTCCCATGAGCTTTCATAAGTTCTTACCCACTCTCTCTTGTAAAAAACCTTTCCCATCCTTGTAAATTATTTCAGTTTGAATAAAATATTAAGTATTCCAACATTCTCCTTTCAGCTTTGATTTCCCTTCTCCATCGTTGCTAGCTTAAGGGATTTCCCGAAAGGAAAAACCTTTCCAGTAGTTTAAGGTATGGCTTAACTCCCCACCAAAAATATTTAATTTCTGCATGTGTATAGTTTTCATTTTTAGTTTCTTTCATTGTTTTGCATTAGTTTTGTTTTGTTAGTTTAACTGCTGTTCATATGCCTTAGATTATTAGTTTGCTCCACAGTCATTCCTGTATTATCTGATACCTAAAAGGACAGGAATGACAGTTAAACGACTAATTATTTAGGCTATAAGCACAAATATAAACATGCTTTAAGCAAAGTAACAAGCTATAAGCAAATAAGATAATTAAAGATAGAATTAAGAAGGACTTACATGGAGACTCAATGGAAGCCTTTCTCTTTATTGCCACACAATATGTACAAGTGGAGATCAGTTACAAGATTTCAATGTAAGAAAACTAAAGAGAGAAAAGAAAGGAGCCTAGGAAAGCTTACTTACAACTGAGGATCGAGCCTCTATTTATACATGGCTATTAGCCCTACAGGACAAATCCTCAATAATGGAGGAATTTAGCTTTTAGCTAAAGTTAAAAGAACTTTAATAAAGTAACTTTAATAAAGTAGCTTTAATAAAGTAACTTTAATAAAGTAACTTTAATAGAGTGATATCGACTTTTAGTCTTTGGCAGGAGGTGTGCTGGAGATTTTCTTCTTGCCTTTTGCTTTTTGCTTTTTCGCTTTTTCCTTTTATTTAAGACAAAGGTCGACACGTGCTTGAATGTCTGGTTGGGTGTCCATATCTGGATCATCCGTATCTTTATTATTGAGAATCTTCTCCATTTTAGCATCAAACTTTTCTACCGTCTCATCATCTGTTTCTTCTGTATCTAAAGAGACTGAATAATGATGGCTGCTTTTGCTGCTTTTGGCTGAATGCATAGAGATATCATCTCCTTCATTGTCAGAAGCCCATTGATTTTCCAATGCTTTTAGCATTAATTGCTTTATTTCTGCTTTGCTGGTCGTAGGATAATTTTCCTCTAATTGATTTTTTTAATGTTGTAAAGGATTCTTGAGTTTATCCTGTTTTTCTTGTTCTTTTTTAGCCTTTTTAAGGATCTCATGGAAAATCAATAAGTCTTTTTTCACCGCTTTGACAATGTCATATGTGGACCATTTTATCCACCATTTGCAAAGGTATTTCCTTGTGAGAGAGGGAAGACCAAAATTATAATCTTCTTGCATGATTGAACCAAATTTCCATGTTCAGATCCAGGGTAGACTGTAGTTCATGAAAAATTTGAATAGAGGGAGGCCTTTTGAGACCTTAGCATCTTTAAGATGCAGATGAATACTTTTATATTCAAGGTAAACATTATTAATGTCTGTGGGCAGTATTATTGCTTCGGGCCAAATCTGTGCCACCAATGGATAGACCAATTTGGTAGTTCACTTTTAGCGAACTTAGGGGATATTCTAAAGAACTAGGTATGCTTCTTTTGAGGATTCTCATAATAGAAGCAAAAATACCAAGCATCTTTATAATCCCAATAATTGAAATCCATATTAGGATAACCAAGAATTTTTCTCGCCCTATTAGGATCGAGTCCCCAATCGCAGGGAAGAAGCATCTTTTTAAAATATGCTTTAGAGAAAAAGAAAGGAGCAATTTTATTTTTTTTCTCCTCTCGTAAAGTGTTCAAAATCAACTGCGATAGTTTCTATTAGAATCTGCTCATAATATTTTCGAAAATTATTTGATCCTTTTAAAGGATAAAATACTATTGGATCTAGATATCTAGAAGCCAAATAGTCAGGGTCTTTTAGCCACTTGATATCACAGTTTTCAACTGTTAGTATTAAATCAAAAAATTCTTTTTCATAGATATTATCCACCTCTTCCTTTTGCAAAATGTCTTTCATGGAAACTGAGGTATTACCTGTTTCCTTTAAGGGATTTCCTGTATATGATCCCGGGAGTTGGGTGTATTTACCTCTCCCTCGAGATGAAGATCCACCTTTTTTAGAGATGGTTTGCCCTGCAAGATTTCACGGGTTAGGTAATCAGGAAGGGAATTTAATTTTCCTTTAATATATTCAATTTTGAAATCAAAGATGGCCAAAAGAGATTGCCATCCGGTAAACTGTTGTTTTGCCACGATGTTTTTCACATCTTTTTCCAAAACTTTTTTAATAGCAGAACAATCTATTCGGAGAATAAATTCTTGATTTAGTAAATCATCTTAAAATTTAAATATACATTTAATAACAGAAATCATTTCTTTTTTGATAGTAGAATAGTTACTTTGAGTAACATTCCAACGTCCTGAAGTATAACTTACCAACTGTTCTTTTCCTACATGGGGATTCAATTGTTTAAGAATACCACCATAGCCAAGATTAGAAGCATTTGTCTCAACGATTTTTAACCAATTTGGATTTGCTAAACATAAGCAAGGAATAGATTTAACTTTAAGTTTAATCTTTTTAACAGCTTCAGTGTGCTTATCGCTCCATGGAGGAGGCTGTTTACGAAGACGACCATATAAGATCTGAGCATCTTTTGCAAGATCTTTATAAAAGTCTACAATATACTGTAAATTTCTCAAAAATCTTTAAAGCATATTTGTGTCTTTAATTGTATCCGAAATTTTTTTAGCAAAAGTAATAGATCTATTAATAGGAATAATAGTTCCTCGGGAAATATTATGACCCAAAAATCGAATATTTGTTTGAAACAAATTCATCTTTTTGGCTGATAATGCCAAACCAAATTTTTTTACTACGTTTATAAAAGTATGTAAATGCTTAAAATGTTGGTCAATGTCTTTAGAAAAGACCAAGATATCATAAATATAAACGATGATAAAAGTGGAATACGGGTAAAAAATATCATTCATAATTTTCTGAAATTCAGAAGGAGCGTTTTTTCAACCAAATGCCATGACAGTCCATTCATATTGGCCAAAAAGAACAATAAAAGCAGTTTTATATCTATCCTTTGGATCAATTTGAATATGCCAATATCCCGATTTTAAGTCAAATTTTGAGAATATTTTTGCCTCAAATAATCTTTTCAACAAATCTTTTTTATTAGGAATAGGATATCGTATCCATTTAAGGACCTTATTGAGGGGCTTATAATTTATCACCATTCTTGGTGCGTCGCGCTCAATTTCAGAATGTTTATTAACATAAAACGCAGAACAACTCCATGGGGAGGAACTCTTTTGTATTAAACCTTTTTGTAATAAACAATCAATTTCTTTTTTGTAATACTCAAGAGTTTCTCGATCCATTTGAGAAGGTCTAGCTTTAGTAGGAATTTTATCCTCAGAGAAATTTTCCATATAAGGAAGTTTTACCATATGCTTTTTTCTATCCCAAAAAGCATTAGGAAATTCGTTACAGATATTATCTGTAATTTCTTTTTCAATTTTTTGAATTTTTTCCTGTATCACAGGAGCTTTAAGCTTCACTTCAATAGTACAAGAGGAAACTTCTTGTTTTAAGAAATTCAATTGTTTTTCTTTAAAAATTAAATGAGTTTTTAACTCGTCCAAATCTTTTGTAACAGGAAAAGAAATGAACTTAAATATTATAGATTATCCATTTATGGTTGTTTTTATTCCCGTATAATCAATTCTTTCTATGGGTTGAATCATATTCAGGAAGGGAGTTCCTAATATGACAAATTAAGCAATGTTTTTAACCACTATGAAGGATGTTTTTAAACATATTCCTTGATTACAAATATGAACATTATTAAGTTTATATTTGATGTTCATTTTAGAACCATTAGGAGTACTTAAACTTTGTTTAGTTTTTTCAAAATACTTAGTGGGTATTAACCCTTCTTTGATACAATTCATATCAGCACCACTATCAACAAGAGCAATAGTGTTAAAAATATAGTCTTCAGCTATAACTAAAGTAATTTGAACATACCATTTTTGAAATGTGATTTGCTCCATTAGCATTAAATAATCAAGATTATTTTCTTGTGTTGGAGAGGAATCAATAGGAATTTCCTTTTCTTTTCCTTTAGTAAATCTTGCCAAAGTTAGACTTTCAACAAATTCAAGTCTATCTTTAAGATTACTAATTTTTTTTTGGGTATTAACCTCTTCTCTTAAATCTTTGAGAGTAATTTCTTTCTCAGGTCCAGAAGCAATTCTATTAAATACTTCTTGTAGAGTATAGGTTGTATAGATTTTAGGTTTTTTAACCTCTTCAATATGTTCTTTTGTTTAATTCAAATATTTTTCTATTAGATTTCTCTTTTCAACATGGTCTTTTATATGGTCTATTATGTCCAGTATAAAAGTTTCATGGTTGTTTAAAAACATTTAAGCTTAAACCATTCATTTGAATGATAGATTTATAAAAATCTTTTTCTGGTTTATAGTGATCAGCACATCTAACAGTACTATCAGAATCAGAAGATGAGCTAATATCAGAATCATATATAGCAAACATATCATTTGCAGAGCTATAAGCAGAATTATCAGACATATCTGATTATTAGAATCTAGTAACAAATTATAAATTTGTTGTTTGATATTATCATCTAATTAAAGAGCATCAATCTTCTTTTTTATTTTACACTTATTAGCTTAATGACCCATTTGGCCGTATTTATGACATTTAATGTCTTTTAAACTTTTCTTTTGTCCTTTTTCAAAGGATCTAAAAGACTTTTTCCTAGAATTATGGTATTCTTCAGGAGGTCCTTTTCTTTTACGCTTAGATTTTCTGCTATAAGCGTTTTTCCTATGAGGATTCTTCCTTTGAGGAAGGGTGGCAAGAGGGTAACTAAACTGATGACAAAATTCACCAATTTCCTTTCTATCAGAAAGTCCTTGCTTTTTAAGCTGAGCTTTGAGATTCAAGTCATTGCATAAGGCTAAGCCTTCAGCAATACTTTCACTTATTAATTCACCATGGGTGTAATTTTCATATGGTATAGCTAAACCGCCATTCTTATTTCTAAGTCTAGTTCTGACTTTTTCTGCAAATAAAGTAGGTAATCCAGAGATAAATTTCTCTTTCCAAAAGGTAGAATTACCATCTGATCTCATCATAACTTTAGATAAGAATACATCTTTATACCACCTAAAGTGGGTGAGTGTAGGACATTTTAAATTTATTAATAATTCTTTGCTCCTATCCATATTAGAAAGAGCATGACCAACGAAATGTTTTACAATTGTGTGAATAAGTGTATAAACACTATTTTCAGTTATTTCTTGTTTAATCATGGATGTATGAGGATCTGTCATATTAACAGTTTTTATGGTATTTTCAATATCATATCTTTGAGCAGAGGTAAGAATATTATCCCACCATCCTTTTAATTGACCAGTAAAGCCAGAAGTGATAAAATTAGTCACTTGTCTATCAGAATTTCTATTAGCTTTACAGACAATAGCATACATAAGCATTTTATGCAAAACAGTTAATATAGCATGTTCAGAGAGACCATCTATATTCCATTCATAAATGCTATCAGTAGTATAATGAGCTCTGTCGACATTTATAAAATTTTCTTCAAACAGAACATCCATAGGAGTAGGTCTAGGGTAATAGTACCTACCATAAGGAACTCTATTCTTATAACTTTTATAATTGCATTTCACGTTTAATTCTCAAATTATAACTATTTTTCTTTTTTTCAAATTTAGTCCCTTTAATTAGTCTATTTTTGTGAGATTGGGGCAAAGATTGCAGAATTTATAATGTTTCAGGACAAAATACACGGAATTTTTTTTTAGCAAAAAATAACTACGATTTGGGACTAATTAAGGAATAACTAATGATTACAAAAAAATGTTTTCAATACTTTAATGAATTCGCATCAATTTTAAATTTCAAGATTTTACAAATTTACTTCAAAAGGTCAAATAGGGATGATAAACAAAGAATTCTTAAAAAAAATTCATAAAATTTGAAGCAAACCTTGTAAGTATGATACTTTCCCTACTTCAAACTTCTAGCATTATACTAGAATAAAACCAAGAAAGCTTCAAAATGGGTCATGCCTCTGACTGATTTAGAAGAAACAGCCCAAAACAAGAAAATTGGCATACTACAAGATAGGCTACAGGGTACTGATATCTTTTTCTGTAAAAAAAGGAAAAGAAAAAAAGAAATTAATCAAGCATAAAAAATGGATAACTTTTCTTTAGTCCCCAAACTATAGTTGTTTTTCATGTAACCTTTCTTTAGTCCCTAAACTATAGTTTGTTTTTCATGTTTGGTCCCCAGTTATTTTTTCGTTTATAATTTCTGCAATCTCAGTCCAACCTTGCAAAAACAGAACAATTAAAAGGAGCTAAACATTAAAAATAACTATAAATTGAGGAGTAAACCTTAAAAAAATTAAAAAAAAAAGAGTATATTCTAAGGACGAAATATGCGGAAAAATTAATTAAGAGAAAAAAGATTACTCCAGAAATAAGAACATAGTCAAGTTGATGATTTTAGTTACCAAAAGTTGATTGAGCTGGAGGAGAAATATCATGGTCACAAGAATTATGGGACACCTTGATCTTGATCAAAGGACCACCACCAGAAGTAGCAGAACTAACACCTCTTTTCTGAACAAGCAGACCACCAGGTCTCACCTCCCAATCAATAACAAACTCTTCCTCCTCCTTCCTATTGTATTTAAACCCAATTTTTCGAATTCTGCCACTTTTTGATTTAGTTGTTGATACCCTTTTCATTAATAGGCTAGAAAATTGGTATCAGAAAAGTGGAAAAAGGTAGGAAGTAATTACTTAAATGGTTGAGAGAGGTGAGAGTAATTACAGGAGGGAGTAAAGGTCAAGGTCACCAATGAAAGAATTGTCTAAAAGAGGTGCTCAGAAAACTAGTGATGGTGATAGCGAACTAACTTGTCACCTGATGACTAGTATAGCGGTTGGTCAGTTTTCACTTTATTAAAGTTGGTAAGAGACTGAGAATTAAATTAAGAGTAATGTTATCTCTGCAACCAATTTTACAAACATTTTATAAATCGGTGACGTGGTACTCCAACTCAACTTTTAAAAAGTAAAATACTCATTATCTCTCTCTCTCTCTCTCAGATTTCTGCCACAAGGAAAAGGGTCATTTTCGATGAAATATTCCGTCAGAATTAATCTTATTCCGTCATAATAAACTTAATTCTGACAGAATATTTCGTTGGAAACTCAGTCGAAACTAAGCCCCTCGGAATTAAATCCGTCGGAACGTCTGTCGGAAGTAAGTAAATTCTGACGGACTTATTCTGTCGGTAATAAAGTCGTAGAAATTATGTGTGACACATGGCATTTTGTCACTCTCTCAGAAATGTAGCAAATTCGACGGAAGTTTCGTCGTAATAAGTTCCATTCCGTCGGAATTAATCAATTTTTAAAATAAATATTGTTAATTATTTCCGACGGACGTTCCGTCGGAAATACTCTATTCTGTCGAAAATAATTTTTTTATTTTTTTACTATTTTTTTCGTTTTTGAATTTTCCAGGTTTTTAAACCTCATTTTTGTACCTATAACCTGCTTTATCCCAACAATGCATACAGTATTCTATACAATAACTACATCCAACAACAACATATATGATAACTACATCCCAACAATGCATATTGTATGCTATAAGTTATAAAGTACAAAGAATAATGATATGACACTGAAATACTTTCAAAACTAAAATAAATTACATAGATTTATAAAGAATCAAATTAAACTATACAATATATATTTTACAAAACATCTACGTAGAATCTAAGTACAAAACATCTAATCAAACTAAACTATACAATGCATGGGCATGGGTAAAACGACGCATCTCCGACTATGGTGTACGCAAATCTACGTCATCATCCCCCTAGTCGTGATCTCCATCGTCACTCCACTCGCCATCATCAGTGATATCAGCATCGTCACCCTGTTGATATAATTAAAAATATAACGCATTAGTCTGTATAAGAGAATTAATTTATGTTAAAAATTTTAATAACATGCAGATTAAATAACTAAAAGTAAAGCATTGACCTGAGTAGGTAGGGGTTGACTCCCAATCGAGCCAAAAGCCTCCGATAGTAATGTAACCATCAACCGGAGCACCTCGTCGTATATCGCGACGAACTGCTCCTACGGGATACCCGTACTATCGACGGCGGCCCCTGCTGCAATATCCTGGGCGAGCTAGTGAAGGCGAGCTCGACTGGACAACTCCTGACGATGGATAACCGGATCCGTACGGAACGTCTCCGACACTATAACCATGACCCTCTGGGAAATCTCATCGTCCAAGCCAAGGTCTGTATGAGATGGTCCAACAGATACTCTCGGGCGCTGACGCTGGCTAGAGCCTGCGCAAATAAATACACCATTACTAATAATATGTGCAATTAATTTATCAAAACTTATCAGAAAAAATATTACCTCCAGGTAATGTATACGTCGGTATACTCGGCAATCCCAGCACTCGATACCTGCTGGTACTGCTACTAGGGGGATCTTGAGCCGCGACCCATAGTGCCAGCTCCTTATCCCAAGATAATTCAATCTCGGGCAGAGGGACGATGGAATCTATCATCTCAGAAACTCCCCTAGCCGCCTACAACTCAGCTACACGCTGGTCCCGACTAGCCTGAAATCGGTCTTGTAATTTATTTTATATACATGAGTTAATTATATCATTTTATTAACTACCTAATATTAAAAATTACGTAAAATTAAGATTGCACCTACCCGTATAGCTAATGCTGCGGGAGACATAGTAGAGTCCTTTGGCGTTTGGGCTCTATCCTAGAACTCTAACATGGTCGGAGGTCGGCCTAAGCTCTCTCGCATGACTTAATAAATACAATCATAAAGTAGTTATTAAGTTGGCAAGTGAGAAACGAGTAACTAAACAACTAAGTAGATGATACTCACCGACTTTGCCTCCTCAAAAGACTGCGAGCCAGTAGTGTGTACGACTCGGAGCTGGCGACGGTTCTTTTTTGCATGCTCTGACTTTTTCTTGAAGTTGTCAGCATCCCAATGCATACACATCACCTCCCATACTGCATCAGAGACTATGCGGGGCTGATGTAATCTCATTGTGGTCCCGGACTGGTCATCAACTGCCCGGGCTGCCCTCTGTCTTATCTCATACAACCAGCCGGCGTAGTTTTTAGCAATGTGTGCTATAACAACATCGTCGCTGTCTGCCTGAGAGATACCCTCATCATATCTAAAATATTTGTATAACAAAAAGTTTAAAAGTTAGGAACCATTAAATTATTGGACAACGACTATGTACGTATAATTGACTAATTTATAAGCAAATGAACTTACATGAAACTCCCGCAAGACACTGACCATAAACGCGGGATCGTACTGGCTGTACTAGCGGAATCGCATGCATCCAGTCGGGAGGTGCGTCAGACATGTAGCGTGTATGGTATGCTTAGCTACCGAGTCTAGTATACTATAGAAAAAATAATTGATTATTGTTACGTTAATTGTCTCATGCAATATTTTCACTAAATTTAACTCCTTATTTTTTATATAAGTTGAATACTTACTGTGAAGAGCCGACATCCACTCGGACTATATGTGGAACTGCCGACGGACGACCGAAGATACCGAGGTTAGTCTGTCGGTCTCGTCGACGACGAGCATATGTAATTAGTAAAAAACTTAAGTGAAAATACATAAACTAATGCATTTTTTGATATATTATATGTTTACCCCCGTCAGATTACTTACTAACTCCTAAGACGAGTCTCCAGCCTGGTCGCTCCGGATTAGGATCGTCCACCACCGTCGTGACCTCCACCGCTATTTTTAGCCATAAATGTACTACTGAAATAACAGAAATAAGTTATATGAATTTAAAATAAAATTAATTAAATATAATATATTAATATTGCATTATTTATGGATTTGAAATACGTTTAGAGGTTGTACGTCATCAAACCCATCGGATTCAACATCGATATCATTATCGGATTCAGTCTTTTCCTCGTCATCATCATCTCAGTTTCTTCGTTGTTATCTTTAACGATAACGTACTCGTTCAAGACCTCCAAATCATCGACTTCCTCATCGTCGGGTACGTCAACCACATCATTTGTCATCACATCTTCATCATTTAGCAGTACCTACCTGGGATTGCTAATATCTTCTTGCAATGCCTCATCCATCCCAAACATATTAGCACCATCAAATGTATGTGTTTTCATTGTGACAACTATATACCAGGTGCTTCTACTATTTACGATATTAGGAGCGTAATACACTTGAGTCGCTTGACTGGCTAACACGAAAACGTCATCAGAGTTGAGCTTTGACTTGATATCAACTGTGACGATTCGATTACGATCAACTTTAATACCCTTTTCAGTATCAAACCAGCGACACTTAAATGTAACTACCTTTTTACCCCCGGGATAATTAAGCATAACCACATCCTCTAAGTGTCCATAGTAATTGGACTCAGAATCATGGTAACATTTTCCCAACACCACAACCCCAGAGTTGACTGATGTGAGTTCATTCAAGTTGTCGACCTTAAATCCATACCCATTCACCATGCATCTAGGAAAAGAACTAACAACTTTGGAAGGACCTCAGATGACATCTCTAAAACGCTCAGAAATGTTTTCTTCATCAGCCCTTGTCTGAAAACACTGTTGGAAATTTGCAATAGTGAATGCTTCTAACTAGGCTGCAGTTAAATTCGTGTTAGAAGCATACGCTTCTTCTTCGAATGAACTAAAATAATAATAAAATGGTTTAATATATAAGTTGATTACGCTTATAAATTATATTATATACGACATATAATAATCCATACTTGATGTATGACGATACTTCGAGCATATTTAGAAGCACATATGTAGATACAATCTTCAAATCTTTGTCGCTTAAGTAAGTCATCGTCTCATGGCCACATAGTTTAGTCGGATATGTGAATACAGCTAACTCATCATCAGCATAAGATTTGGGACCGATGACCTCATTCCTACTTAAACGGTTGTGCTTCGTTGAGACAACATCGTCAATATATAAGGAGAAGAAGTTGACAAGCTCTTCCTCCGTATAGCGTTCAACAATAGAACCCTCAACATGAGATTTATTTTTCACTTTCTGCTTTAATCGACGCATATACCTACAAATATTGCATTTAATATGAGTATTATTAATATGAGTGTTAAATATGCTTAGAGGAATGCATTTTATATATTATATTACCTCTCAAAAGGATACATCCACCGATATTGCACCGGGCCTCCAAGTTTAAGTTCATACGGTAGATGAATAGGCAGATGTTCCATCGGGTCAAATGTGACGCCCCCAAATTCGGGTCTCCAAATACCCGGATCTGGTCATCACGATCCAATACAAACATTCACCTCTAACAACATATGATATCTAAAAGTGCGGAATATATAAACATACGTTGTTCATTACAAGGTGTTACTAGTCCCAGAATACGATTAACCTTAAACATTTATACAATACATGCCCTAAATAGCTATCAAGGTTTAAATTACATTAACAGAAATTAGCCAACACATAAATCTAAAGTCTGCCACGAGAAATCTATCATTTCATCTTTTCTTTCCCTTTGTTCTTCCCTGACGTCTCGGGTTTGGCTGCAATGAAGTCATGATATAGCAAGAATGAGCAACGAGTTTGCCCAGCAAGTTTAAAGTACAACAATAGAGATATATCATGATGAAGGGATATTAAAGGGATTTCAACAATAGAATCATCAGAAGCAAGAACATTAAATGCTTTTAGAACAAATGATAGTCAAATAGACTTTGAACGATAACTTCCAGAGGAGTCAATAGCTGGTTGACCCTCTGGTTACTGGCCACAGAATAACGTACTTGAGGGGATCAGCCTCGCGTACCCTATGTATATGCATAACATTTAATTCTGCTGTTTGTACCTTATATACGGTACGTGGGGTACTCCCCTATAAATAAAGGGGTGTTCATACAGTCTAAGAATCCTTACCATTGATTGGTTCGGATAGCTTTTATAAAATTTCACATAATTGTCTGACCGAACAAGGGTTCAGACTTAACCATGAATGGTTTGCAGATTTCTGAATTTAATATACGAATTCAAAATGCACGAATGTCAATAATATATAGATGTGGAATAACTTTGAAAGTAATTAGACCACTTAAAGCATGCTTGGAAATAAAATTCAAGCTTAAAGAATACTTGCAATAATATATACCTTTTTGCATGAATTAAAATACTGCATAAGGTTTTAGAAGTATTACTCAAGGTAAAAAGTTGAGTAAGGAAGAACTTGCAATAAGGTAAGAGGTTTAGGGTTAGGAACTTGCAGAAATCAAAGTTCGGGATAGAGGACTTGCCTGTTTGCTCAGCTACAGATAAATTCTAGCTTTAATTACTTGACCGTGGATAACCTATCAGTTGGTAGAATTGGTTTATCCATTAGCATTGCGTACTTATACCCACTTATGCTATCCATTTAGCAGATAAATAATTCACCGAACTTAATTACTACCTAGCCATCAGCTAACAAAAATTTAATGACCTCTATTTATTATTTAAACAGATAATAATTAATCAGGGTCACTTATCATTTGAATACTCCAATTATTACCTTTAATTGTATCTAGGTATGGTTTAACAATCCTTATAAAATAAATTTATTGGGTTTAAAGATAACGGAAAACCATTGATCAGTTTCTTGTTGATTTACTCTTAATTACTATTACCTTAGGGGTAATTTAATATTTGTCGAACTTGTCCTTTATTCAAATGTATAAATTTTCACACTTAATTATTATTTAATATTAATAATCGCTAAGTGTTTATTATCTTTATTTATTAAGGGCCACAGCTAAATATTTAGCTTATAAATCTCCCTTATACTTAATCATTATTTCATTAATGATTAAGTAGTTAATTTCCTTTTTATTCAATAACTTAATTATTATTATTAAATAATAATTTAATACTTAGTAGCTTTATTTACTATAAATAGATAATAAGTAATTATTTTATTAACTTTATATTAGATAATAATTAAATATTTATTATCTTTATTTATTATTAAATAATAAATTATTTTATTAACTCTTATTCATATTTAATTATTATTATTATTAAATAATAATTAAATATTTATTATCTTTATTTATTATTTATTGGAAAAATAATAATTATTTTACAAATTTTATTCATTGGTAAACAATAATTATCTCGTTAACTTTACTATTATTTAATGTTAACTAAATAATAATTTAAGGACTTACTATCTTATTAATTATTAAATGGTAGATAATGAATAATTATCCCATTGGCCCTTGTTACTATTTGCTATTAATAATTTAATGCTTATTATTCCTCTTATTATTTATTGAAAATAAATAAATAACCATAAATCTTGTTGTTACCCATTTGGCCCAACAAATCCCTACCCAAAGCTGGGTTTGATCCCCAGTCACCCAACATAAAAATTTTGCAGAGTTTTGCCTTCCTGTTTTCAAAGCACACTAACACCCTCAATACCTACGTTTGGGACTCACAATACACGCTGCAATTAACACATCAAAGGAATAACAAGGTTTGATCTTATAGCTATTTTGCCGACATAACAGTTTAGCCAGTGGAACTTAGTTTGGTCCTTTAGTACATATATTCCCAGCCAAAACAACAACCCAGCAAGAGCAAAACCATACGGATTTCCCAGGTTTAAACCAAACAATAACAAACATAAGTCAAGATCAGTATCCTCAACCAGGATAACCCAACGCAACCCAAATAATTTCAAAGAGTCATTTAATTTAATACAGAGAATCAATTGCCCCAAATACAGAGTTTATGCTACAACAAATATGATACCCAGATTTCTCAAAATCCAACAATGTTATACAGAACAACCCAATACAGCGTATACTACAAACTAAACACAGCACAAATAGCAAGAAAATTATACAGAACCTAACTGGAAGCTATCACAACCCATTTCGATACCTTGGTTTTTGATCGAGCTGCCACTCTTCTTCTCCTTCCACAATATTCAACCCAATCGGACATTAACAGCTCTGAAATTATTTGTATACCTTTCTAATTTGGGACTCACAACAAGGAAATCGGCAGTTTTGGGGTGTTGGGGGTCCAATTTATAGTAGAGGTTTTATTTGGGCAATACCCTATTTGCTTGGTCAATGACCCACGGTAGGAAAAGAGTCGCCGCCGACTGTACCTATTCAGCCTACTGACGATGCCGGCAACTCTCGAGCCGTGCGCACTGTCGCCGGTCGCGTCACCGAATTTCAGGGACCGTTGGTCCGTCCGTTGCGCTTGGTCGCTGCACCGTTTCCAAATCGTGCCGCCGGCTCCTTTTGCGCTGTCCAGCTGTAGCCGGCTTCTCTTCCCTGTCCCTTGTCGACTGATGGATTGGTTGAAGGTTTGGGTGCGGCTGATGGAGGGGCTAGGGCTTAGGTCGACTTGGATTTGAGAGGCTAGGGTACCTTGGATTTCCTTGACCGATCTTCCCCCCTTTCTTGCTTCGGTTACTTGAGATTTCCAGCGATCAATTTCTTTCCCCAATTTCGTTTGATTTGGCCTGAAGCTCTACTAGTCCCAATTTGTATAGGAAACGGTTCAACCCGTGGTTAGCCCCAACCCGTTAGCTGGAATGGTATGGGATGGGTCGACCCGGCATGGAATGAAAAGAAATAAGGGAATGGGCTTAAATGAAATAAAAATGGGTGCGGCCCAAATTTGAAAAATAGAAGGAAGATAAACCTAGCCCGATAGGAATAAAAAGACTTTGGGTCCAAATTAGAAATAAAGAAATGGCCAATCAATTTGAAAGGTTAGGGACCACATAATATTCTAATATTTTTAAAATAAATAACTAAACCAATTAATTATTTATTTTAAATATTTAGTTTTAGCCATAATTCTTTATTCGAATTATTTAATCCGATAATGACAGAATTATTTATTTAATTATCTTAGTTTTCTTGCCAATTAAATGCTAAGGTTAAACTCATTAATTTATTCAACCTATCAGTGAGTCCCTTTAAGGCAGGGAAAATTATTGGACCATGCATTATATAATTAAATAAAAATTTCTACATGGATCCAATCAAATTGGTAAAATTAAATGAAATGAATTTATTTATTAAAATAAATTCGACATAGTGTTAAAAATTTCTGGACATTACATCCTCTCCCCCTTATAAAAATTCCGTCCTCGGAATTTCCTCTAAGGTTACTCGAATAACTGGGGGTAATTTGCTCTCATTTTCCCTTCGAGCTCCCACGTAGCCTCTTCTACCGCGTGATTTCTCCAGAGAACTTTCACCGAGTGAATGATTTTATTCCTCAGCTTCTGCTCTTTTCTATCCAGTATTTGAACAGGAATCTCCTCGTACGATAAATCTCTTTCGACTTGAATTGGTTCATAGGAGATAACATGTTTGTAATCCGGCTTATACGGACGCAACACTGATACGTGGAACACGTTGTGGATGTGCTCAAGTTCAGGAGGTAACGCTACCTCGTACGCCACTTCGCCTATTCTCCTCAAAATCTCAAACGGTCCTGTAACGCCCCCGAAACTCGGGTCTTACCTTGAACCCGGTTCCCGCGCGTCACGGTACTACCCATACCACATGGGCTTACTACATGTATGTAATTATAATAATATAACAACATATCCTCATCTAATCCCAGGCACGAAGACCTTAAATAAAACACTTATGACCAAGGTTGAATAAATACCATGATCCTTTACAATATCTCATGTGTGAACGCAAGGTTCAGATTCTGACTTTATCCAATCCCTGAATATTCGCAAGGTTATTCAATAACCAATACATTCGTTATAAAAATGTCCTTTATACAACATCGACATCCTTGTAGTTTACTATAACAAGTAACTAACATAATCACATCATAAATACTATAATGGATAACCTTCATTTCTAACTCAGGGTTTACATAGTCAAATTCACGTACATCATATACCGTCATCATAACTAAATAATTGCAATAAAGGAACATTTAGCAACCTTCCTGTTTCCATGCGCCTCTAATCCTTATCATCACGATATCAAGATAATTGCATTGCATCGTAAATCTGCAAAAGTTTTATTTTTGCAAGAATGAGCACGACGGCTCAGCAAGAACTGACAGTTTTCACATTTCATGCTTCACGTAACACATAAATTTTGCATTTTATCCATGCATCATGATTCTCATACTATGCATCTTACTCATGCATTATAAATCTTATGCAATTCATCCATATATATGCATCATGTATCTCATAGCATACTTCATGCATCTCACATTGTATATTTGCAATAATTCAAGTTCCACATAGAACAATATAGTCACATAATTGCACGTTAAGCACACTTTAATCATGCTCTCATATAATCCACATAATAGTGAAAGATTTAGTAATCAAGTCATGTACATCAATACATTTAAACAAGTTAACAAGTTACTGAAAGAACTTGCCTTTAAGCGTTCCTTGCCAAATTATGATGGCTCGTCCTTCAAATATCCTACACAATTTATTTAACAATAAAATACCAATTAGCCACTAAAAAGGCTTCATATAATGGTTTATATATAACAACTCTTATCTCATATTGTTCGCACATTATAAATTAATAACGCGATTAACTCTAAAACGTTACTCGGCGTCGCGTCGTTTGAAAACGTTACGACCCTTATCACCATCAATACTTATTGGTTACATTAACCCCATCCCGTATCTTATAATGTTCGTTTCATTTGAATCGAGTCATTATTCAAGTTCATTAACACTTTACACGGCGTTTCGACGTTTACACGTCACACACCTAATTCGCCTCCTTTGCATATGCTTAGCATGCTCATACATTGGTTTATAACACACTATCATGTTTCATTATTATTAGAAACAAAATATTAAACAAGATTATACACACTAGTTACGACGTTACGACGCTTGCACGTCTATACGCTAAACTTGATTATTCGAAAGCCTAGGCGACACGCATTTGCGTACGCCTAACATGCCCATTCAATTTGTCTAATACTTATTGGTTAATGTTAAGTATCATTATAAATCATAACATTCATGTTATAAAACTTAGAACATCATTTAACCTTGTCGGGAGCATTACGCGTGCTTACGCGCATGCCCGACACTCTCCGATTGCCTCCAAAAACACATCAGTCACACAAATGGTCAATTTGGGAATTGATCCCGACCTCAAATTGAAAAACTCAAAGAACGAAAGTTGTAGGTCTACTCGTTCTCTTTCCGAATCATCTTGAATCATCTCAATCCGAGTTCTTATGAGAAAGTTATGCCCATTTTACTAAAGGACGTCGGAGCTGATTGCAGAGTCTCTTGTCCAGCGCCGTTGGCGCTCACACCAGCGCCGTTGGCGCTCCCATGCAGTAGCTGGACCCCGTGGCCAGCGCCTACAGCGCCCAGCCAAGCGCCTAGAGCGCCCAGCCTTTGCTCCCAGCCCGTTTTGCTTCCCGGAATGCTCTGTTTTGGTATTCTAGACCTATCTTGCTTCCAACCACCATAACTCTCTCAATACACGTTCAAATTGGTCCGTTCCGGACTCTATGGACTCCTAAGACATAGGGCTACAACATATCAAAAATTCAGAGCTATCCATTAACATTAACATGGCCAAATCTTAGGCCAAAGTATCAACTCATGTTATATTTTCGTGTTCTTGGTGTTCTTCGTGTTCTTCACAAAAATCATCACCAAAACTTCGTTTTAATCCCTTTTTACTCCATTCCAACTGGGTTAAACTCATAACCCATGGAAGTACAATATTATAACAACAAACGAATTAAACAAACACGAAATCATAGCTACAAAGTCCTCTAAATCGTCCAAAAGTCCAAGTTCTTCATGTTCTTCATGTTGTTCATCCTCCTTAAGCATAGGTACGAATTTATTGCGTTTTTGTTCCACTTTGATGTTATCAATGGCTTATATAACCTCTTAACAACATTTACAAACATCAAACACAAACAAAACCAACAAAAATCGCAAGAAAACCAACCCATGAGCATAAAAGCTCTAAAACCATGAAAATCTTGAAAACCTTAACCAAATCAAATGAAAATGGTTTCAAATTAATGATTTACCTCTGTAAATCCCTCATAGATGCTACTAAGCCTTGCTTGGAGCTTGGCTTGAGGATTTTCTTCCTTCTTGGCTCACCCGAGTACTCTTATTCTTCTCCTTCCTTTCTTCTATTTTCTTTTTCCGGCGACTCTTCTTCTTTTCCGGCGACTTTTCCGGCGACCTCCTCCTTCTCTTTTCCTCCTCTTTGCAGCTCTCTCCCTCTCTCTCTCTCTCTTTATCAGCTGATGGTAGTTTGAATGGGATGCTAGAGAGAATTGAAAAATGATTTGGGAGGAGTAGATGAGTGAATTAGGGAGAAGTGAAAGAAAAATAGAAATGGGTTGAGTGCTCCATGAAGTTTGCTGGCTAGGCTCCCCTCTCCTTGCATTTGATTGGTCCAAAATGAGGGATTGGTTCCCTCTTGGAGTGACAAGCCAAAATAAATACCCAAATACACCAAAAATATACCCGAAAACTCCCACTTTTGTACCAAAACTGGTAAATAACCCTACCCAAAATTAAAATGGGCATTACCATAAATATTGGGATACGTAAAAATAATTATTAAGGGATTTGTCCAATTATTCGGAACACCCATATAATACATTTCGGATACGGATAAAATCACGTATCAGCTCAAATAAAATTTCTGACACTTGGAAAAATTATTCGTACGCATACACGTATTTATGAAATTATTCAACATCGAAAAAGACACAAAAAATTTATGGCGTGAATAGTGCCTCGGGAAACGTGCCTCGTGAATAGTAATTTTGCGATCTTTCGCAAAATTAATTATTCACTCCTACGATTCAATAACGCATAAAACTTCATACATTGACATCATCCAGGTTATAAAATAGCCTTTAAACACGTCACATAAAAATAATATTTAATCTGTTAATACTATTAATAAACCCAAATTACAAGGGTATTCACGATTCGCGATCGCTACTCTTTCCGATTAACACCCCATAATCATATACATCAACGTACATATATCTCACCCATATTTTGGGTTAGCGTCTTTACAATAAATAACTCGTCCAATAATATTATCCTTTAACTATTTATTTAATCCAATAAATAGTACTCTAGCGATATTTCTCGAATCCGCCAAATTAGCTAATACGAAAACTTTGATACTTACTAATCATCGTCTACACATAATCTAGGTTATAATATAACCTTTAAACACTTACCACATAATATTATCAATAAAAGTCTATTTTATTCAATAATATTCATAAGCTCGAATTATCAAGCTACCCATGACTCGCGATCGTTGCAAATAATTAACTATTAACTCATTCATTTCGAATCTATGTATATATTTCACATTTATATATATACATATTAAGCTCATCTATTTAATCACATAAATATATATAACACATATATATTCAAACGCGACTCATAATAAGAATTATTCTATATTAAATTCTTATTATAATTATTCTCAAAAATCCGGGTTGTCACATCCTTCCCTCCTTATAAGGATTTCGTCCTCGGAATCACAAATATCAAACCTCTTACTCGGTTTTCGTCTAATTTCTTCCGAAATTTTATCGTTGAATAAATTTTAACGTATTACTATAACATAGGTTTCATATTACCTATTTAATCTCTGAGTATTATCCTATGTTTAACCCATCAATTTCCTTTTCTAAGGATCATTGTATGCCACAATCATCATAATAATTTAATATCATGATTTACTAACTCATAAACATTCGGGATATTACATTCACCCCTTCTTCTAAGAATTTCGTCCTCGAAATTTCAACGCATTCATCTTTGCTTATTCTACCCCTCAAAACTAGGTTTTCAATCTAACCTTTACACTGTCCTCTTTCAAGGATTCACTTAAAATTGTCGCATTCTACGACTACTTCTCCTTGGGATAATCACTCTTCCCAAAATCAGTTTCCCAAATAATAGGAACCTTCAACAATTGTTTAATAATTGTGAAGTAACTTGAACAAATAGGAAATAAAATGTTCCTTAAAAACTTTTCATATTATGCTGAGGGGTCATAAAAACCATGACCATAGAGGTTTACGGGTATTACTACCCCTACCAATTTTAATTATGAAAAAAAGTAATCTACCTCATAAAGACCATGAACGTAGTCAAGGAATTAGTCCGTCAGTAGTACTCGAGGGGATCAGCCTCTCATACCCCATGTATATGCATAACATTTAACTCTGACTGCATCGGATACCCGACACTTATAGCATCCATATTAAGGGTTGCTCTCCGCCAGTTGTACTTGAGGGTATCGACCTCTCGTACACCATGTGTATGCATAACATTAAATCCTGACCGTGCCAGATAACCGACACTTATATTCCCCTATTCCGGGTTATTCCCCCAGCTCAAGAATCCGCACCAAAACAATTTGGTTTGGCATAAATTCTCAAATAATGCTTGAATTTCATAAACACATTGCAACATTCGTCTAGCCGAATCAAATAGCTTAGACTTACATCAATAATTCGGACATCAATCGAATCATTATAGCCAACTTAATTGGCATGCAAATTTTTTTTTATACCTTAGAGAAAACAAAAATCATTTTATGACGTCATAATACTGCACTGTTGCAACAGTGTGTTAGGATTCCGTCATTTGTGACTTTGTCATACTACATCATACCATAGTGGGCTGACGATCCTATGATCACATCCAACACTAGGTTAATCTGCATTGATGACTCCATCATCTGTCATTCTACATCAGGTCTCATGATGCATTGATGACAAATTTAAAAATACATTTTGATATTTTCAAATCAACTCTGTCTAGCCGAAACAATTTGCATAGACATATGAATAATAGTACATTTAAAATCCCTGGTCCAGAAATCTGGCCCCATACATTTTTCGAAGAGCAAAAGTGTAAATTTCAGCACGAAGTCAATAAATTTCGAAGTCTAGCATAGCTAGAAGATTTGGAATATCCATGTCTCCTCATCAACTTCAATTTCTCCCATTTCTCCACTATTTAATAATTCTATCTATTTCTAACTCCATCAATGCTCATCATTTTGAGAATTCACAGTTCTAAATCCACAACCTTTCGATACCCCAATATAGTTCATCAAACTTACCACACAATATGAGTTCAGGAACTTACCACAATCATATGGGTTTAGAAACTTATCCTAGTCAGACCAAAATCGTCCATTCGCTGAGGGGTTCCATCAGACCATATGATTATGAGTCACGAACTTACCATACGTGTGAGTTTAAAGAACTCGCACCTAATCTTAATATTCTCTAACTATCAAATATAAATATGAGAAAAGAATCACCTTCTCGTCATACGTATAGCGATAGCGCGATACTAGGTTCCAACGATTATCAATATAGGAAGCTAAGTGATTGTCGAACCTATCACAATCCCCTGCCCATACAAGGAATCGATCAACTCGGCCACTAATCAATATAGGAGGTTAAGGGTTGTTACACCAAGCACAAATTCCCCGCCCATACAAGGAATTGTTCAACTCAACCACTATACCGATATAAGAAGCTAAGTGGTTCTCAAACCAAGCACGAATCCCCCGCCCATACAAGGAATTGTACAACTCAGCCACTAACATGAGTCCTCAATTGAAATCACCCCCAATCCTAGCTTACTCCTTGCTTAACAAGAATTTAATTCGTGTTTCATCACCCATAACTCTTTCCGAGTTTTACTCGTACTATCTCATAGTACCATCTATCTATAGCATTCAGCTAAAATTTTCAATCATTCAATTGATCATCTGTCATTCTATGACTTAATCCAATCACATCGTGATCTTACTCTACAATCGTTTTACATTACGATCTTCCTTATCCTACGATCGTTTCATCCTACGACCTTCTCTACTCTTCTCTTTAATCATAATATATGATTTTATTGCATCTTTGTCTTATAGACCTCGTATATCTATCAACACTTATCATCTTTATCACTGGAGTCAGGTAACTCCTAATTCTCATCTTTTATAATGCATCGAGATTCTTCTTTGAATCGTCTTATATATATTCCAACTCTTACTATGAATTTTCTAAATTCATTTACTATCAATTAAACTCTATTTGAGTTTTATCTATCTTCATCATTATCATCTTCCTTCACTACAGTTATAGCCTAAGGTACTCTTACCCAAGGTTTATAACCTATCAGCTCTGATACCAACTGTAACGCCCCCGAAACTCGGGTCTTACCTTGAACCCGGTTCCCGCGCGTCACGGTACTACCCATACCACATGGGCTTACTACATGTATGTAATTATAATAATATAACAACATATCCTCATCTAATCCCAGGCACGAAGACCTTAAATAAAACACTTATGACCAAGGTTGAATAAATACCATGATCCTTTACAATATCTCATGTGTGAACGCAAGGTTCAGATTCTGACTTTATCCAATCCCTGAATATTCGCAAGGTTATTCAATAACCAATACATTCGTTATAAAAATGTCCTTTATACAACATCGACATCCTTGTAGTTTACTATAACAAGTAACTAACATAATCACATCATAAATACTATAATGGATAACCTTCATTTCTAACTCAGGGTTTACATAGTCAAATTCACGTACATCATATACCGTCATCATAACTAAATAATTGCAATAAAGGAACATTTAGCAACCTTCCTGTTTCCATGCGCCTCTAATCCTTATCATCACGATATCAAGATAATTGCATTGCATCGTAAATCTGCAAAAGTTTTATTTTTGCAAGAATGAGCACGACGGCTCAGCAAGAACTGACAGTTTTCACATTTCATGCTTCACGTAACACATAAATTTTGCATTTTATCCATGCATCATGATTCTCATACTATGCATCTTACTCATGCATTATAAATCTTATGCAATTCATCCATATATATGCATCATGTATCTCATAGCATACTTCATGCATCTCACATTGTATATTTGCAATAATTCAAGTTCCACATAGAACAATATAGTCACATAATTGCACGTTAAGCACACTTTAATCATGCTCTCATATAATCCACATAATAGTGAAAGATTTAGTAATCAAGTCATGTACATCAATACATTTAAACAAGTTAACAAGTTACTGAAAGAACTTGCCTTTAAGCGTTCCTTGCCAAATTATGATGGCTCGTCCTTCAAATATCCTACACAATTTATTTAACAATAAAATACCAATTAGCCACTAAAAAGGCTTCATATAATGGTTTATATATAACAACTCTTATCTCATATTGTTCGCGCATTATAAATTAATAACGCGATTAACTCTAAAACGTTACTCGGCGTCGCGTCGTTTGAAAACGTTACGACCCTTATCACCATCAATACTTATTGGTTACATTAACCCCATCCCGTATCTTATAATGTTCGTTTCATTTGAATCGAGTCATTATTCAAGTTCATTAACACTTTACACGGCGTTTCGACGTTTACACGTCACACACCTAATTCGCCTCCTTTGCATGTGCTTAGCATGCTCATACATTGGTTTATAACACACTATCATGTTTCATTATTATTAGAAACAAAATATTAAACAAGATTATACACACTAGTTACGACGTTACGACGCTTGCACGTCTATACGCTAAACTTGATTATTCGAAAGCCTAGGCGACACGCATTTGCGTACGCCTAACATGCCCATTCAATTTGTCTAATACTTATTGGTTAATGTTAAGTATCATTATAAATCATAACATTCATGTCATAAAACTTAGAACATCATTTAACCTTGTCGGGAGCATTACGCGTGCTTACGCGCATGCCCGACACTCTCCGATTGCCTCCAAAAACACATCAGTCACACAAATGGTCAATTTGGGAATTGATCCCGACCTCAAATCGAAAAACTCAAAGAACGAAAGTTGTAGGTCTACTCGTTCTCTTTCCGAATCATCTTGAATCATCTCAATCCGAGTTCGTATGAGAAAGTTATGCCCATTTTACTAAAGGACGTCGGAGCTGATTGCACAGTCTCTTGTCCAGCGCCGTTGGCGCTCACACCAGCGCCGTTGGCGCTCCCATGCAGTAGCTGGACCCCGTGGCCAGCGCCTACAGCGCCCAGCCAAGCGCCTAGAGCGCCCAGCCTTTGCTCCCAGCCCGTTTTGCTTCCCGGAATGCTCTGTTTTGGTATTCTAGACCTATCTTGCTTCCAACCACCATAACTCTCTCAATACACGTTCAAATTGGTCCGTTCCGGACTCTATGGACTCCTAAGACATAGGGCTACAACATATCAAAAATTCAGAGCTATCCATTAACATTAACATGGCCAAATCTTAGGCCAAAGTATCAACTCATGTTATATTTTCGTGTTCTTGGTGTTCTTCGTGTTCTTCACAAAAATCATCACCAAAACTTCGTTTTAATCCCTTTTTACTCCATTCCAACTGGGTTAAACTCATAACCCATGGAAGTACAATATTATAACAACAAACGAATTAAACAAACACGAAATCATAGCTACAAAGTCCTCTAAATCGTCCAAAAGTCCAAGTTCTTCATGTTCTTCATGTTGTTCATCCTCCTTAAGCATAGGTACGAATTTATTGCGTTTTTGTTCCACTTTGATGTTATCAATGGCTTATATAACCTCTTAACAACATTTACAAACATCAAACACAAACAAAACCAACAAAAATCGCAAGAAAACCAACCCATGAGCATAAAAGCTCTAAAACCATGAAAATCTTGAAAACCTTAACCAAATCAAATGAAAATGGTTTCAAATTAATGATTTACCTCTGTAAATCCCTCATAGATGCTACTAAGCCTTGCTTGGAGCTTGGCTTGAGGATTTTCTTCCTTCTTGGCTCACCCGAGTACTCTTATTCTTCTCCTTCCTTTCTTCTATTTTCTTTTTCCGGCGACTCTTCTTCTTTTCCGGCGACTTTTCCGGCGACCTCCTCCTTCTCTTTTCCTCCTCTTTGCAGCTCTCTCCCTCTCTCTCTCTCTCTCTCTATCAGCTGATGGTAGTTTGAATGGGATGCTAGAGAGAATTGAAAAATGATTTGGGAGGAGTAGATGAGTGAATTAGGGAGAAGTGAAAGAAAAATAGAAATGGGTTGAGTGCTCCATGAAGTTTGCTGGCTAGGCTCCCCTCTCCTTGCATTTGATTGGTCCAAAATGAGGGATTGGTTCCCTCTTGGAGTGACAAGCCAAAATAAATACCCAAATACACCAAAAATATACCCGAAAACTCCCACTTTTGTACCAAAACTGGTAAATAACCCTACCCAAAATTAAAATGGGCATTACCATAAATATTGGGATACGTAAAAATAATTATTAAGGGATTTGTCCAATTATTCGGAACACCCATATAATACATTTCGGATACGGATAAAATCACGTATCAGCTCAAATAAAATTTCTGACACTTGGAAAAATTATTCGTACGCATACACGTATTTATGAAATTATTCAACATCGAAAAAGACACAAAAAATTTATGGCGTGAATAGTGCCTCGGGAAACGTGCCTCGTGAATAGTAATTTTGCGATCTTTCGCAAAATTAATTATTCACTCCTACGATTCAATAACGCATAAAAACTTCATACATTGACATCATCCAGGTTATAAAATAGCCTTTAAACACGTCACATAAAAATAATATTTAATCTGTTAATACTATTAATAAACCCAAATTACAAGGGTATTCACGATTCGCGATCGCTACTCTTTCCGATTAACACCCCATAATCATATACATCAACGTACATATATCTCACCCATATTTTGGGTTAGCGTCTTTACAATAAATAACTCGTCCAATAATATTATCCTTTAAACTATTTATTTAATCCAATAAATAGTACTCTAGCGATATTTCTCGAATCCGCCAAATTAGCTAATACGAAAACTTTGATACTTACTAATCATCGTCTACACATAATCTAGGTTATAATATAACCTTTAAACACTTACCACATAATATTATCAATAAAAGTCTATTTTATTCAATAATATTCATAAGCTCGAATTATCAAGCTACCCATGACTCGCGATCGTTGCAATAATTAACTATTAACTCATTCATTTCGAATCTATGTATATATTTCACATTTATATATATACATATTAAGCTCATCTATTTAATCACATAAATATATATAACACATATATATTCAAACGCGACTCATAATAAGAATTATTCTATATTAAATTCTTATTATAATTATTCTCAAAAATCCGGGTTGTCACATCCTTCCCTCCTTATAAGGATTTCGTCCTCGGAATCACAAATATCAAACCTCTTACTCGGTTTTCGTCTAATTTCTTCCGAAATTTTATCGTTGAATAAATTTTAACGTATTACTATAACATAGGTTTCATATTACCTATTTAATCTCTGAGTATTATCCTATGTTTAACCCATCAATTTCCTTTTCTAAGGATCATTGTATGCCACAATCATCATAATAATTTAATATCATGATTTACTAACTCATAAACATTCGGGATATTACAGGTCCTATGAATCTAGGGCTTAATTTACCCTTCTTCCCAAAACGAATCTTCCCTTTCCAGGGAGATACCTTCAGAAACACAAAGCTACCAACTTCAAAGTCTCGTTTCTGGCGATGTAAGTCCGCGTACTTCTTTTGGCGATCCTGGGCTGCTACTAACCGTTGTCTTATTACTTTAATAATTTCCACGGTTTGTTGTACCAACTCTGGCCCCAACAATCTTCGTTCCCCGACTTCATCCCAACACAACGGCGTTCGACACTTCCTTCCATACAACGCCTCGTACGGTGGCATACCAATGCTGGCATGGTAACTATTGTTATAGGCGAACTCTACTAGTGGCAAATGATCGTCCCAGCTACCACTTAAGTCCATCACAACTGCTCGGAGCATATCCTCTAGGGTTTGAATTGTTCGCTCACTCTGACCATCAGTCTGGGGATGATATGCCGTACTCATTCTTAACTGTGTTCCCAGTCTTTCCTGCAGACTTCTCCAAAAATTCGACGTGAAGCGCGGATCCCTATCAGACACAATAGATACTGGCACTCCATGTCGTGATACTATCTCTTTCACATAAAGTTTCGCCAGCTGTTCCAATTTGTACCTGATCTTGATTGGTAGAAAGTGGGCAGACTTGGTCAAACGATCTACGATCACCAGATGGCGTCTAGACCCTTTTGCGTTGTTAGCAGTCCCACCACAAAATCCATTGTGATGTGTTCCCACTTCCATTCGGGAATCTCTAAGGGTTGCAACAATCCGCTCGGCCGTTGGTGCTCCGCCTTGATCCGTTGACAAGTTAAACACCGGCTGACGAACTCTGTAACTTCCCCTTTCAAATGCGGCCACCAATAATGTTGACGAAGATCTTGATACATCTTGGTGCTACCTGGATGCACCGAAAATCTCGTATTATGGGCCTCCTGTAAAATTTCTTCCCTTAAGTCTGGTACATAGGGTATCCAGATCCTTCCCTCGAATCTCAGCAATCCTGTGCTGTCAACCTTATACTTCGAGGCTTTTCCCTCCGATAATTGTTTCTTAATGTCAATGCATTCCTCGTCAAATTCTTGAGCCTCTTGTATCTTATCCAATAGAGTTGGACCTACCGTCACGGCGAACACCTTTTCGTCCACCTCCATTGGATACCTAACTTCCAGCTCCAGACGTTCGAAGTCTCGTACCAATTCCTCCTGGGCTGTCAGCTGCATCAATTTCACTTTGCCTTTCCTACTTAAGGCATCAGCCACTACATTTGCTTCGCCCGGATGGTACAGAATTTCACAGTCGTAGTCTTTGATCAATTCTAACCACCGGCGCTGCCTCATGTTCAGCTCCTTTTGAGTGAAGATATATTTCAGGCTTTTGTGATCTGTATATATCTCACACTTCTCCCCATATAGGTAGTGCCTCCAAATCTTCAAGGCAAAAACTACGGCTGCTAACTCCAAGTCATGAGTCGGATAACCCTTCTCATAATCCTTCAGCTGACGCGATGCGTACGCCACGACCTTGCCGTGTTGTATCAGTACACAGCCAAGACCCTTGTGTGATGCATCGCTATACACTACGAAACCCCCAGTGTTGTCTGGTAAGGTCAACACTGGTGCTTGGCTGAGTCTCTTCTTCAACTCCATGAAACTCTCCTCACACTTCTCCGACCAAACAAACTTGACTGTTTTCCTGGTGAGATTGGTCAACGGCGATGCTATCTTTGAAAAATCCTGGATGAATCTCCGATAGTATCCCGCTAATCCCAAGAAACTACGGATCTCTGTCGGCGTCTTCGGCTGTTCCCAGTTGATAACCGCCTCTACTTTTGCTGGGTCCACCGAAACACCATTCTTGTCGATGACATGACCCAGAAATTGTACCCTCTGCAACCAAAACTCACACTTCGAAAATTTTGCGTACAATTTCTCCCTCCTGAGAGCTTCTAATACAACTCTTAAGTGTTCAGCATGCTCCTCCTCTGTTCCTGAATACACCAGGATGTCATCGATGAATACGACTACGAACTTGTCCAAGTACTGCTTGAACACTCTGTTCATCATATCCATGAAGGCTGCTGGCGCATTTGTCAACCCAAAAGACATTACCAGGAACTCGAAGTGCCCATAACGAGTCCTGAATGCAGTCTTCGGGATATCTTCCTGCCTTACCTTCAGCTGATGGTAGCCGGTTCTCAAGTCGATCTTTGAAAAGTACTTCGCTCCTTTGAGTTGATCAAACAGATCGTCAATTCTAGGAAGTGGATACCTATTCTTAATCGTAACTTTGTTCAACTCTCGATAGTCGATACAAAGCCTCATTGAACCGTCTTTCTTCTTTACAAACAGAACTGGCGCTCCCCACGGGGACACGCTCGGTCTGATATAACCTTTATCCAACAGTTCCTGCAGTTGCACCATCAATTCTTTCATCTCTACAGGTGCCATTCGATACGGCGGCTTCGATATTGGTGCGGTTCCCGGTGCCAAATCGATAACGAACTCGATTTCCCTGTCCGGCGGCAGTCCCGGAAGCTCTTCGGGAAAGACATCGGTGAATTCTCTCACGACTGGTATTTGACTCATCTCATCCCCTACTCGACGAGTATCAACCACATGGGCCAAATAACATTCGCAACCCTTCTTGAGTAATCTCCTTGTTTGCATCATAGTAAGACAACAAGATTGGCTTGGTGACTTACTGCCGTAAAATACCACCTTTGACTTATTAGGAGTCTTTAGGTGTATACATTTCTTCTTACAGTCAATAACTGCTCCGTGGGTTGATAGCCAATCCATTCCCAAGATTACATCGAACTCTCCCAGTCGAATTGGTATCAAATCCACTTTGAGGTTAAATCCTCGTAATTCAACACAACAGTTCCTATGAATGCATTCTACGGGGATAATTTCTTTGTTTGCTACTTCTACGTTCATAGGGTGTTCTAACTTTTCACAAGGGACATTTAATTGTCTAGTAAATTCTTCGGAAACAAAAGAGCAAGTGGCACCCGAATCAAATAGCACATATGCATTTATATCGTTGATTGGGATGATACCTGACACCACGTCCTTGGATTCCATTGCATCCTGGACTGTCATATTGAACGTGCGGGCTGTTGGCCTGTTGGCTTGACTGGCTGGTGCCCCATATCTCAGCCGGTTATTGTTCCCGCTGTTGCTGTTGTTGTTTCTGTTGCCACTTCCGAGGTCACCTTTCCTCTTCGGACAGTCCTTGATTTGGTGGTCGGGTGCTCCACATGAATAACATCCCCCCTTTGGTTTGTTCTGACATTGGGGAGCCATGTGCCCCGGTTGCCCGCATTTGTAGCAAACGCTTTTTCCCTTCATACACTCCCCCGTGTGGTTCTTACCACAATTACTGCACCTGCCTGGTTTCCTTGCCTCCCCTCCAGACAGGTTTCCTCCGGGTTTATTGCTCCCGAAAGATTGACTTTCATTCCATTTCCGTTTGTTGGGGTTGCTGCCCCCGCTGCTTCCTGACTTCTGGCCCTCATGACCTTTCTTCTTATCCTGATTGTACTTAGCCAGGGCCTCACTGCCACCTTCTGCAATGATTGCTCTTTCCATCAGTTCTGCAAATGTTCTGATTTTCAATACCGCTACAGAACGGTATAACCATGGTTTCAACCCCTGTTCAAACCTACGAGCTTTCCTTTCCTCTGTGCTGACTTGGTGAGCTGCAAACCGTGCCAACTCATTAAACTTAGCCGCGTACTCAGCCACAGACATGTTCCCTTGTTTTAGCTCTAGGAACTTGATCTCCATCTCCTGCTTCATGCTCTCCGGAAAGTAATTTTCCAAGAACATTTCCTTAAAGCGATCCCAAGCGACAGTGCCTTCTTCCACTCGGCCTCTGTTGGCTTTCCACCAGTAGTTGGCTTCTCCTTTTAGCATGAAAGTGGCAAAACTTGTTTTCTGTTCCTCTGCCACCCGTGCTACCTCAAAGACCTTCTCTATCTCTTCTATCCAGGTCTGCGCTTCAATTGGGTTAAGAGTCCCCTTGAACTCAGGTGGTCCGACCAATTTGAAATCTTTAAAGTTTGCCAGATGATGCGCTGGCTCAGCTGCTGCTTGAGTCACTACAGGTGGGGGTCTGGATTGTATAGCCTCGGCCAGCATCTCCGCGAACATTCTCATGGGGTTGGTTTGGTCTCCAACCTCACTTTCTGACTCTTCGACCTGTCGGTTACGTGGCCTTCCCCTTGGCATGGTTTAGAATAAGGAAACTGATGACTTTTACCTATAGATTCACATTTTACATCATATGTTATTGAAATAAACAATTAAAGGTAAAATATTTATCAACACATTTGATTTAAGTGAAACATCTGAATACCACCGTTTGTTACAATACGAAACCTGTGGCATACTGCTATAAATGCGCCACTGTGTCCTATTCATCAATAACCCTTCCCCCTAGACAAAAGTGGGGAATCCTAACCTTCCACCCCTCAAAACACAAAAGTTGGGGTTTTAACTGCTACCCCAATCATAACAACAAATATAAAGTTTCATAAACAAACATGAATATGTCCCTAACATAAACAAAAGTGGGACTGACTGTACTAACAACTAAACAACCATCCTATCCCATCACTATACATCATGACGGATCCGAGCCTGCTGGCCAGAAGAGACTGCTCCGTCCCCGATCCTGCGGCGAACAGAGCGACTGGACTCCCCTATCTCAGTCCGGGGTCTACGGTAGGCTGCATCCAAGGCATGCCCCAGGGTCTCTATCCTCACTGCCCTGGCCTCTAGCTGGTCCTCCAGCTGATCAACCCTCCTGGCCTCCCTGGCCCAGGCCTCCCTGACGCGCATCCTCGCAGCCACCTCCAGTCCGGCCTCAAACCTCATGGCCTCCTGTTTCGCCCTCAGGTGGGCGATCTGCAGATCCCGCTGCTCCAGTCTCTCCCTCAACTCAGCGTTTCGGGCCACTAGCTGATGTAGCAGTGGTCCGACCTGCTGCGCTGAGGACTCGTAACCCTGCAGCTGTGTCTTGGCCACCCCTAAGTCGTGCTCGAGCTGGTAGGCCAGGTCTCTGTACTGGTCCTCCATATACTGATGGGTCTGGTTCTGCTCCTCCAAATGAGCAATCCGAGCCTCCAGCTCCTCATTTCTGTCCGTCAACCCCTCGATGATATCATCAGCAGTGGACCCCATGCCGTCGATATCAGCAGGTGGCTCCTCCCCTTCGGCCTCGGGATCATCCTCCTCAGTATCAGGGTCCTCACTACCGGACCTCATAACCCTACCTACCACTGGCTCTGGTAGCTCTCTATGGTATTCCTCCTCCGGCTCGGACTCCTCCTGTAACAATCCCGGGGCAATAGGAGCATAGCCCACCAGCTGCTCTGAAACTACTGGTATGTCTGTATATGTCTCCTCCTCCTCACGGGCTCCACTAGTCTCCCCTACAGCAGCCATCCTACAAACACACAAAAACTAACATTAGTACAACAATAAAATATATTCATTGAAGAAATGAAGTTATATTTCATTGGGTACTACTCGACTCGATGAATTCCCCAATTCATCAAAACCACATATGATAAATCTCCTCGATTTATCTCCTAATACTTGATACGAGTTTACTATGAAGGTTATAACCTAGGTTTCGCGATCCTAAAGTTTATAACCTACAGCTCTGATACCAACCTGTGACGCCCCCAAATTCGGGTCTCCAAATACCCGGATCTGGTCATCACGATCCAATACAAACATTCACCTCTAACAACATATGATATCTAAAAGTGCGGAATATATAAACATACGTTGTTCATTACAAGGTGTTACTAGTCCCAGAATACGATTAACCTTAAACATTTATACAATACATGCCCTAAATAGCTATCAAGGTTTAAATTACATTAACAGAAATTAGCCAACACATAAATCTAAAGTCTGCCACGAGAAATCTATCATTTCATCTTTTCTTTCCCTTTGTTCTTCCCTGACGTCTCGGGTTTGGCTGCAATGAAGTCATGATATAGCAAGAATGAGCAACGAGTTTGCCCAGCAAGTTTAAAGTACAACAATAGAGATATATCATGATGAAGGGATATTAAAGGGATTTCAACAATAGAATCATCAGAAGCAAGAACATTAAATGCTTTTAGAACAAATGATAGTCAAATAGACTTTGAACGATAACTTCCAGAGGAGTCAATAGCTGGTTGACCCTCTGGTTACTGGCCACAGAATAACGTACTTGAGGGGATCAGCCTCGCGTACCCTATGTATATGCATAACATTTAATTCTGCTGTTTGTACCTTATATACGGTACGTGGGGTACTCCCCTATAAATAAAGGGGTGTTCATACAGTCTAAGAATCCTTACCATTGATTGGTTCGGATAGCTTTTATAAAATTTCACATAATTGTCTGACCGAACAAGGGTTCAGACTTAACCATGAATGGTTTGCAGATTTCTGAATTTAATATACGAATTCAAAATGCACGAATGTCAATAATATATAGATGTGGAATAACTTTGAAAGTAATTAGACCACTTAAAGCATGCTTGGAAATAAAATTCAAGCTTAAAGAATACTTGCAATAATATATACCTTTTTGCATGAATTAAAATACTGCATAAGGTTTTAGAAGTATTACTCAAGGTAAAAAGTTGAGTAAGGAAGAACTTGCAATAAGGTAAGAGGTTTAGGGTTAGGAACTTGCAGAAATCAAAGTTCGGGATAGAGGACTTGCCTGTTTGCTCAGCTACAGATAAATTCTAGCTTTAATTACTTGACCGTGGATAACCTATCAGTTGGTAGAATTGGTTTATCCATTAGCATTGCGTACTTATACCCACTTATGCTATCCATTTTAGCAGATAAATAATTCACCGAACTTAATTACTAACCTAGCCATCAGCTAACAAAAATTTAATGACCTCTATTTATTATTTAAACAGATAATAATTAATCAGGGTCACTTATCATTTGAATACTCCAATTATTACCTTTAATTGTATCTAGGTATGGTTTAACAATCCTTATAAAATAAATTTATTGGGTTTAAAGATAACGGAAAACCATTGATCAGTTTCTTGTTGATTTACTCTTAATTACTATTACCTTAGGGGTAATTTAATATTTGTCGAACTTGTCCTTTATTCAAATGTATAAATTTTCACACTTAATTATTATTTAATATTAATAATCGCTAAGTGTTTATTATCTTTATTTATTAAGGGTCACAGCTAAATATTTAGCTTATAAATCTCCCTTATACTTAATCATTATTTCATTAATGATTAAGTAGTTAATTTCCTTTTTATTCAATAACTTAATTATTATTATTAAATAATAATTTAATACTTAGTAGCTTTATTTACTATAAATAGATAATAAGTAATTATTTTATTAACTTTATATTAGATAATAATTAAATATTTATTATCTTTATTTATTATTAAATAATAAATTATTTTATTAACTCTTATTCATATTTAATTATTATTATTATTAAATAATAATTAAATATATATTATCGTTATAAATTATTTATTGGAAAAAAAAAAATAATATTAAAAAAATTAATAATTGGTAAACAATAATTATCTCGTTAACTTTACTATTATTTAATGTTAACTAAATAATAATTTAAGGACTTACTATCTTATTAATTATTAAATGGTAGATAATGAATAATTATCCCATTGGCCCTTGTTACTATTTGCTATTAATAATTTAATGCTTATTATTCCTCTTATTATTTATTGAAAATAAATAAATAACCATAAATCTTGTTGTTACCCATTTGGCCCAACAAATCCCTACCCAAAGCTGGGTTTGATCCCCAGTCACCCAACATAAAAATTTTGCAGAGTTTTGCCTTCCTGTTTTCAAAGCACACTAACACCCTCAATACCTACGTTTGGGACTCACAATACACGCTGCAATTAACACATCAAAGGAATAACAAGGTTTGATCTTATAGCTATTTTGCCGACATAACAGTTTAGCCAGTGGAACTTAGTTTGGTCCTTTAGTACATATATTCCCAGCCAAAACAACAACCCAGCAAGAGCAAAAAAACCATACGGATTTCCCAGGTTTAAACCAAACAATAACAAACATAAGTCAAGATCAGTATCCTCAACCAGGATAACCCAACGCAACCCAAATAATTTCAAAGAGTCATTTAATTTAATACAGAGAATCAATTGCCCCAAATACAGAGTTTATGCTACAACAAATATGATACCCAGATTTCTCAAAATCCAACAATGTTATACAGAACAACCCAATACAGCGTATACTACAAACTAAACACAGCACAAATAGCAAGAAAATTATACAGAACCTAACTGGAAGCTATCACAACCCATTTCGATACCTTGGTTTTGATCGAGCTGCCACTCTTCTTCTCCTTCCACAATATTCAACCCAATCGGACATTAACAGCTCTGAAATTATTTGTATACCTTTCTAATTTGGGACTCACAACAAGGAAATCGGCAGTTTTGGGGTGTTGGGGGTCCAATTTATAGTAGAGGTTTTATTTGGGCAATACCCTATTTGCTTGGTCAATGACCCACGGTAGGAAAAGAGTCGCCGCCGACTGTACCTATTCAGCCTACTGACGACGCCGGCAGCTCTCGAGCCGTGCGCACTGTCGCCGGTCGCGTCACCGAATTTCAGGGACCGTTGGTCCGTCCGTTGCGCTTGGTCGCTGCACCGTTTCCAAATCGTGCCGCCGGCTCCTTTTGCGCTGTCCAGCTGTAGCCGGCTTCTCTTCCCTATCCCTTGTCGACTGATGGATTGGTTGAAGGTTTGGGTGCGGCTGATGGAGGGGCTAGGGCTTAGGTCGACTTGGATTTGAGAGGCTAGGGTACCTTGGATTTCCTTGACCGATCTTCCCCCCTTTCTTGCTTCGGTTACTCGAGATTTCCAGCGATCAATTTCTTTCCCCAATTTCGTTTGATTTGGCCTGAAGCTCTACTAATCCCAATTTGTATAGGAAACGGTTCAACCCGTGGTTAGCCCCAACCCGTTAGCTGGAATGGTATGGGATGGGTCGACCCGACATGGAATGAAAAGAAATAAGGGAATGGGCTTAAATGAAATAAAAATGGGTGCGGCCCAAATTTGAAAAATAGAAGGAAGATAAACCTAGCCCGATAGGAATAAAAAGACTTTGGGTCCAAATTAGAAATAAAGAAATGGCCAATCAATTTGAAAGGTTAGGGACCACATAATATTCTAATATTTTTAAAATAAATAACTAAACCAATTAATTATTTATTTTAAATATTTAGTTTTAGCCATAATTCTTTATTCGAATTATTTAATCCGATAATGACAGAATTATTTATTTAATTATCTTAGTTTTCTTGCCAATTAAATGCTAAGGTTAAACTCATTAATTTATTCAACCTATCAGTGAGTCCCTTTAAGGCAGGGAAAATTATTGGACCATGCATTATATAATTAAATAAAAATTTCTACATGGATCCAATCAAATTGGTAAAATTAAATGAAATGAATTTATTTATTAAAATAAATTCGACATAGTGTTAAAAATTTCTGGACATTACATCAAAGAACCCTGAAGGGAATACCATTTTGAGCTTCCAAATGGTAAGCACAATATTGTTCTCCATCTGCTCCACATCACTATACCTTGTTACAGTTGAGCATAGATCTCGAAAGAAATTTGAAAGTTCGGTCAATGCATCCAACACTTTTTTGGGTAACATCTCACGAAATGCAATTGGCATTAACTTTTGCATAAATACATGACAATCGTGACTCTTGAACCCATTAATCTTCAACTGGTCAACATTACTGCAACGAGATATGTTAGAAGCGTATCCATCTGGGAGCTTCAACCCACTAACCCACTTGCACACATCTTCAACTTGTTGCTTGGTAAGACAAAATTGATCTTTAGGTTTTGTATTGTTAGCGCGAAGCCACAATTCAGGCCTAATGTTCAGTGTCTCTAAATCTTTTCGTGCATTATCATTGTCTTTTGTTTTACCACTTGCATCTAACACAGTGTAAAACAAATTCTCGAAAATATTCTTTTCTGTATGCATGATATCTGTATAATGACGGACTAAAAGTGTGACCCAGTATGGCAACTCAAACCATATGGGGGCGTGTGTCCAATTATGAGTCTTCTCGTACCCGAATGCTCTCATTTTACTGTGCCCCTTCTCTGGCGGTGGAAATATCAACTCGTTCAGCCAGGTTAAGACCTCGTTGCCCGATAGTCGACCAACAACCCCCTTCTTCTCTGTCTTTCTGTTGAACTGTGCATACATCTTTCTGTAATTGTGATCAACATGCAAGAATCTATGAGTTGTTCCAAAGAAACTACATTTTCGCCCATGCTGTAACTGAGTACCTTGCACATCCCCCATACCCACTGGACATGATAGCTTCCCGTGAGTCGACCAACCACTAATCATCCCAAGAGCCGCAAAGTCAGTGATAGTCCACAACAAGGCAGCATTCATCAAAAAATTCTCGCCGATCAATTTAGCATACGTCTAGACCCATGTCTCCCACAACATCTTTAGTTCATCGACTAACGGCCTGATGTACACGTTAATGTCTTTTGTAGGACTCTTATCACCCGGTATGAGTAAAGTCAAGAATAAATACGGATCCCTCATGCACATTGACGGTGGAAGATTATAAGCTACCATTATGACTAGCCAAACTGAGTAAGGTTGGCTAAAACTATTAAATGGGCAAAAACCATTCGTAGCCATGTCGAGCCTCACATTCCTGACTTCCTCCGCAAACTGTGAAAAATTTTCATCAAATTTCTTCCATTAATCTCCATCTGTAGGGTGAGTCAGTTGACCTGGCATGACGTCCCTTGTTCTATGCCAACTCATATGTTGAGCTGTGTCGTGACGACATGAATAGCCGTTGAAGCCTTGGCACAAGAGGAAAATACCGTAGGATCTTCTTGGGCACATGTTTCTCCTTCCCCCCATGTTTTGTCACCTTGTACCGAGGTAAATTACATATAGCACACTGCACCTTATCTCCATCTGTCCCATAGTATAACATGCAATCCTGCTCACAAGCATCGATCTTCTGATATCCCATATTCAACCCCTTTACCATCTTCTTCACTTCGTAATAATTCGTGGGTAAAGTATGATCCTTGGGTAAGAAATCGTTGATAACAGAGAGCAAAGCATTGAAACCTCTCACTGTAGTCATGCTCATTCTTGAAGTGTAAGAGCTTAGTCACTATAGATAGCTTGGTGTGCTGATCATTTCCGGGATACAATGGGACCCCCGATTCAGATAACATCTTGTAAAAGGCAGCAGCTGTATCATTTGGATCTTGCTGAGCACTGCGTGAAAAATGATCGTTTTCAGCCCAATTTATATTATTAGGCCTATAAGTATCGACCAACATCTCCACGACATCATAGTTATCGGCGTTTGAATCCCCGTATACTGGTTGATCTACACAGTCGGTCAGTTCCCTCAACTCAGCTGATTCCCCGTGATGGATCCATACGGAATACCCATCCACGAAACCACGGGAAAATAAGCCGAATTTAATCTTGTCGGCTAATTTGTAGATCAGGTTTTTACACTTGACACACGGGCATCTCATCTTCCCGTTCAGCTCATCAGGATGTTTTATGGCTTTGTCCAGAAAAATAACACACCCCTTCACGGTAAGCTTCCACTAATCCCCTCCTAACAATGGGTATCCTACGATATATCCAACTCCGGTCAGCTGACATCTTTAACTGAACAAAATGGATTATTCAGAGCAGGGATATTCATATATGTGGTTGATGCATGAATTATATTTTCCTAGTATCTCCACTTTACAAGGGTTAGGCTTCTATCCCGTTCCTGGATGCGTCTCCTCACTAGTGCCAACACGTTGAGCACGTTTCTTTCTGTTTCAAGAAAATTTCGACAGCACCTCTCCATGGTCTCCAAGTACACGAAATAAACTAAGATAACTTAATCTAAGTATGCACTCGAAGAACATCTGGAGGTAACAGTCGAAAAATTCACAAAACAAAGCAAAACGTACTCAACCCATTGTCACCGGCCTAAGTGAAAGACAAAACATCCAGTTACAGTGCCAAACTGGGGACTATTCGATATTCACTCCTAATGAGTGAATGTCAAAACGGGTTTTCTAAGCTTTTTAAGTATACTACATGATATATTGTGTATATATGCAGTTTATTGTAATTGTGGAATGAAAAACTAAGCAAATGCTACATAGTTTATTTTTCTAATAATAAACTAAGTAAATGCTACTCAGTTTATGATAACTATTATTTGAATATAGGGATTATTATTCACCATTCATTCATAATCGTCAAACGAGTTTCTAATTAAGTTCCAAAGTATAGTACATGCAAAAAAAAAAAGAATTTCAGTTTATTTTTATTCTGAAAAACTAAGCAAATGCTACTTAGTTTATTTAAGTAAATTTAATTAATTTTAGTAAGCTATAATTTATTATACTTTATTTTATATTCTCTCCTAACAAATTTATTTTATTTTATTTTATTTTATTATATAAATGATTTTTAAAATTTATTTTATTTTATTATATTAAATTTATTTTATTCTAATTTACTATTATTTTAAATTTTATTTTATAATTTTATATTGTATTATATTATATAATTTATTAACTTTATTTTAATTTATTAATATAAATTTATTTTATTCTAATTTATTATTATTTTTAATTTAATTTAATTTTATTTTGTATTATATTAATATTATATAATTTATTAAATTTCTTTTAATTTAATAAATTAAATTTCTTTTATTCTAATTTATTATTATTTTTAATTTAATTTAATTTTATGTGGTATTATATTATATTATATAATTTATTAACTTTATTTGAACTTACTAATTTAAATTTATTGTATTCTAATTTTTTATTATTTTTAATTTTATTTTATTTTATTTTGTATTATATTATATTATATAATTTAGTAAATTTATTTTAATTTTATAGTGTATTAAATTTTATTATATAATTTATTAAATTTATTTTATTTTATTTTGAATTATATTATATTATATTTTATTATTTAAGTAAATTTAATTAATTTTATTGTATTCTATTTTATTTTCTGTTTAGATATAATTTAAGTTATTTCATTTAGTTTTATTTTATTTTGTTTAATTTATTTAATTTATTATTATGTAAATTTAGTGTTTGTTATTATATTACTTTATTTTATTTTGTAGTGCAAAACTAAGTAAATGCTACTTAGTTTATTTTAATATTGGGGAATTAATTAAGTAAAATATATACATTAATTATCATCAGGGCCCACATATTGTAATTGAACACTTCTGACAGAATTTTCGTCGGAAATTCCGTCGAAAATAACAAATATCACATTTTTAATCCGAATCTAACCACTATAAACAAATTAACTAATAAATTGAACCAATTATCTCAATGCTCAATACACAAACAGAACCCTAATACAATGTTCTGCGATTCTAAAAAATTATTATATGTAGTCTCAAATTAAAGGAATTTCAGCACATTTAATTTATCCTAATTTCATGCAGCAACAACAAGAAGTCCAACAATATTATTCTCAATTTCAAAAGAATGAACTGAACAAGCTCTTGGAAAGAGCTTTTTGGATTGGTATGGCACGTCTCTCAACTCTTCCCGGATTGAAAAGTTACGAGCATTTCAGCGAACAGGATGAAATTTTGACTACACGACACGAAAAACCGAGATAGGGGGGCCCTACCTGGGCCAGCCACAGGTGGACCTGCGACTAGCCCCGGGGCCTATATAAGGCAATTTTTAGCAGAATTTAGAGAGAGAGAGAATTTTGTAAAAAAAAGAAGAGAATTTAGAAAGAAGTTGGAGAAATTCCAGGGAGAGAAATACTAGAAACAATCTAGATCTATTAAATATCATCATATTTGTAGCTAGATTGTTGTAAGATCTCTCAAGGCTCAAGAAGGCATCATTCCCTCACCCCAAGGTGAAAGTTTCAATCTTTTATGTTTATAGCACATATTTGGCTTAGATCTAATATAGATTGTGCTAATTTTTGTGAGTTAGATTCATTTGTGTTGTAAAGTTTTAATCTTTTGAGATCTCCTTAGTCTATTGGAGATTGATCTTTGTACTAGAGTGGCTAATGAGGATTTCTCATGAACGTAATTTCCTCCTAGCCACCCGATTATGTCCCTTTGTAATTTATTATGTTTATTTTCGATGTCGACTCGATTGTTTTATTGAGAATTGATTATTTTAACTATGGTTTACCCTGTACAATCCTAGATTTATATTTAGTGGTGAGGGGGTCCCACCTTTTTGGCTGTCAAGGGATTTCTAAATTGAATCGCCTGATAGCTAATTTGGATTATATTGTCGGTAAAAATCCCGCCTATATCATCAACGGATTTATAGGACTCTAAGTCTTTGGGTCTCGTTTTTCTAGATTTTAGATCCTTTTGGCTAAATCTCGATGATGCGTAGTTGCCCCTCGATATATTGGCTTCGATTGTTTAATCAAAAGATTATTATCCTTGGGAGCCCTTTTCTCTAATCATCGCCGTCGATTATATATATATATATATATATATATATATATATATATATATATATATATATATATATATATATATCACCCTATTGGGATTTTAAATATGTGAGCCTAGGAATGGAATCAAGGCTTTAAAACCTTGTGTTTTAATGCATCTTTATATAATTCTCACGATGGATGTTTTCCGATTGTAATGTTGTGATGCAATCCTTTGTATATGTAATTTCGGGCCTTAAAACGGTATCAAAGGTTTCATCCCAAGAAAACTGAATTTAAGGCCCCGTGATAGTAAAAATTGCGATTATGGGTATTCGGGGTTATTAAGATGGCTTCAATGCCCACGAATGGCCCCGACCTTTTTTGATATGTGATTTTTCCGTTCATCACCCAAAAATGATTTTTAAATCAAAACAAAAAAATCTTGTAAAAATCAAATCGATCCGGGTAGTAAAACGTCTTTAAAAGAAAATTAAAAATAATAAAGAATCTCAATTCTTATTTGGCGAAGGGTTTGAAAACCATGTTTTTCAAAAGCGTCACCCCAAAAGGTTTTCTTCAAAATCAAAGCTAAAACGAAACTTTTTTCTTAAATCAAAATCCTCGCGCATAGGCTCAAACAGGTTTTAAGTTGTTTTCAAAATAATGCACTTTTCACGATTTCGACTCAAAGCTGGGTAGGTTTTCTCCAAATCACACACACACACACACACTTCACACTTAGAAAAATATTAAGATGCGGTAACCGTGTTTTCAGGGAAGTCAAAGGGAACCTAACACCTTCCCCTAACTTAAGAAAACCCCCAAACTCTATGAATATTGGTTTCGAGACCAATTTTACGGAGTCACATATTGGGCCATATTGCAAAAAATCTTAAAATCCAGATGAGTTAGTATATCTATTTAAATCTTTACCAACTGACGACTCTATCTAATTGTCCCTTCTTTAAAATCGACCTTTCGAAAACCCTGTCGGCATTTATGTCGATTTTTTTCAAAAATCACCATTTAAATGAAATAATAAAATTGAAATCTTAAAAAAGTAGAACAACCATTGTTCTTAAATATAATACCATAAGTTTCCTTGTCCAACAACGGAAAGAAATAATATTTCTAATGAGAACTGGAACATAATAACAACTTATTAACTTAATAGACTTGCATGTAGGCAACGCTAAACTATAAGTTCCCTACGGCTAATGCAACAACCTTTTCTCCATTCCCCACACGTAAGATTAGCTTTCTACTTCTACTTAGTCTCTGCATCGAATTGCATATGTGAGGACTACAGCCGGTATCTAATACCCAAGTAGAACCTTGACTTACAGAAAGATTTATTCCAATCATGAACAAACCTATATCTGTAACCGAAGCTTCACTGAGCTTCTTCTGGTTAGCCTTTGTAAGATTCTCCTTACAGTTTTCTTTCCAGTGTCCACGCTTATTGTAGTGAAAGTAAACTCCTTTGCTATCTACATCAGTTTTATTCTTAGTGTCCTTAGTTATTGCCTTTTCTTTTGCCTTCTTTGAAACTTCTTCTTTTAAGAAGATCCTTTGGCCCGCTTTCTTTTCTTGGAAGAATCATCTACAAGTAAGACTTGGTCTTTCTTGGTTGGAAAGTAACTCTTTGAAATTTTTCAACATGTTAAGCAACTCAGGTAGGCTGACATCTAGCTTGTTCATGTGAAAATTCATAACAAATTGTGAGAAAGAGTCCGGAAGTGATTGCAATTGAGGACACGTGTTTGTACTGTAGTGTCATCGATCATTCAAGATCAGAAGAGCTCCTTAGATATCTGATATCTAACAGTCCTACTTTTCTCACCTCTCAACTACTTGAAGTGCAGGCTTATAGTAGGAGCATCCATAGTTACATGCTGACGCTGAAGCTTATTACTCATGTATACAAGCATGATACATTGAACCAACTATGCATCATCTTGCCATTTTCTAAAAATAGCAGCTCTTCCTCAAAGGCATTATCTGCAATCATTACAGGGATAGGCGTATTAAGGACATAAGATAGCTTTTCAGCCTTGAGAACTATTCTCAGATTCCTTAACCAGTTCGTGTAATTCAGTCCGGTTAATTAGCATCTAATATGCTCTGCAGTGATATAGTGAATTAGACATTGTAAAATTCTGTAAATGAATTTGTAATTTAACAATATTTTAGCATACATTCATTTCTTAATTACTAAAATAAATTAAGTCTTTATTTAAATTGGTATGTCTCACTATTTTCATCAAACTATATTACCGTCCCTATATAGTTCGGCAAATCTAATTAATGATTTGCTAGTGAGAATAAGAATCTAATTTCAAATGTATATAGCCTTGTGTGTGCACAATAGACTATTTATAAATAAATAGGTAGACAACTATTGTCAATTACATCACCATGTAACTCCTTATATTTTGTCTCTTAGATCATAATGGTCAAGTGTGTGCGCATTCGAACTAAAATAATCTAAGTTAAGTCAGACCCAACATTTTCATATAAGTGAAGAGAAAAATACAGCCCTTGTGTGTGCACAACAAAGCGGTAATCTTCAATTCCTTATAAACATCCAATATAATAAAGCAACATCTTAAATATTTAATACTTTCCTTGTGTGTGCACAACAAACTCATATTAAATATTCAATACTCTATCGCTTTACCATGCTAGAAGGCTACGTTCGACATTCTCCAATGTCTTTGAACGCAATCAACTTAATATATTATTTTTTGAGGGATTTATTATTATTTGTCTCATCTTGATTAGCGCGCATGCACACACATATATATATATATATATATATATAATATACGTCATATTATTTAACATGCGAAGCATGTTGTATAATATATATATATATATATATATATTAAACATGCACATATAGAATACTATATTCTACCCGGATTGATTATGGACTTTTATTATAGTTTGATTCACTAAAGCCACCAAGTGAACCAAAAGGTCAAACCTAGGGTGAAAGAACTAAATTTAAATATAACTATTACATTTAAATTCCGGGCTCTATTACAAACGGGTCTTCAAGCGCTCATTGTTCATTTGTCTCCAATTCTTCAAGTAATTCTAACTAAACCTATTACAATTAGTATTTACAATAAATAGAAACCTTGATCAGCAGTCAAGGGGACGTACATAGGATGGAAATAGAATTTGCATCAAGAAAAACTAGAGAAGACGAGGTATGCAGACCCCATTTATAAAACTCATTCATTCAAGCATCCTCATAAAATAAAATCCAATCTCATATTGTTCAAATAGTCTATAATCAATCCCATTTATTATCATACATATCAACATATGTATCAATAAATAACATTCATCTCATGAATAATAAAACCATTCCATATATGCATTGATATCATTTAATGGACAATTATAGTTAATAAGAAATCCAATACCAAATCAAATTAGTTTGCATGTAATCTAATTTCAACTCCAATTAGTTAGTATGAAATCCAATTCCAACTCTAATTGGTTATCATGAAATTTAATTCCAATTAAAATAAACATCTTTATTCTAATCCAATTCCAAATCAAAATAAACTCCTTTATTTTTCATTTCGAATTATTGAAAAAACATGGAATCCAATTTCAATTAAAATAAACCTTTTATCTTAATTTGAAATTAATAAAAATAAAATAAAATAAAGTAAAATTTTCAATATTCTGGGAGGCGGCGCTGCGCCGTCGCGAATGTAATAAGATTCGGCGCTGCGGCGCCTGAATAATTTTTTTTAAAAATTACATTGCGGTGCCGCGATTATACTGTAATTTGGCACTGCAATGCCGGTTTCCAGAATTAGTTTTCCAGATTTTTCAGATTAGCGAATTTCGAATTTTCACCCAAGAAACAAGATTTTATACCAACAATTATGCCCAATAAATTGTTCTAAACACATACCTATGCATATACGGAATCAAAATAATTAATAATTCGCATAAAGTTTGGCTCTGATACCACTATTAGGTTTGTATATAACGCGAGCATGCAATCAAATTATACAAATATAGCGGAAGCGCGATAAAATCAGATTTTAAAATTTTATACAAACCATCACCATGATATTTCCTTATGCGCAATTATCAATTAAACGAAAGAGATAGAGAATAAGAATTATACCCTTGTAGAACCGTGCTTCCTCGTAGAAGTTCAACTCCAAATCCTTTCGTGTTCTCCTTAAAATTCACCAATTAGATTCATTCTTTTGATCAATGTTAGCCACCTAAGTGGTTGGCCTCTAGAGGCGATCCACCAAGGAATAATATGTATTCAAGAAGATGGGTGCTGGCAAAACCTAGTTTCTATCTCTATAGAAATTGTAAGTACTGCCTCAACTATTAGAACTGTGTTTAACCCCAATCCATAATAATACTACTCTTATTTATAGATATAGGCAACCCTCCTAAACTATTTAGGAATAGAGTTTTATTTTAATTAAACTCTTTTAATTAATTAAACTGCTAATCCAATCAGAAATTTATGAGAATACTTTTATTAATTAATTTCCAAACCTTTTTAGGAATTAAATAATAATACTAATAGTAATAATAATAATAATAATAATAATAATAATAATAATAATAAAACTCCTCTTATTAATTTATATTTAATATTTTTAAAATATTAAATATTAAATATTAAGCTATTTAATTTATTCCATCACTATAGATTAAATTAAATATACTTAACTTATTATTACGATTATGCCATTTACTTCTTAAATAAATATTTTTCTTTTGCGGTGTGACCCTTTAGGTTCTCCATATTAAATCGGTTATGAATAAATAAATTAGAACAATTCTAATCTTATTTAAATAAATTAATTAAACTATTCAATTCATTTAAATAAATAACATTTATTCTACAATAAGGGTAAGCCCCCTTAACGATCAACGACTTTCCAGATAATATAGATTTCAACATTAATCATAAAAAAACCTTTCAGTGAATAGTTACCGTACAATTCAATCGTTCTACCATACAATGTCTCAATCAAATATAAGACATGGAATTACTGTCAAATCTTATTTTATTTGATTATATGTATTTCGATTCTCAAATGCACAACTCTAAATAATGCAAATTAGAAACACCTTTCTAATTTCATTCTGTTTTGGCCAAAGACTTCTGAGTTGCCATTTATCGAATCACATAGGACATTCTCTTCTTTTACTAAAAGTGGTAGATTCTTTGTTGACCATTCACATATCTCCATGTACCACTTATTATACCCAATCATACCCTTTGATATACCCTAAAGGTCTTAAAGGACATGTTAAAGTATAACTCATCATACGCAAGATACTATGATGATCTCAAGTCCAAGGATCATTTGTACTACTATCACTAGAAGAATTCATATTGACAGGCGAGTAAAACTCCATTACGTATTCCTTAGCGAGTCACGTTCAGTGAACTTATTCTCTAATAAGTACCTACATACTTGCTTTAGTGTCTCCACACAAATAATTATAAGATCAATCATCCTCTTCTTAAGAACAAGCAAAGTATGTACTAATCTATCCGGATTCACTAATCCCTTTTTAGTAATCCACTAATTAGGAACGATTTTAGTTTGTGAGCTATCTAGAATTTAGATCTCATTAGCATGATTATCATCATGATTTTAAAAGTATTGCTCAAAACTATGAGTTTATCATATTTAATATAACAGTATCATGTAGATAACGAAAATGCCTTTAATAAATTAATTCTTTTTATTAATAAACGAATAAGATTACAAAGTATATGTTACATCATATCAAATATGATTGGCTTACGTGCATACTACTTTCATAAAGTATGAACCCTTACAAGTCAAGAAAGATTTATCTTATGAAGAAATTCCTACTCAGCTAGTTGACAGGAAAGAATAAGTTCTCAGGAATAAAGTAATACCTTCTGTTAAGGTAATATGGATAAACCACAACGCTGAAGAAGCTACGTGGGAACTCGAAGACAAGATGATGAAAAACTATCCTCATTTATTTGCTTAATCTTTGTATAGCGATTTTGGGGACAAAATCTTTTTAAAGAGGGAAGAATGTAACAGATGAGTTAATTGCGTTGTGATTCTGGGGACAGAATCCTTTTAAGGAGAGAAGAATGTAATGAATATAATTTTTGTAAATAATTAAAAATATTTATCGAATTAAATAAATATTTTAATTGATTTATTTATTGAATAAAATAATAAATATTTGATGAAATTTATTGTGGAATAATTTATTTAAGTATGATGATATTAAGTAAATTGATGATAAATAATTTTATAATTGGTGCGTATTTTATTACGCGAGTGTAATGGTAATATTCTAATTTAATTAAATAATTAAATTAGAGGATTAATGATTTATTAAATAAAATTAGAATTATGGTTGGCTAAATAGAAATTATAATTTTATTAGTGAGGGTTAATTTGATTTATTAATAAAATAAATTTAATTAAATGTAAGTGTGACAAATGTATCATATTATAAGGAAATTTTAAAAATAAATTAAAAAGAGACTAGATTAAAGCTACCCAAACAAGGTCTTGTGACCTTGTGTATTTGTAACTGCTAAGGAGGTTTTTTGTTTTTGTAACTGACTAAGCTAATTAGAAAATACGTTAAAAAAACCTATAAGTTTATTTGTTAAAGTCTGGAGAAAAGAAAAACACAGAACAGAGAGGAAGAGAGAAATAGAGAGAAGAAATTCTCTATGAATTGATAGCAAAAGTCTGAAAATCAAAAAAGGAAGAAGAAGGATAATCAAGTTTCTCAAATCATCTAGATAATCTAAAGGAGCCAAAGGTAAGCAATCTAATTCTAAAGTTCTAGTTTGTATTTTCTTTCAAAGTTCTTCATTAAAAATAGATTTTTGGTAGATAATTTGTTGAGTTATGGTTAGTATATGTTTATAGATATGTGTAGTTCGTTTCATATCATCCATAAATGAGTTTGGAGTAATCGAACCCATGCAAATATGTTTTAGAAGAGAAAATTGAGTTTTGTTGTTATATATATATATATATGATATGGCTTGTTTTGGAGTCAAAATTGGGTAGGAATTCATGTATAGAATTTGAAATTGACGATGGATGTTGTTAATATGATGAGATACGAAAACAACGAAAGTTAAGTGGATCAATTTGGTTAAATAACGAATTCATAGTGGTTGATTATGCTAAACATGTTGAAAATGAAGACAGAGCATGAACTTTGGTTTTAATTCTTTTAAATTGGTTGTTTAAGTGGGTTGTGATGTTAGAATCATTCTATACATGCTTGGTTTTGATTCTATGAAGTTTGTAGCATCTGGATTTACTTAATTTGTTGTTTGGGTGAAGAAATTGGGAGTTGTTGGGTTGTTCTGTGCTGTTCGCGAAACAGCAGTGGTTGAGTCTACGTTGCAGCGCCGCAGTGCAGGCTTATCTGGGCGCCGCAGCACCGTAGCGCCGGTCCTCAGTATAATATCAGCACCGCAGCGCCGGTCCTTAGTATAAAGGCAGCGCCAATTCCCAGTTTGGCCCAGAATTAAGGTTTTAATTGTATGATTCTAGGATTTGTTTATGTAACCTTAATGAATGATTGTAATAAAGTGTAAAACATGTTATAAGACTTAGTAACATGTTGCAATCACACAAATGATGATTTAAAAGTTATGTTTAAGTAAATTGTAAAAGACTTAAGCTTAATGTTTTGAGGTTTAGTAATGTTGTTTAAGTGCTAAGCCTTATGTTATATGCTAGGAAAGGTTACAAGATTCGTGGTATGTGGTTAGTATAGTCAACTAAAGTTACGAATATAAACTTAGCTAGGATAACTAAGTTAAGTGAAATGGAAGTTAAACTTAAAAACATAGTTGTAATGTAATTAATTAGTATTGTGATCCTTATGGTATATGTAGGATATTGGAAAACGTGAGTTATAATTGCTTAGGTAACGCACGAGGCAAGTTTCTAAACTCTATTTTTTCATTAAACAAGTTCTCTAACCTTGGCTATTATTATTCAAGCGAGGTTTTCTATAATGTCCAATGCTTTTATATTAGTTGAGCTTTCTAGACTTTCAAATATGTTACTTCAATGTATTCATTTGCGATGAGTGTATTCTAATATCGTTGAAATTCCACTTTACAAAGTTGATATTGTTGTTGATATCAGACTGTTACTTGGCTAGAGAACCCTTTTGATTCAACTAGTCCATAGTTGATGAGCGTTCTAAAATCTAGAATTTCCATTGAAGCTAATCCAAACCAAACTTCCTTTGGTTCGTATTCTAATGTCTGAAAGTAGTATGCACACAAGCCAATCATATTTGATATGATGTAGCATATACTTTGTAATCTTATTCGATTATTAAAAGCATTTTCATTATCTACATAATGCTGTTATATTAATATGTGATAAACCCATAGTTTTGAGCAATGGTTTTAGAATCATGATGGTGATCATGCTAATGAGATCTAAATTCAATGTAATGTCCATGAATTTTAAACACTGTATCTTAATAAATAAATTCATTATATTTAATTTTATGAATTTATTTTGGATCCATGTAAGAAATTTTATTTAATTAAACGATTAGTCCAATAAATTTCTGTGCATTAAGGGGCTCATTAATAGTTTGATCAAATTAGCGAGTTGACCCTAAGATTTGATTTGTCAGGAATGTGGAAACTTAAATGAATAATTTTATTAGCGGGTTTAAATAATTCAAATAAAGAATTATTGATGAAATAGATATTATAAATAATTAATTAATTTAAGTAAGTAACTCAATTTAAATATTAAAAGAATAATGTTAGTAATTTTAATAAACGAGTTGGGCTATTTTCTTTTATTTCAATTAATCCAAATTTTAATTAAGCAAAGCCCAATTTTCTTTTAATTCCTATTGGGCTACTTTTAATTAAGTCAGCCAGCCCAATTATTGGGTTAAGCCCAAGTGGATTTCCAGCCGGATCATGAGATGCAAACGGGTTGACCCAAGTAAATTGTGGGGAAACCGGTTAATACAACTGGATAATATTACCAACGAAGCTTCAAACCACGGCAACTGAGCAGACAAAATTGGGGATAGGTAGAGAGAAACCAGAACCCAAGCCCTCAAATCAACTGCCAAAAAGACGACTAGTTCTTCAATCAAGTCAGACGTGGTGTGAGCAATCGACTGAAAGGAGAGTCGCCAGGCGAACGCCGGCGACAGCGTGGACAACCAGCGGACGAAATGGAAAATGGTATCAACGACCAACGGACAACCAAAGGAACCAGGGGTTCCAGGAATCCGGCGAGTCGGCCGACGGGACCACGCGGCTCGAGGAAGTGACGGCAGAACATGGCTGGGTGGATATGAGACGATAGACAGACTGTCCCTCTCAAACCCTCAGGTATTGACTGAAGCAATTGGGGTATTAACCAATAAATTGGGCCAACGCTGCCCTATAAATTGAAGCCCTAAACCCTAACCCAAAGCTGCCGATTTCCTTGTCTTGTGAGTTCTAAATTAGAGAATTTAGGGTTCGAAATTTTGAGGGAAAATCAGGGGAGGCCAGGTGCCGGTGGTGAATGTCTGGCTACATCACCTATTTTGGGAGAAGAAGGAAGGCAGCAAATCGATTTAACCCAAGGTATAGCCATAGGTTACCCAGCCACTGTGTTGGTTCTTAGTTGATTTAGTATGAATTTTCTTTTTTTTTTTTTTACTCGGATTGTGTTGACTGTGTTGAACTAAAATTTTCCTTTGTACTGGGTTAATTGCTTATCTGTATTTGAGGTACCTTGTTCCTGGTATTGGGATTGTACCGATATAGTGATTGGTATATTTTCTCCTGTGCTTGTTGTAGTATATAGCGCATTAGGCTGCGTTTTGTTTGGGCTGTATTGAGTTGATTAATTTTTCAGTCGTGTTGGTTTGTATTAAACACTATGCTGGGTTGTATTGCAGGGGTAATAACCTGGTATAATAAGGGACCCTAAGGTTCTAGTAGTTAAATTGATACTGCAAACAGGCTGATATGGACGATCCGGAAATACTCAACTTATGATTGTTGAAATGGTTGAATAAAACTGGGTTTTTATTTAGAGTATATGATGTTCTGCCAATAGCATGCTGTTACAATGTAGGGTTAAAAATGTTGGTCTTGTGGCTGATAACCAGAACTGAAAATCAGTGTCAAATAAAAATAAAAATACATATCAATTATTAACCAAAGCTAAGCTATGTCCTGAATTTGTTTGGGAATCTTCCCTACTGTGTCGACAACTGTTAGTATTGGCTAATTTATTGAGTCAAAAATGCTCTTGTAATTAACTAGTTGTTATAGCTAATAAATAAAATTAAATAAATAATTGTGTATTATTATCTCAATAAATAATAATAATTAAATATAAATAAAGTTAATGGATAATTATTTATTAGTAATTATTAAATAATAAATAAAGATAATAAATATTTAATTATTATTTAATAATAATAATAATTAAATATGAATAAAGATAATGAATAACTATTAATAGATAATAAATAAAGATAATAAATATTTAATTATTATTTAATAATAATAATAATTAAATATGAATAAAGTTAATAAAATAATTATTTATTATTTATTAATAAATAATAAATAAAGATAATAAATATTTAATTATTATTTAATAATAATAATAATTAAATATGAATAAGGTTAATAAAATAATTATTTATTAATAAATAATAAATAAAGGTAATGAATATTTAATTATTATTTAGTAATAATAATAATTAAATGTGAATAAAGTTAATAAAATAACTATTTATTATTTAGTAACAAATAATAAATAAAGGTACTAAGTATTTAATTATTATTTAATAATAATCATTATTAAGTATGAATAAAGTTATTAATTAATAAGGATAATAATTACTTAATCATTAATGAAATAATGATTAAGTACAAGGGAAATTATTAAGTAGGTATTTATTTTTTGGTCCCTAATAAATAATGAGGATGAACACTTAAAGATTATTTTATCAATGATAAATAGTAATTAAGTGTAATTAAGTAAGTAACCGACTATTGTTAATTGTCATTAAAACCATGATGAAATTATTATTCTAATAATAAATAAAGATTGTTGACCCATATTTAGGGACAATAAGGGTAATAATCTGAACCCTCGAGAATAGTAATCATGATTAACTAGCAATTATTTTTATATAGCTAAAGATCACCAATAAATTGCTGTTTAGCTAATGTTAATTAAATATAGATGATAAATTTTACCTGTTGAGTAAAAGGCATAATAAGAGGAGCCAATATACAACTGTTAATTGATAAATCGACTTTACCCGATGATAGGTCACTCGAGATCAATTAATTAAAGCTAGAATTTATCTGTAGCTGAGCAAACAGGCAAGTCCTCTATCCCGAACTTTGATTTCTGCAAATTCCTAACCCTAAACTTCTTACATTTCTGCAAGTTCTTTTACTCAATCTTTACATTGAGCAAGCTTTTAAACCTTATGCATTGTTCTATTCGTGCAAAAAAAAGGTATATATTATTGCAAATTATTTCTTAAGCTTGAATTTTATTTCCAAGCATGCTTTAAGTGGTCTAATTACTTTCAAAGTTATTCCACATCTATATATTGTTGACATTCGTGCATTTTGAATTCGTATATTAAATTCAGAAATCTGCAAAACCATTCATGGTTAAGTCTGAACCCTTGTTCGGTCAGACAATTATGTGAAATTTTATAAAAGCTATCCGAACCAATCAATGGTAAGGATTCTTAGACTGTATGAACACCCCTTTATTTATAGGGGAGTACCCCACGTACCGTATATAAGGTACAAATAGCAGAATTAAATGTTATGCATATACATAGGGTAACGCGAGGCTGATCCCCTCAAGTACGTTATTCCTGTAGCCAGTAACCAGAGGGTCAACCAGCTATTGACTCCTCTGGAAGTTATCGTTCAAAGTCTATTTGACTATCATTTGTTCTAAAAGCATTTAATGTTCTTGCTTCTGATTACTCTATTGTTGAAATCCCTTTAATATCCCTTCATCATGATATATCTCTATTGTTGTACTTTAAACTTGCTGGGCAAACTCGTTGCTCATTCTTGCTATATCATGATTTCATTGCAGCTAAACCCGAGACGTCAGGGAAGAATAAAGGGAAAGAAAAGATGAAATGATAGATTTCTCGTAGCAGACTTAGATTCATGTGTTCGTTAATTTCTGTTAATGTAATTTAAACCCTGATAGCCATTTAGGGTATGAATTTTGTGGACGTGTTTAAGGTTATTTGTATTCTGGGACTAGTAACACCTTGTAATGAACAACGTATGTTTATATATTCCGCACTTTTAGATATCATATGTTGTTAGAGGTGAATGTTGTATTGGATCGTGATGACCAGATCCGGGTATTTGGAGACCCGAATTTGGGGGCGTCACAAGTTGGTATCAAAGCTGTAGGTTATAAACTTTAGGATTGCGAAACCTAGGTTATAACCTTCATAGTAAACTCGTATTGACTGTTAGGGGATAAATCGAGGAGATTTATCATATGTGGTTTTGATGAATTGGGGAATTCATCGAGTCGAGTAGTACCCAATGAAATATAACTTCATTTCTTCAATGAATATATTTTATTGCTGTACTAATGTTAGTTTTTGTGTATTTGTAGGATGGCTGATATAGGAGGGACCAGTGGAGCCCGTGAGGAGGAGGAGGTATTTATAGACATCCCAGTAGTTGCTGAGCAGCTGGTGGGGTATGCTCCTACTGCCCCAGGAGTACCGCTAGAGGAGTCCGAGCCGGAGGAGGATTACCAGAGGGAGTTACCGGAGCCCGTTGTGGGTAGAGTGATGAGGTCGGGCAGTCAAGACCCAGAGGAGGAGGACCCTGAGACCGAGGGGGAGGAGCCACCTGCTTATGTGGACGGCATGGGATCCACTGCTGACGATATTATCGAGGGACTGACCAGCAGGACCGAGGAGCTGGAGGGTCAGATTGCTCATCTGGAGGAGCAGAACCAGACCCATCAGTATATGGAGGACCAGTACAGGGACCTGGCCTACCAGCTCGACCATGACTTGGGAGTGGCCAAGGTACAGCTGCAGGGCTACGAGTCCTCGGCACAGCAGGTCGGACCACTGCTACATCAGCTAGTGGCCCGAAACGCTGAGTTGAGGGAGAGACTGGAGCAGAGGGATTTACAGATCGCCCACCTGAGGGCGAAACAGGAGGCTATGAGGTTCGAGATTGGGCTAGAGGTTGCTGAGAATGTCCGAGTAAAGGATGCCTGGGTCAGAGCAGCAAGTAGAGTTGACCTATTGGAGGACCAGTTAGAGGCCAGATCTGTGAGGATAGAGACCCTAGGCCATGCCCTAGATGCAGCCTACCGGAGACCCCGGGCTGAGATAGGGGAGTCCAGTCGCTCTGTTCGTCGCAGGGTCGGGGATGGAGCATTCTCTGGTCAGCAGGCTCGGATCCGTCGTGATGAGCAGTGATTTGATGGAGCAGTTGATTTTCTTTAGTACAGTCAGTCCCACTTTTGTTATATTAGGGACGTATGCATATTTGTATTGTGAAACATTTTATTTGCTTTCTTGTTGGGGTAGTAGTCAAACCCCAACTTTTGTTGCCTTAGAGATGGGCAGTATCATTCCCCACTTTTTGTTTTAGGGGATGTTTGTTAGAACACAGTGGCGCATTTATAGCAGTATGCCACAGGTTTCGTCTTGTAACAAACGGTGGTATATGAATATAAATGCAGATGTTTCACTTAAATCAAATGTGTTGATAAATATTTTACCTTTAATTGTTTATTTTAATAACATGTCATGTAAAATATAACACTATAGGTAAAAGTCAGCGGATTTTCCTTATCCAAACATGCCGCCAAGGGGACGACCACGTAACCGACAGGTCGAAGAGTCAGAAAGTGAGGTTGGAGACCAAACCAACCCCATGAGAATGTTCGCGGAGATGCTGGCCGAGGCTATGCAATCCAGACCCCCACCTGTAGTGACTCAAGCAGCAGCTGAGCCAGCGCATCATCTGGCAAACTTTAAAGATTTCAAATTGGTCGGACCACCTGAGTTCAAGGGGACTCTTAACCCAATTGAAGCGCAGACCTGGATAGAAGAGATAGAGAAGGTCTTTGAGGTAGCACGGGTGGCAGAGGAACAGAAAACAAGTTTTGCCACTTTCATGCTAAAAGGAGAAGCCAACTACTGGTGGAAAGCCAACAGAGGCCGGGTGGAAGAAGGCACTGTCGCTTGGGATCGTTTTAAGGAAATGTTCTTGGAAAATTACTTTCCAGAGAGCATGAAGCAGGAGATGGAGATCAAGTTCCTGGAACTGAAACAAGGAAACATGTCTGTGGCTGAGTACGCAGCTAAGTTTAATGAGTTGGCACGGTTTGCAGCTCACCAAGTCAGCACAGAGGAAAGGAAAGCTCGTAGGTTTGAGCAAGGGTTGAAACCATGGTTATACCGTTCCGTGGCTGTATTGAAAATCAGAACATTTGCAGAGTTGATGGAGAGGGCAATCATTGCAGAAGGTGGCAGTGAGGCCCTGGCCAAATACAATCACGATAAGAAGAAAGGTCATGAGGGCCAGAAGTCAGGAAGCAGCGGGGGCAGCAACCCCAACAAACGGAAATGGAATGAAAGTCAATCTTTCGGGAGCAATAAACCCGGAGGAAATCCGTCTGGAGGGGAGGCAAGGAAACCCGGCAGGTGCGGTTAATTGTGGTAAGAACCACACGGGGGAGTGTATGAAGGGGAAAAAAGCGTTTGCTACAAATGCGGGCAACCGGGGCACATGGCTCCCCAATGTCAGAACAAACCAAAGGGGGGATGTTATTCATGTGGAGCACCCGACCACCAAATCAAGGACTGTCCGAAGAGGAAAGGTGACCTCGGGAGTGGCAACAGGAACAACAACAGCAATAGCGGGAACAATGACCGGCTGAGCTATGGGGCACCAGCCAGTCAAGCTAACAGGCCAACAGCTCGCACATTCAATATGACAGTCCAGGATGCAATGGAATCCAAGGACGTGGTGTCAGGTATCATCCCAATCAATGATATAAATGCATATGTGCTATTTGATTCGGGTGCTACTTGCTCTTTTGTTTCCGAAGAATTTGCTAGTCAGTTAAATGTACCTTGTGAAAAGTTAGAACACCCTATGAACGTAGAAGTAGCAAACAAAGAAATCGTCCCCGTAGAATACATTCATAGGAATTGTTGTGCTGAGTTGCGAGGATTTAAGCTCAACGTGGATTTGATACCCATTCGACTGGGAGAGTTCGATGTAATCTTGGGGATGGACTGGCTATCAACCCACGGAGCAGTTATTGACTGTAAAAAGAAATGTATACACCTAAAGACTCCTAATAAGTCGAAGGTAGTATTTTACGGCAGTAAGTCACCAAGACAATCTTGCTGTCTTACTATGATGCAAACAAGGAGGTTATTGAAGAAAGGTTGCGAGTGTTATTTGGCCCATGTGGTCGATACTCGTCAGGTCGGGGATGAGATGAGTCAAATACCAGTCGTGAAAGAGTTCACCGATGTCTTTCCCGATGAACTTCCGGGACTGCCACCGGACAGGGAAACCGAGTTCGTTATCGATTTGGCACCGGGAACCGCACCGATATCGAAGCCGCCGTATCGGATGGCACCTGTAGAAATGAAAGAGTTGATGGTGCAACTGCAAGAGCTCCTAGACAAAGGTTACATCAGACCAAGTGTGTCCCCGTGGGGAGCGCCCGTTCTGTTTGTAAAGAAGAAAGACGGTTCAATGAGGCTTTGTATCGACTACCGGGAGTTGAACAAAGTTACTATTAAGAATAGGTATCCACTTCCTAGAATTGACGATCTGTTCGATCAACTCAAGGGAGCGAAGTACTTTTCAAAGATCGACTTAAGAACCGGCTACCATCAGCTGAAGGTGAGACAGGAAGATATCCCGAAGACTGCATTCAGGACTCGTTATGGACACTTCGAGTTCCTGGTAATGTCTTTTGGATTGACAAATGCACCAGCAGCATTCATGGATATGATGAACAGAGTGTTCAAGCAGTACTTGGACAAGTTCGTAGTCGTATTCATCGATGACATCCTGGTGTATTCGGCGACAGAGGAGGAGCATGCGGAACAATTAAGGATTGTGTTAGAAGCCCTCAGGAAGGAGAAGTTGTATGCGAAGTTTTCTAAGTGTGAGTTTTGGTTGCAGAGAGTACAATTTCTGGGTCATGTCATAGACAAGAATGGTGTTTCGGTGGATCCAGCAAAGGTAGAAGCAGTTATCAAACTGGGAACAGCCGAAGACGCCGACGGAGATCCGGAGTTTCTTGGGATTAGCGGGGATACTATCGGAGATTCATCCAGGATTTTTCAAAGATAGCATCGCCATTGACCAATCTCACCAGGAAAACAGTTAAGTTTGTTTGGTCGGAGAAATGTGAGGAGAGTTTCATGGAGTTAAAAAAGAGACTCAGCCAAGCACCAGTGTTGACCTTACCAGACAACACTGGAGGTTTTGTAGTGTATAGTGATGCGTCACACAAGGGTCTTGGTTGTGTGTTAATGCAACACGGCAAGGTCGTGGCGTACGCATCACGTCAGCTGAAGGATTATGAGAAGGGTTACCCGACTCATGACTTAGAGTTAGCAGCGGTAGTTTTCGCCTTGAAGATTTGGAGGCACTACCTATACGGGGAGAAGTGCGAGATATATACAGATCACAAAAGTCTGAAATATATCTTCACTCAAAAGGAGCTGAACATGAGGCAACGCCGATGGTTAGAATTGATCAAGGACTACGACTGTGAAATTCTGTACCATCCGGGCAAGGCAAATGTAGTGGCTGATGCCTTGAGTAGAAAAGGCAAGGTGAAATTGATGCAGCTGACAGTCCAGGAGGAATTGATACGAGACTTCGAACGTCTGGAGCTGGAAGTTAGGTATCCAATGGAGGTAGACGAAAAGGTGTTCGCCGTGACGGTAGGTCCAACCCTACTGGATAAGATACAGGAGGCCCAAGAATTTGACGAGGAATGTATTGGCATTAAGAAACAGTTATCAGAGGGAAAAGCCTCGAAGTATAAGGTTGACAGCGCAGGATTGCTGAGATTCGAGGGAAGGATCTGGATACCCTATGTACCGGACCTAAGGGAAGAAATTTTTGCAGGAGGCCCATAATACGAGATTTTCGGTACATCCAGGTAGCACCAAGATGTATCAAGATCTTCGTCAACATTATTGGTGGCCGCATTTGAAAGGGGAAGTTGCAGAGTTCGTCAGCCGGTGTTTAACCTGTCAAAGGATCAAGGCGGAGCACCAACGGCCGAGCGGATTGTTGCAACCCTTAGAGATTCCCGAGTGGAAGTGGGAGCACATTACTATGGATTTTGTGGTGGGACTCCCGACAACCCAAAAGGGTCTAGACGCCATCTGGGTGATCGTAGATCGGTTGACCAAGTCTGCCCATTTTCTACCGATCAAGATCAGGTACAAATTGGAACAGCTAGCAAAACTTTATGTGAAGGAAATAGTATCACGACATGGAGTGCCGGTATCTATTGTGTCTGACAGGGATCCGCGCTTCACGTCAAATTTTTGGAGAAGTCTGCAGGAGAGACTGGGAACACAGTTAAGAATGAGTACGGCATATCATCCTCAGACTGATGGTCAGAGTGAGCGAACAATTCAGACTCTAGAGGATATGCTCCGGGCAGTTGTGATGGACTTGAGTGGCAGCTGGGACGATCACTTGCCACTAGTGGAGTTCGCCTACAATAATAGTTATCACGCTAGTATTGGTATGCCACCGTACGAAGCGTTGTATGGGAGGAAGTGTCGAACGCCTTTGTGTTGGGACGAAGTTGGTGAACGGAGATTGTTGGGACCGGAATTGGTACAACAAACCGTGGAAATTATTAAAGTAATAAGACAACGGTTAGTAGCAGCCCAGGATCGCCAAAAGAAGTACGCCGACTTACATCGTCAGAAACGAGACTTTGAGGTTGGAAGTTTTGTGTTTCTGAAGGTATCTCCCTGGAAAGGAAAGATTCGTTTTGGGAAAAAGGGTAAATTAAGCCCTAGGTTCATAGGACCTTTTGAAATATTGAGGAGAATAGGCGAAGTGGCGTACGAGGTAGCATTACCTCCTGAACTTGAGCACATTCACAACGTGTTTCATGTATCAGTGTTGCGTCCGTATAAACCAGATTACAAACATGTCATCTCCTATGAACCAATTCAAGTCGAAAAGGATTTATCGTACGAGGAGATTCCTGTTCAAATACTGGATAGGAAAGAGCAGAAGCTGAGGAATAAAATCATTCACTCGGTGAAAGTTCTCTGGAGAAATCACGCGGTGGAAGAAGCTACGTGGGAACTTGAAGAGAAGATGAGAGCAAATTATCCGCGATTATTCGAGTAACCTTAGATTGAAATTCCGAGGACGGAATTTTTATAAGGGGGAGAGGATGTAATGTCCATGAATTTTAAACACTGTATCTTAATAAATAAATTCATTATATTTAATTTTATGAATTTATTTTGGATCCATGTAAGAAATTTTATTTAATTAAACGATTAGTCCAATAAATTTCTGTGCATTAAGGGGCTCATTAATAGTTTGATCAAATTAGCGAGTTGACCCTAAGATTTGATTTGTCAGGAATGTGGAAACTTAAATGAATAATTTTATTAGCGGGTTTAAATAATTCAAATAAAGAATTATTGATGAAATAGATATTATAAATAATTAATTAATTTAAGTAAGTAACTCAATTTAAATATTAAAAGAATAATGTTAGTAATTTTAATAAACGAGTTGGGCTATTTTCTTTTATTTCAATTAATCCAAATTTTAATTAAGCAAAGCCCAATTTTCTTTTAATTCCTATTGGGCTACTTTTAATTAAGTCAGCCAGCCCAATTATTGGGTTAAGCCCAAGTGGATTTCCAGCCGGATCATGAGATGCAAACGGGTTGACCCAAGTAAATTGGGGAAACCGGTTAATACAACTGGATAATATTACCAACGAAGCTTCAAACCACGGCAACTGAGCAGACAAAATTGGGGATAGGTAGAGAGAAACCAGAACCCAAGCCCTCAAATCAACTGCCAAAAAGACGACTAGTTCTTCAATCAAGTCAGACGTGGTGTGAGCAATCGACTGAAAGGAGAGTCGCCAGGCGAACGCCGGCGACAGCGTGGACAACCAGCGGACGAAATGGAAAATGGTATCAACGACCAACGGACAACCAAAGGAACCAGGGGTTCCAGGAATCCGGCGAGTCGGCCGACGGGACCACGCGGCTCGAGGAAGTGACGGCAGAACATGGCTGGGTGGATATGAGACGATAGACAGACTGTCCCTCTCAAACCCTCAGGTATTGACTGAAGCAATTGGGGTATTAACCAATAAATTGGGCCAACGCTGCCCTATAAATTGAAGCCCTAAACCCTAACCCAAAGCTGCCGATTTCCTTGTCTTGTGAGTTCTAAATTAGAGAATTTAGGGTTCGAAATTTTGAGGGAAAATCAGGGGAGGCCAGGTGCCGGTGGTGAATGTCTGGCTACATCACCTATTTTGGGAGAAGAAGGAAGGCAGCAAATCGATTTAACCCAAGGTATAGCCATAGGTTACCCAGCCACTGTGTTGGTTCTTAGTTGATTTAGTATGAATTTTCTTTTTTTTTTTTGTACTCGGATTGTGTTGACTGTGTTGAACTAAAATTTTCCTTTGTACTGGGTTAATTGCTTATCTGTATTTGAGGTACCTTGTTCCTGGTATTGGGATTGTACCGATATAGTGATTGGTATATTTTCTCCTGTGCTTGTTGTAGTATATAGCGCATTAGGCTGCGTTTTGTTTGGGCTGTATTGAGTTGATTAATTTTTCAGTCGTGTTGGTTTGTATTAAACACTATGCTGGGTTGTATTGCAGGGGTAATAACCTGGTATAATAAGGGACCCTAAGGTTCTAGTAGTTAAATTGATACTGCAAACAGGCTGATATGGACGATCCGGAAATACTCAACTTATGATTGTTGAAATGGTTGAATAAAACTGGGTTTTTATTTAGAGTATATGATGTTCTGCCAATAGCATGCTGTTACAATGTAGGGTTAAAAATGTTGGTCTTGTGGCTGATAACCAGAACTGAAAATCAGTGTCAAATAAAAATAAAAATACATATCAATTATTAACCAAAGCTAAGCTATGTCCTGAATTTGTTTGGGAATCTTCCCTACTGTGTCGACAACTGTTAGTATTGGCTAATTTATTGAGTCAAAAATGCTCTTGTAATTAACTAGTTGTTATAGCTAATAAATAAAATTAAATAAATAATTGTGTATTATTATCTCAATAAATAATAATAATTAAATATAAATAAAGTTAATGGATAATTATTTATTAGTAATTATTAAATAATAAATAAAGATAATAAATATTTAATTATTATTTAATAATAATAATAATTAAATATGAATAAAGATAATGAATAACTATTAATAGATAATAAATAAAGATAATAAATATTTAATTATTATTTAATAATAATAATAATTAAATATGAAATAAAGTTAATAAAATAATTATTTATTATTTATTAATAAATAATAAATAAAGATAATAAATATTTAATTATTATTTAATAATAATAATAATTAAATATGAATAAGGTTAATAAAATAATTATTTATTAATAAATAATAAATAAAGGTAATGAATATTTAATTATTATTTAGTAATAATAATAATTAAATGTGAATAAAGTTAATAAAATAACTATTTATTATTTAGTAACAAATAATAAATAAAGGTACTAAGTATTTAATTATTATTTAATAATAATCATTATTAAGTATGAATAAAGTTATTAATTAATAAGGATAATAATTACTTAATCATTAATGAAATAATGATTAAGTACAAGGGAAATTATTAAGTAGGTATTTATTTTTGGTCCCTAATAAATAATGAGGATGAACACTTAAAGATTATTTTATCAATGATAAATAGTAATTAAGTGTAATTAAGTAAGTAACCGACTATTGTTAATTGTCATTAAACCATGATGAAATTATTATTCTAATAATAAATAAAGATTGTTGACCCATATTTAGGGACAATAAGGGTAATAATCTGAACCCTCGAGAATAGTAATCATGATTAACTAGCAATTATTTTTATATAGCTAAAGATCACCAATAAATTGCTGTTTTAGCTAATGTTAATTAAATATAGATGATAAATTTTACCTGTTGAGTAAAAGGCATAATAAGAGGAGCCAATATACAACTGTTAATTGATAAATCGACTTTACCCGATGATAGGTCACTCGAGATCAATTAATTAAAGCTAGAATTTATCTGTAGCTGAGCAAACAGGCAAGTCCTCTATCCCGAACTTTGATTTCTGCAAATTCCTAACCCTAAACTTCTTACATTTCTGCAAGTTCTTTTACTCAATCTTTACATTGAGCAAGCTTTTAAACCTTATGCATTGTTCTATTCGTGCAAAAAGGTATATATTATTGCAAATTATTTCTTAAGCTTGAATTTTATTTCCAAGCATGCTTTAAGTGGTCCTAATTACTTTCAAAGTTATTCCACATCTATATATTGTTGACATTCGTGCATTTTGAATTCGTATATTAAATTCAGAAATCTGCAAACCATTCATGGTTAAGTCTGAACCCTTGTTCGGTCAGACAATTATGTGAAATTTTATAAAAGCTATCCGAACCAATCAATGGTAAGGATTCTTAGACTGTATGAACACCCCTTTATTTATAGGGGAGTACCCCACGTACCGTATATAAGGTACAAATAGCAGAAATTAAATGTTATGCATATACATAGGGTACGCGAGGCTGATCCCCTCAAGTACGTTATTCTGTAGCCAGTAACCAGAGGGTCAACCAGCTATTGACTCCTCTGGAAGTTATCGTTCAAAGTCTATTTGACTATCATTTGTTCTAAGAGCATTTAATGTTCTTGCTTCTGATTACTCTATTGTTGAAATCCCTTTAATATCCCTTCATCATGATATATCTCTATTGTTGTACTTTAAACTTGCTGGGCAAACTCGTTGCTCATTCTTGCTATATCATGATTTCATTGCAGCTAAACCCGAGACGTCAGGGAAGAATAAAGGGAAAGAAAAGATGAAATGATAGATTTCTCGTAGCAGACTTAGATTCATGTGTTCGTTAATTTCTGTTAATGTAATTTAAACCCTGATAGCCATTTAGGGTATGAATTTTGTGGACGTGTTTAAGGTTATTTGTATTCTGGGACTAGTAACACCTTGTAATGAACAACGTATGTTTATATATTCCGCACTTTTAGATATCATATGTTGTTAGAGGTGAATGTTGTATTGGATCGTGATGACCAGATCCGGGTATTTGGAGACCCGAATTTGGGGGCGTCACATTCAAGATAGCTCACAAACTAAAATCGTTCATAATCGTTGGATTACTAAAAAGGGGATTAGTGAATCCGGATAGATTAGTACATAAGTTGTTTTCTCTTAGGAAGAGGATGATTGATCTCATAATCATTTGTGTGGAGACACTAAAGCAAGTATGTAGGTACTTATTAGAGAATAAGTTCACTAAACGTGGCTCATTAAGGAATACCTATTGGAGTTTTACTCGTCTGTCAATAGGAATTCCTCTAGTGATGTAGTACAAGTGATCCTTGGACTTGAGATCATCATAGTATCTTATGTATTATGAGTTATACTTTGACATGTCCCTTAAAACTTTTAGGGTATATCAAAGGGTATGATTTGGTATAATAAGTTATACATGGAGATAGGTGAATGATTAACAAAGAATCTATCATGTCTAGTAAAAGACGCGAATGTCCGATGTGATTCGATAAATGACAACTAAGTAGTCCTTGGCCAAGGCAGAATGAAATTAGAAAGGAGTTTCTAATTTGTATTATTTAGAGTTGTGCATTTGAGAATCGAAATACATATAATTAAATAAAATAAGACTTGACAGTAAATCCATATCTTATATTTAATTGGGACATTGTATGGTAAAAGGATTGAATTATACGGTAATTATTCACTGAAAGGTTATTTTGTGATTAATGTTGAAATCTATATTATTTGGAAAGTCGTTGATCGCTAAGGGAGCTTACCCTTATTGTAGACTAAATATTATTTATTTAAATGAATTAAATAGTTTAATTTATTTATTTAAATAATATTAGAATTGTTCTAATTGATTTATTCACAATCGGTTTAATATGGAGAACCTAAAAAGTCACAGCGCAAAAGGAAAATATTTATTTAAGAAGTAAGTAACATAATCGTAATAATAAGTTAAGTGTATTTAATTTAATCTATAGAGATAGAATAAATTAAATAGCTTAATATTTATTATTTAATATTTTGAAAATATTAAATACAAATTAACACGAGGAGTCTTATTATTATTATTATTATTATTATTATTATTATTATTACTATTACCATTATTTAAATCCTAATAAGGATTGTGAATTAATTAATAGAAGTACTCTCTCATGAATTCCTAATTAGATTAGGAGTTTAATTTAATTAAAGGAGTTTAATTAGAATAGAAACCCTAATCCTAAATAGTTTAGGGGAGGGTTTTCCTACATCTATAAATAAGAGAAGTCTTATCATAGATTAGTGTTACACACTCTAACATTAGAATTGTGGAGATTACTTACAATTTCTATAGAAATAGAAACTAGAATTTTCCCAACACCCATCTTCTTGAATAGATATTATTCCTTGGTGGATCACCTCTAGAGGCCAAACACTTGGGTGGCTAACGTTGATCAAAAAAAGAAATTTTAATCGGTGGAATTCAAGGAGAATACGAAGGAATTGGAGGTGAACTTGTACCTGAGGAAGCTAGAATTCTACAAGGGTATAATTCTTATTCTCCATCTCTTTCGTTTAATTAATAATTGTTCATAAAGAAAAATCATGGTGATAATTTGTATAAAAATTTTAAAATATGATTTTATCGCGCTTCCGCTTTATTTATGTAATTTGATTGCATGTTCGCGTTATACAAACCTAACAATGTCAAAGCTGAGATGAACAACCCTAATATAGGGGATTATACAACGCAATAGCGTTAAAATATTTGTGCACAATACATTGTACAAAAAGCTAATCCCTCGGAGTACAAGATGGATGGTCCACATAGTCTATAAGACTGTTAAAGGTTACGGTAGAGATACTTACTAACCTAAGACATAGTTCGTGGTCTTGTGACCCTCAGATATACTTTTGATCTTGCTTTCTAATCTTGATTCAAAAGCTGAGTTTTCTATTGAGCTATCAGTTCTTGATTATCATTGATTGATTCCAAGAAAGATTATATTATTCAATTGAAATCTATTCATTGATTATGCGCTGACTGGTCAACTGTTGACGTGGCGCTGACTGGTCAACCTTTAAAAATGAAATAATTAATTTGGGGATAGAGAGTTTTGAACCTTTAACCTATTGGTCATATGTTGGAAGCCTTAGCACTACACCAAAATTACTTTTGATTATGAATCAGAATGTTTAATATTTAAACTATATAATTCTGGGTTTGAAGTTTGACTTAAAGGCTTGTTTGATTATTTCTTTTAAAGGTTTATGATCAAGGGTTGACCTCAAATTTTTTATTTTTGTAAATTAAAATAAAGAAGTTTATTTTGATTAAAAAATAAAGGAGTTTATTTTTATTCAAAATTGGATAAATTAAAATAAAAAAGTTTATTTTGATTTGGAATAGGATTAAAATAAAGAAGTTTATTTTAATTGGAATTGGATTTCATGATAACTAATTAGAGTTAGAATTGGATTCCATGATAACTAATTGAAGTTGAAATTGGATTTTATACTAACTAATATTGCCCATTAAATGATATCAATGCATATATGGAATGGTTTTATTATTCATGAGATGAATATTATTTATTGATGCATATGGAGATATGTATGATAATAAATGGGATTGATTATGGACTAATGACCAATGTGCGATTGGATTTATTTTAGAGGATGCTTGAATAAATGGGTTTTTATAGATGGGGTCTGCGTACCTCGTCTTCTCTAATTTTTTTAATGTAAATTCTATCTACCTCCTATGTACTTCCACTTGACTGCTGATCAAGGTTTCTATTATAGTAAATAGTTCATGTAATAGGATTAGTTAGAATTATTTTGAAAAATTGGAGACAAAGGAGCAAGGAGCGCTTGAAGACCCGTTTGTATTAGAGCCAGGGTTTAAATGTAATAGTTATATTTAAATTTAATTCTTGCACCCTAAGTTTGACCTTTTGGTTCACTTAGTGGCTCTAGTGAACCAAACTAGAATAAAAGTCCATAATCAATTCGGGTAGAATATAGTATTCTATATGTGCATGCTTACTATATATATTATATTATATTATATTATATTATATTATATTATATTATCCAATATGCTTCGCATGTCAAATAATATGACACGTATTTTATATATATATGTGCATGCGCGCTAAACAAAATAAGACAAATATTAACAAACCCCTCAAAGAAATTATATTAAGTCCTAAACGTTCAAAGATATTTGGAATATCGAACGCCGCCTTCTAGCATGGTAAAGCAATAGAGTATTAAATATTTAATATGAGTTTGTTGTATCACATAAGGCAAGTATTAAATATTTAAGATGTTGCCTTATCACATTTGATGCTTATTAAGGAATTGAACATTATTGTTTTATTGTGTCACACAAGGATGGTATTTTTCTCTTCACATATATGGAAGTACTAGGTTGGACTTAACTTGGATAATTTTGATTTGGATGTGTCACACTTGATCAAAATATTCTAAGAGGCAAAATACAGGGAATTACATAGTGATGTAATCGACAATAGTTGTCTATTTATTTATTTATATATAGTTTATTGTGTCACACAAGGCTATATACATTTGAAATGGGATCCTTATTCTCACTAGCAAATCTTTAATTAGATTTGCCGAACTATATATTGAGGGTAATATAGTTTGATGAAAATAGTGGGAGATACCAATTTAAATAAAGACCTAATTTATTTTGGTAATTAATTAAGAAATGAATGTATGCTAAAATGTTGTTAAATTACAAAAATCATTTAACAGAATTTTACAATGTCTAATTCACTATCACTGCATAACATATTAGATGCTAATTGACCAGACCGAATTACACGGACTAGTTAAGGAATTTGAGAATAATTCTCAAGGCTGAAAAGCTATCTTATATCCTTAATACGCCTATCCCCGCAATGGTTGCAGACAATGCCTCTGAGGAAGAGATTGCTACTTTTAGAAAGTGTCAAGATGTTGCATAGTTGGCTCAATACATCATGCTCGCATTTATGAGTAACGAGCTTCAGCGTCAGCATGAAACTATGGATACTCCTATTGTACTCCTGCACCTTCAAGGAGTTAAATGGTGAGGAAAGTAGGACTGCTAGATATTAGATATCTAAGGAGCTCTTCCAATCTAGAATAATCAATAGCACTACATTATAGACAAATGTCCTAAAAATGATCAATCTGATTGAACAATTGAGATAACTGGGTTTTGTAATGGATGGAGAGATGATCTAAGATTTGATCTTGCAATCACTTCCAGACTCACAATTTGTTGTGAATTTTCACATGAACAAGCTAGATATCAGCCTACTTGAGTTGCTTAACATGTGAAAAACTGTAAAAAAAGTCACTTTCCAACCAAGAAAGACCAATTTTTACTTGTAGATGATTCTTCCAAGAAAAGAAAGCGGGCCAAAGGATCTTCTGAAAAGAAGAATAATTCAAAGAAGGTATAAGGAAAGACAATAACTAAGGACACTAAGAACAAAACTGATGCGGATAGCAAAGGAGTTTGCTTCCACCGCAATAAGCCTGGACTCTGGAAAGGAAACTATAAGGAGCATCTTGTAGAGGCTAACCAGAAGAAGCTTAATGAAGCTTCGGTTACAGATATAGGTTTGTTCATGAATGAAATAATTTTTTCTGTAAGTCAAGGTTCTACTTGGGTATTGGATACCGGCTATAGTTCTCAGGTATGCAATACAATGTAGAGACTAAGCAGAAGTAGAAAGCTAAACAAAGATTAAGTAATCTTACGTCTGGAGAATGGAGCAATGGTTGCTACATTAGCCGTAGAAACTTATAGTTTAGTGTTACATGCAGGCAAGGCAAAGTCTATTAAGTTAATAAGTTGTTATTATGTTCCAGTTCTCTTTAGAAATATTATTACTTTCGTTGTCAGACAAGGAAGGTTCTGGTATTATATTTAAGAACAATTGTTGTTCTATTTATAATGATAATGTTTTGTTTGAAACTGGAAGATTACTTGATGGACTTTGTATACTTGACTTACATGAAAAATAATTTTGCAAATTAAAAAAACTAGTAAAAGAAAAAGGAGATGGTCATTCAAAGAGTTGAATATGTGTATTTGATGAAATACAAGTCTGAATTATTTTAAAGGTTCAAAGAATTCAGAAGTGAAACAAATTAATAAAGTATTAAGATTCTTTGATCAGATCGAAGAAGGAATACTTGTACAATGAGTTTTTAGATTATCTCAAAATGGTATTTTCTCATAATGGACGCTTCATGATACACATAATTGATTAGTGTATCTAAAAGAAGAAATTATACCTTGTTGGACACGGTGCGGTCCATAATAATTTTTACCGACATTTCAATATCCATCTGGGTTATGCCCTAGAAACGGCTGCATATCTACAAAATAAGGTAACCTCAAAATCCGGCCTAAGACTCCATAAAAGTTATGGATAGGGAGGATTCCTAGTCTTAAGTAAGTTAAGATAAGGGGTTGTCCAACTTATGTGAAAATGTTTCAAAAGATAAGTTTGGGACAAAATTTGACAAGTGCAGATTTGTGGGATATCCTAAAGAAACTTTAGGATATTATTACTATAATCCTACATGCTGCCTTCTTGGATAAAGGTGTTTATCATTGAAGGAACTAGTAGGAGGCTAATAGATCTTGAAGGAGTTTAAGAACCACAAAGCACTTTAAGTTAAACCGAGGGACCTATAAATAGACCTATTGTACCACAACCGAATCATAAATCCGAAAGAGTACCGAAGATACCTAGGAGGTATGGATTCATCATAGAGGATGATGATGAGGTACACATCATAGAGGATGATGATCCATTTATATACAATGAGGCTATGAGTATAAGACACTCAGAGAAATGGCAGATGGCCATAAAATCCAAAATGGACTCCATGTATGAGAACCAAGTATAGACTTTGGTGTATATGCGTCTTTAAGAGAAAGACTGGGGTAAATGGGTAGGTGGAGACCTATAAGATCAGACCTGTTTAAAAAGTTTCAAATAAAGTCAAGGAGTTGACTATGATAAAACCTTATTACCGGGTAATGCTCAAGTCCATTTGGATTTTGCTTGTGATTGCAGCTTATTAAGAAATCTGGCAAAATGGATGTGGAGACGTCCTTCCTCAATGAAGACTTGAGGAGAATGTATGTATGATACAGCTAGAGGAATTTGTTTCGAAGGTTGAAGCAAATCGTGTTTCTAAGCTACAATGATCCATTTATGGATTGAAGTAAGCTTCTCAAAGATGGAACATTCATTTTGATGAGACAATCAAAAGAATTTGATTTTATCAAAAATGAGAATGAACCTAGTGTGTACAAAAGGGTCAGTGGGAGCACTATGACATTCCTAGTATTATATGTCGATATACTACTGATAAGGAATAACACACTAATGCTACAATCAGTAAAGATAAAATTTTATAAACATTCCTCTATGAATAACTTGGGAGGAACATCCTATAAATTGGGTATATAAATCTATATAGATAGATTTAAAAATATGCTCGGCTTAACCCAAGGAATGCATATTCATTCGATGCTAAAGGCGTTTAGCATAGCAAACTCCAAGAGAGGTCTCATGATGATGAGCCATGGAGTGTATCCCTTTAAATTGTCCTCGATAAAAAAGAGATCGCATGAGTTAATATCATGTATACAATGAATATACAAGGCCTGATGTTGATCAGTCATATTTTGGAGAAGATCACTGTAAGACAATGATAAACATCTTTAAGTACTTAACCGGTACTGAAGATGTGATCATGATTCATGGTAGATCTGAATTAAAACTAGAGGGTTAAACAGACTCAAGTTTTTCAGACTGACCAAGACGATAACAAATCCACTTTAGGGTAAATTGTTATCTTGAATGGTGGTGCAGTGAATTGGAAAGGTTCCAAACAGCAAAGAGTTACTGATTTAGTAACAAAGACAATATATAGCTGTAAATGAAGCTGCAAATTGATTGTTTGGATGAAAAGTTCATTACAGAACTAGGAATAGTTCTTAAGTCTCATCTTGGATTCAAACATATGTTGCGACACTTTCATTTGATTGGATGAATCATTGAAAGAGGTGAAGTCACTATAGAGATAGTGGACTCTCAAGAACAACATTGCATAACCATTTACTGAAGCTTTATCCAACAACATGATGATTGTCACTTAGAGAAGAAAGGTATTAGATACCATGACGATTGGCTTTAGTGCAAGTGGGAAATTGAAAGTAGTATGCACACAAGCCAATCATATTTGATATGATGTAACATATACTTTATAATCTTATTCGATTATTAAAGGTATTTTCATTATCTACATGATGTTGTTATGTTAATATGTGATAAACCCATAGTTTTGAGCAATGCTTTTAGAATCATGATGATGATCATTCTAATGAGATCTAAATTCAAGATAGCTCCCAAACTAAAATCGTTCCTAATCGTTAGATTACTAAAAAGGGGATTAATGAATCCAGATAGATTAATACATACGTTGCTTGCTCTTAGGAAGAGGATGATTGATCTCATAATCTTTTGTGTGGAGACACTAAAGCAAGTATGGAGGTGCTTATTAGAGAATAAGTTCACTGAACGTGGCTCGCTAAGGAATACCTAATGGAGTTTTACTCACCTGTCAATAGGAATTCCTCTAGTGATCCTTAAACTTGAGATCATCCTAGTATCTTGTGAATGATGAGTTATATTTTGACATGTCCCTTAAGACCTTTAGGGTATATCAAAGGGTATGATTGAGTATAATAAGTTATACATGGAGATAGGTGAATGATCAACAAAGAATCTACCATGTCTAGTAAAAGATGCGAATATCCTATGTGATTCGATAAATGAGAACTCAGTAGTCCTTGGCCAAGACAGAATGAAATTAGAAAGGAGTTTTTAATTTGCATTTTTAAGAGTTGTGCATTTGGGAATCGAAATACATTTAATTAAATAGAATAACATTTGACAATAAAATCTATGTCTTATATTCTAATTGGGACATTGTATAGTAGAAGGATTGAATTGTACGATAACTATTTACTGAAAGGTTCTTTTGTGATTAATGTTAAAATCTATATTATCTGGCAAGTCGTTGATCACTAAGGGAGCTTACCCTTATTGTAGAATAAATATTACTTATTTAAATGAATTAAATAGTTTAATTTATTTATTTAAATAAATTAGAATTGTTCTAATTAATTTATTCACAACCGGTTTAATATGAAGAGACTAAAGGGTCACACCGCAAAAGAAAAATATTTATTTAAGAAGTAAATGACATAATTGTAATAATAAATTAAGTGCATTTAATTTAATCTATGGAGATAGAATAAATTAAATAGCTTAATATTTATTATTTAATATTTTGGAAATATTAAATATAAATTAATAAGAGGAGTCTTATTATTATTATTATTATTATTATTACTATTACATTACTATTATTTAAATCCTAATAGGGATTGTGAATTAATTAATAGAAGTACTTTCTCATGAATTCCTAATTATATTAGGAGTTTAATTTAATTAAAGGAGTTTAATTAGAATAGAAACCCTAATCCTAAATAGTTTAGGGGAGGGTTTTCCTACATCTATAAATGAGAGAAGTCTTATCATAGATTAGTGTTACACACTCTAATATTAGAATTGTGGAAAGTAGTTACAATTTTTATAGAGATAGAAACTAGGGTTTTGCCAACACCCATCTTCTTGAATAAATATTATTCCTTGGTGGATCACCTCTAGAGGCCAAACACTTGGGTGGTTAACATTGATTAAAGGAATTTAATCGGTGGAATTCAAGGAGAACGCGAAGGAATTGAAGGTGAACTTGTACCTGAGAAAGCTAGAATTCTACAAGGGTATAATTCTTATTCTCCATCTCTTTCGTTTAATTAATAATTGTGCATAAAGAAAGATCATGGTGATGGTTTGTATAAAAATTTTAAAATCTGATTTTATCGCGCTTCCACTTTATTTATGTAATTTGATTGCATGTTCGCGTTATACAAACCTAACAATGTCAAAGCTAAGATGAACAACCCTAATATAGGGGATTATACTACGCAATAACGTTAAAATGTTTGTGCACAATACATTGTACGAAAAGCTGATCCCTCGGAGTACGAGATGGATGGTCCCACATAGTTTATAAGACTGTTAAAGGTTACAGTAGAGATACTTGCTAACCTAGGACATAGTTTCGTGGTCTTGTGGACCCTCAAATGTACTTTTGATCTTGCTTTCTAATCTTGATTCAAAAGTTGAGTTTTCTATTGAGCTATCAGTTCTTGATTATCGTTGACTGATTCCAAGAAAGATTATATTATTCAATTGAAATCTATTCATTGATTATTTCTATGTTATTATTATTAGTGTTACTCTGGTGGGCAATTATTTTGCTCACCCTTACATAAAACATTATAGTTAAGATTGAGAGGTCTGATGAGCCGTCCATGAGCAAGGGCAAGGGCAAGGGCAAGATGAGCAAATAATGAAGAATACTTTACTTTTATTTGATAAAGTTTATATAACGAGACTTATTTATTATTATTATTATATTTTATTCCGCAAATGATGTAATAAAGGTTAGATGACTTGGGATTTTACTTGAGATATAACCCTTTAATGAGAGTATTGTTTATTATTGTTATTATCCTTTATTGTGGGTAGGATATGAATGTAATGGATAGTGAGTACCAGATTTTGTGGAATTGAAATACTCAGATTTGGGGGTGTCACAAGTTGATATCAAAGCTTTAGGTTATGAACCTTAGGTGGGGAAACCTTAGGCTATAACCATATAGGAGATCGAAAACATAGTGGTGGTAAAACCCTTATCGAGTTCTAAGGAATGAATTAAGGAAATTCATTAAAGATAAAAATATATATAATAATAAAAGACTTTATGTGCTCACTTGTTAATAACTTATGTGCTCGCAAGTTGTATCGAGTAGTAATTAAAACTTAAAACATTTTGATGTCAGGATGACTGATATAGGAGGATCCAGGCAGGCTAGGGAGGAAGAGTCCCGAGATATTCATGCAGTCTGGGAGCAGTTAGTGCCAAGGGAGCCATCCCCATTGGTTATTGTGGTAGGTTCGGAGTATACGCCTAAGTTTGATCCGGAATCTGAAGAGGAAGAGATGTAAGAGGAAGAAGAGGATTTTGAAGAGATACCCCTTTCCTCATTAGGAGCTGAGATATTTGATGTAGTGTATGATCATAACATAGAGTTACATGATAGGGTTGAGGAGTTAGAGGAACAAGTTGAAGAGCACCATGCCGCATTAGAGCAAAAAGATGCCACGATTCAAGATCTTACCACAGGTCTCGCAGAGGTAGAGCAAAAGTTAGCTCATTCAGAACAATAAAGGTTAGTAGCTGAGATTAGGAACGTGCAGGATGACTTGAGAGAGGAGTTAAGTAAGCGGGCGGGAGCTGAAGATGCTTGGATGAAGGCTTCTCAATGTGTAAATCTCATTAAAGGTGAGGTTCGGTCAAAGAAGGCCAAAATTGATGAGATGGAGTATGTTTTCCACACAACGATTGATAGAGCTTAGGATCTAGTGTACCATTATCCTATATAGTTTGAAGAGTATCCTTGGTATGTCATGGATCGCAGGACGATGATTTATATCATGGAGCAAGAGCGCAATGAAGCTGTGCGACGTGGAATGTCCTTATAGGCTGCTAGACGATTAACAAAATAATATGTGAATAACTGTAAAAGTTAATAAGATGTAAATCCCAAATGTTGATATAAAAATGGGATATGATGATGTAATCCTGGAATTTTATTATTTCAAGATAGATGATGTAAATAATAATGATGCTGACTATGTTATGTTTCAAAGCAGAAATGAATAAAAACCAGAGTTTATTAGACATGTTACGTGTTCTTTTAAAATGTTTAACTCTTAAATGTTCAAATAAATGAGTAATGATCTAATAGCGCGAATTCTTAAACAGTAAGATACCTCCAAGAAGAAGACAACCACATCAACAAACCCCCAAGGGGTCTACGAACAATAACGAAGCTGATGCTAACCCAGTGCAACAGTTGGTAAATCTGCTAACAAGAGCATTTGCAACTCAACCTCAGGCTCAGGCCACGAAATTTAAGGACTTCAAGGCTCTTCGACCCCCCGGATTTCTAGGATCTATGAATCCGGTTGAAGTTCAAACTTGAATTATGGAGATGGAGAAGGTGTTTGATGTTACTAGGGTCAATGATGACCAGAAGATTGCCTTCGCGACATTAATACTGAAGGCAGAAGCTAGCTATTGGTGGCAGGCGAATAAGTGCCGAGGTGGTCAGGGGATAATTCCTTGGGATAGATTTAAGGAGATGTTCTTCGAGATATATTTCCTACCGAGTTAGCAGAATCAAATGGAAGTTCAATTTCTGGAATTGAAGCAAGGAACAATGACGGTGCCTAAGTACACTGCGAAATTTAATGAGTTGGCAAGGTTTGCGCCATATTAAGTCAATACTGATGAGAGGAAGGCGAGGAGGTTCGAACAGGGACTAAAGCCCTTGTTGTATAGCCGAGTCTCTATGTTCCAACTTAATTCGTTCGCAACTATGTTAGAAAAGGCAATTATAGCAGAAGGGGGAAGTGATGCCCTGACAAAAAGAGGAGTGAAAATGAGAACAAAGTAGGTGGTAGCCATAGTGGCAATAGTCAGAAAAGGAAGTGGAATGACAATATCGCTGTTGGTAATCAGCGAGGAAATCAGAAGAAGAAGATTGAGGCTTGTGTTACCTACGGGAAGAATCTTACAAGTGTTTGTTTGAGAGGTAAGGGAGTATATTTTAACTGTGGACTAGAAAACCACATTGCACCGAACTACCCTAGTCCGAAGAAAGGTGTGTGTTTCACCTGTGGATCAAAGGAGCATTTGGCTCGTGATTATCCTTAGAAAGCAGCAGGAGGAGCAAGCAGAGGTAGGGGAAATAGCAGCGGTGACAATTTGACTATTACCGAACCAGTGCCATCAAATCGACAAACTGCCTGAACATTCAACATGACGGTGTATGATGTTGTGCGGTCAAAGGATGTGGTGTTAGGTATCATTCCGATCAATGATATAAATGCTTACATATTATTTGATTCGGGTACTACTTGTTCATTTATATCCGATGAATTTGCTAGGAAATTATAATTTCCTGAAGAAGAGTTAGGTTACCCTTTAAACATAGAAATTATGAATAGGGAAGTGATTCCTGTTAGGTTTGTACACAAAAATTGTCGTGTAGATATTAAGGGTCATGTGATTTCGGTGGATTTGATTCCAATTTGACTTGGGGAATTTGATGTGATCCTAGGAATGGATTAGTTGTTTAACTATGGCGCAGTAATTGATTATCAAAAGAAGTGTGTAAAACTTATGACTCCAAAGAAGTCAAAGGTAGTATTTTATGGCAGTAAGTCGCCTATACAAGCGAGTTTTCTGACGATGATGTAGGCCAGGAAGTTCTTAAGGCAAGGATATGTAGGATATTTAGCCTACATAGTCGATACTCGGAAGGTGGGTGTTGATAAGTAGGTTTTATACCTAATTATTGGATATTATTTTACCATAGCTGTTGTTTAATCTCAGTCGTTTTAGTTGCTTTCCATGCATTTCTTCTCTTTTTGTAGGTTTCACGTTCGAAAACTCGCTCGGTGGCATTGTAGTTAAAAAGGAGGACAAATTGGCATGCCATGCATGGAAAATGGTGCATGGGAGCAAAAAGAGTCTAAGCATAATGGAAAAGGGGAGCAATAGCTAGCTTTAGATGCAAGAAGTCAAGCTGCAGCAGAAAGAATAGCAGAATTGCAGACTACCATCAAGCGCAGCTGCGCCCAAATTACAAAGGAAGGGAGCGCAGCTACGCCCAAGCCCTACTATCGATTGCCCTGGCGCACAGCTGCGCCCATAACTGGCACAAAGCCAGCGCAGCTGCGCCAGTCTCTGAAGCTAAAAATGTTGACTTTTCACTTAAAGCACCAATTAAAATCTTACTTGAAGGAGGGGCCATCTGAAGTTAGGGGATGGATATAGATCGTTTTTATTTGCCTTTTTGAAAAAAAAGCATGGGGAGAACCTTGTGTATATTCTCATTTTATTTTGCATCTCTCTTGCTTTGTACTCCATTTTCTCTAGATTAGCTTAGATTAGGGCTAAATTTGGGAACATTGAAGCTTGGATTCAACATTAAATGCTCAGATTGGAGAAGGAGACCAGATTTGAGTCTCTCACTCATTAGTTTCTCTTTCTTTTCATTTTGGCTTTCAATGTATGTGCAATCTTTAGTGATGGATTTTGATTTCTCTATGAACTAATTCCCATTATGGGGTGATAATGAATCTTAATGTTTGGTTCAGATTTATTTACTTCTTTATGAGATTTGATTGATTATTTATGTTGATTGTCTAATGTGGTTTGCTTTAATAGTATAATTTCTTGATCACCAATTACCTGAATAGCTTTTATGAAATTGATAAATGGAGTATGAGTTTAGATTTGACCACATTAGCTTGTGTTCATGAATTCTACATGGTGATGGAATTCATGATTCGTGCATAGGATGGAAATATACCAAAGCATCGCAGGTAGTCTATTGAGAACATGAGCTTCAACCCACTTTAATTGTAATTCACATAGAGATATAGTGTGTGAGTCAATTTAGGTGTTTGCATTTATTCTATCTATTTGTAGATTGAATTTTATATGGGTATGGTACATCTAGAGATGGCCATATTTTACCTTCGTGTTCTCGACTAATAGTCCAAAACAAGCAATTGAGCTTGCAGGAAGTATAGTAATTTGGATAACGCATTAAGTGAAATTATAACCCCATATCTCCCTTATTTGGCTCTCTTAATTGTTAATTAGCTATCTTCTTACATTTAGCATTTTTAGATAAAATACAAATTGTTCATTTGTTTAAATAGACTGAGATAATTACAAAATTGATGCATGTTAGTTAAAATACAATTCATATTCACTATGGGATCGATACTCTACTTTCATTATATTACTTGTTGACCACGTACACTTCCGTGTGTGAGTTGTTTTGATTAATACCCAAACAAGGCAACAAGTTTTTGGCGCCATTGCTGGGAAATATTGATTGTTTTTATTACTTTCGTCATCAGTTTAAATTAGATTGGTCTTAGTTAAACAAAACTTTCTTATCTTATTTCTTTTTATATTTTTTTTTGTTTCAGGTACTCTCGAATAGTGTATGCAAACACAGTCTAAGAAGCCTACTTTGTTGCCTATCAAGGACAACATTAACATAAGGGTTCGGAGATTGAGTAAGGGTACTACTAACATTCAAGAGGACACTGAAACATCGGTAGTCATGGCGACAGAAGAGCATAAAGCATTGAGAGACTATGTAATGCCGCGTATAAATGAATTGCAATCTAGTATCACGAGGCCAACAATAGCCGCCAATTCCTTCGAAATCAAACCGGGGACAATACAAATGGTGCAAAACTCAGTGCAGTTTGGGGGTATGGCTAATGATGACACAAATGAGCATTTATTGAGCTTCATTGAGATATGTGATACTTTCAAGTTTAATGGAGTATCGGATGATGCGGTGAGGCTTAGAATCTTTCCATTCACACTAAGAGACAAAGCCAAGAGTTGGCTTCACTCGTTACTGTCGGGGTCCATTACTACGTGGGAAGACTTGGAACAAAAAAGTTTGGCAAAATTCTTCCCTCCTGAAAAAAATTGCCAAGATGAGAAATGATATTTCAACCTTTGAGCAACAACATAACGAGTCATTGTATGAGGCATGGGAGAGATACAAATAATTGCTTCGAAGATGCCCTCACCATGGATTACCTCAATGGATGCAAATAAATATCTTTTATGTAGCTTCGGGAGGGGCATTCATGGCCAAGAGTTATGAAGAGGCATATGAGTTGCTAGAGACCATGGCCACGAACAACTACCAATGGCCGACTTCTAGATTCAATTAGCAAAAAGTCGTCAGAGTATTAGAAGTGGATGCCATCACGGCTTTAGCAGCTCAGTTGTCAACCATGTCAAAGAAGATTGATTCCATTGCCGAGTTGAAAGTGCAGCAAGTAGCCTTTGTTTGTGAGCTATGTGCGGGGACACATGCCACCGACCAATGTGCCATTAACCCTAAGGCAGTCCAGTTTGTGGGTAGTGTTGGTCGATTTCGCAATCAAAAAATACGCGCAAGTATATGCGGTCAACAAGTAATAAAGTGATAAGAGAGTTGTCGAACCCACAGAGAATTGTTCTAGTGTATCCCAAGTACCAACTATATATCGTCTCGATTTTATTTAGACAAATGATGAATTGAGTTTGTTTTGTTGTTTGGTAATAATTAAGATCTATGGAAAGCGTTAAAACAATGAAATTTAATGTTAACAAGTCTAAGATTGCAATTTCCCCCAACACTTGATTTGAATATCCTAACTCTCTCATTTGAATTAATTAACAACATAGAATTGCCAACCGAGAAATCAAAGCTACTTATAAGCCTCTGTCGATGGTCAAATTCGAATCTTCCTAATGCGGCGTGTAGGTATATGTCTATCCTACACACTATCAAGAGACTAATTTCAAGAACAATAACAAGACACGTGTCACTAAATCTCATTTACCGTCCCTTCAATTACCAACTTTCACATAGGAAGTCATTAAGAGTAGATTCTCCATTGGTTGCACACGGTATCTAGGTATATATCTATCCTAAATACTATCAAGTTACCTATCATTGAGGATAATCAACAAGACACACGTCACTTAATCTCAATTAATAACCCACAACAATCTTTAACTTTCGCATGATATCATAACAAGGTCTAAACACTATAATCCGTTCGTCAAGTTCATATAGGTTCCCACGGTAATTACTAGCTAGGCAATTAATATATGAAGCATAAATTATGACATACAATTCACAAATGAGTAATTAATAGCAAAGAGAGAGAAATCAATTCAAACTATGTGTTGGGTTCCATTGAAATCTTAGAATAAGCTCTAGTTCATGGTAGCTAGGCAAAACATCAAACACATGGTGTACATCATGAAATAGAAATACAAATTCAAAGGAAAGCAAGAGATGATAAAACCCATTTAGAAGATATTCATATGTTGCTTGCTTGGTTGATGTCAATTTCTAGCTTTTCCTCTTCCTTTGGCATTCTTTTCTCCTTTTGCTCCTTGGCTTGTTGCTGAAAATCTCTTTGAATTGCAGCCCTCAAGCTCTTCTTGGTGATGTATGTGCAGCCTCCCTATGTCAAGATGTCCATTTGACACTCCTTTCCTTCTTGGTTCTTTTGATTTTGCTGAATTTTCCTTGTGTTGCAGCACTTTTGGCTCTCTAATTGATGTGTTTGTGTGGCCTCCCAATTCCTAGATCTGAAATATGAAGCCCCAAAGAGATATTATATAGTGCCTCCATGAAAAAACCTAGCAAAAATCAGATTATGGGTCAAAAATCCGCTCAGATCGCACCAAAAGGCCAGCTGGAATCGCACTCAGCACGGCGTCGCGCGCCCGCGCCCAGCGCCTGGGCCGCACGCCCACGCCCGCTGCCGAGGCCCCGCGCGCGCCAACTTGTCGCACGCCCAGCGCGCGCCCGCACGCCGCGCCCAGCGCCCGCCGCACACGCCCGCACGCCCAGCGCGCGCCCGCACGCCGCGCCCAGCGCCTGGGCCGCACGCTGGCGCCCCGTCTGCCGCACGCCGTGCCCGCGGCTTGGTCGACGCCGCACGCCGTGCACGCTTTCCAACGCCGTGCACACCCAACTTCCAAATGTCATCAAATTAAGCCCCGAGCATCGCCAAACATAAATTTTCACCGTGTTATCATTCGGGCACGGATATCTAAGCACGGGCTTGCCCTCGTGGCTTGGCCGACGCCGCACGCCGTGCACGCATTCCGACGCCGTGCACGCCCAACTACCAAATGTTGTCAAATTAAGCACCGAGCGTCGCCAAGCACAAATTTCCATCATACTACCATTCGGGCACAGACGTCCAGGCACGGACATTGAGTCCATACAAACAACGATCCGAGCGGTCATTATTTCAATTCCTACAAACATAATGAAAATGCATCAAAGTAATATAAAAACATGTAAAAATAACTAAAAACTAACTTATGTAGAAATAAAATAAAAATACATAAAAACCACATAAAATACCTAAAGACTTGCAAATTATCAAGACCAAAAATACCCAAATTGTGTGTGTAGACACCCAAATTTTGCGTTCCCTGTACTAACCATGACAGGAGGGCAAAATCGTCAATTGAACCGGCTTGCGGGAGCGAAGGAGGGGGCACAAGTGCGAGCGCCCGTCACCACCGCAATGTTTGGCGACCAGAGCTGACGTGACAATTAGGCCATCCGAAACAGACATCCCCGAATGAGGTGGCACGTCTCCCGGAAATTTCCGGACTGCCGAATACGAGCCTGTCAGCAAAAACCGACGTTACGGCACGAAAATCGAGGCGTGGCACGGAAAACGAGAAAATCAAACCGTCCAGCCGCGGATTGATCTGCGACCAAATAGTGCGCCTTTTGAAAACACGGATCCCGAAACACGGAACTCGAAATCGGGGTGAGTGGAAGGCAGGCGGGCAGCCAGTCGTAGATTGATCTGCGGCCAGCCGCAGATCAATCTACGGCTGGCTCTGGCCAGCCTATTTCAGCCCAGTTTCGTGCAGCATACAGGGAGTTGGAGAGAGTTCAGCAGTTTTGGAAGAAAAAGAATTTCTGCAGCAGCAAAACACGGAAATAGAGAGAAAATAGCTAGATTTTGCAACAAAATAGGGAGAAAGGAGAAGAAAAAAAGAGAGGATTTAATTCTTTTGATTTTTGTTGTATCAAATACACTCCTTATCCTATTTAAATACACAAGTTCACATCCATTTGAGATCAATTGCAAGGTGAAAATTTCTATTTGTTCTAGCAATTCATGTCATATTGATTGAGTAAATTAGATGTAACTTTCATGTATCTTGTTGAATAATCATGGATTAGGGATTATTGGTGAGGGTTCCATCGGAACGAAATTCTTCCTAATAACCCGAGGATATCCAATTGATGAAATTTCTAGCTTGTTTATGGCGGTTCATTGGGTGTAATTTATTTAGATTGTCATTTTAGGATATCATGGTGTATTAGATAAATCCGGGTTGGTTAATTATGTAGTATTCATTTTGTGGCATGTCATAATCTCATGTGAGCCTAGGAACGCGACCCCGTGGTTCAAATCCGATAATGGACGTTTTGATGTATGTATAGATTCAAGGTGCTCGTTTTTGTAATATGTAACCGTTGGGCCTTAAAACGACGTTAAGACGAGAATCGGGTTTAAGGCCCCGTATTAGTGGAATATGTGATTGTTGGCGTTTGGGGATATTTTGATGGCTTACATGCCCATGGATAGCCCCAACGCATGTTTATGTTTGATTATATTTCGTGACACCATAATGGTTTCAAGAGATTAAAACGATAAAGATCTTTTCTAAAATCAATCAAAGTAGGATATTAGCATCACGAGGCTAAAAATTGGAAAGGCTAATGAAAGTTGATTCCTATTCTACGAGAAAGCTAAAAAAGGGGTTATTTTTCAAATGTCACAAAAATGGGTTTTATAAAAGAAATTAAAGGTTTTATTAAACCTTGATGTATAGGGCGAAAGAGATCCTAGAAATTGCCCATCATTTATTAAAGCAACGTATAAATCTCGATTCCTATTTTTGTTAAGGCTTAATAAAATCCTCTTTTGCCAAAACGTCACCTAATGAAAATCTCCTAATTTTGACAATTTAAATCAAACCTCTTTCATAAAGCTTTCTCGTGTATGCCGAAAAGACATTCTGAAGCGTTCCCAAATTAAAGCACGACTTTCCCAAAAATCCAAATGATTCTTTCATACAAACTCACCACAACATTCACATAAACACACACACACACACACCTGCACATATACACATTTCATGAATTAAAAGATAGGACATCATCAAGATTGCGGTAACCGTATTTCAGGGAAGTCGAGGGGTGCCTAACACCTTCCCCTCACTTAAGCAAGCCCCCGAACTCTATGAATCTCGGTTCGCAGACCAATTAATTCGGAGTCACATATGAGCCAGCGATTTATAAAAAATAGAAACTCGGATGAGTTGGTACATCCATTTTCAATATACCAACTGGCGACTCTGGTTAATTGGCTCATCATAAAAAACGATCTTTCAAAACCCCGTCGACATTAATGCCGACCTTTTCCAAAAAATCATTTTATCAAGAGGCTAAAATTGGAAAAGACTAAAAAGGACCCACGAAGCGAAACCCGGCGTCGACAGCTGGCGACTCTGCTGGGGACATTAGAGGGCTTAAGCCGCGTTCAAGTCTTGATGCTATCCTATCCTTTAAAATTCATGAATATGTGTGTGCATGCGATGTTTCGACTTTTATACGTTTTGTGGTCTGAATGTGTATTTTGACCAATAAGTGAATATTTGAATGAAATTACTTTACTTTTAAATAATCACTTGCATACGGTGAGGACGATGAATGTGAATGTATGTTGAGAGAGTACCTCCTCCTGAGGCGAACCTGTCGGTTGCTTATTACTGGACTCGAAGGGGCTGCTCCCCGGAGATGGCTCAGGAAACGCACCACCCAAATCCGCTCCAATCGAAAGGATTCAGACGAGTAGATTGCGAAGATTTGGGAACCTTCATGCCGAAAAGCCCGTGAGAGTAATCCTAGGATAGGTCAGCCTCAGATTAACCCAACGCAGGAAAAGTCTCTTCATGCCTTTTTACATTCACGCGTAAATATCATGATGTCATTCATATACGCCTCCTTTTGACAGAAGAAATTACTAACCTCTATCTTTTACAGGGAACGGCTGAGGAGCATAATAAAGCCATGTCTAGCATTTGTCATTGCATTAGAGGACTACTAACTTTCTGTTTTGCAGGGAAAGATTAAAAAACCTCTAAACACCAAAAATTACAACTTCAGCATGCATCCACATTTTTTACTCCCCCAAGACTAAACTTCAAACCTTGGTTTCTGTAGGATTGCTCCTCAAACCCGTTCGCAGTCTAAGAAAGCCCAGGTCTCTACTTCTGAAATGGCTGATCTTCCAAATCATAGTTCCATATCTCGGGAGGAGTTTGATGACTTTAAAAAACAGATGATGGAAATGGCCACAATGCTAAGAGAGCAGTTCCTAATCAGGCAGGATCCGCCAAACCAAGGACCACACAATATTCCACCGCCAGGGGGTGACTCGAATCCCCCTAAAAATGGTACAAACCTGTTTAAGGAAGACCAATCCCAATTCAAGGACGAGCCAGTCATCCCAAGGGCCGTTCCCATACCCAACAGGACAGTGATTACTATCCCGGAGGAGGGAGATACAGATGACCTGCGGAACAAAATGAGACAAATGGAGGAAACCATCCAATCTATGAAGGGCATAGGGTCCCTCGGCAGGGTTAATTATTCAGATTTATGTGTCTTCCCCGGAGCCAGATACCCGGAGAAATTTAAAATCCCCGAGTTTGAAAAATACAATGGAAAGGGAGACCCCTACACACACTTGAAAATATACATTGGAGAGCTCGGGTCTTATGCCGAGGATGAAGGGTTGAGAATGCAGCTGTTCCAGAAAAGCTTAACAGGGGAGGCAAGAATTTGGTATGCCCGCCTTGACAACGCCCGAATCCACAACTGGGAGGAGCTGGCCCATACCTTCTTAACCCAATACAGCTTTCAGGCCCAGATGGCCCCTGACAGGTACCAAATGACAAAAGTAAAGAAACAACCTAGGGAATCCTTCAGGGAATATGCGCAACGATGGAGGGGCATGGCCGCGCAGGTGAACCCCCCGATGAGCGAATCAGAGATGGTGATGACTTTTGTAGACATTCAAGAGGCACCGTATTATGAACGAGTCATCTCGGGGATTGGAAGACCCTTTGCTGAAATGATTAAACATGGAGAGATGGTGGATATGGGTTTGAAATCTGGCAAAATCCGGGATTTCACTGCTTTGAAAACGACTGCGGAGCAAATACAGAGTGGAAATTATGGCAGCACCTCTCGAAGGGTGCAAAAGAAAAAAGAGGAGGATGTTTCCCTCATCCTTCAGGGCTCGTCCAGAAAGGCAGAAAGCCATCTTCCGGTACAGGTGCAGAGGGTAGGGCCATCCCGACAGCCTAACTTCACAGATCAGAGGGCAGAGGGGCGAAGGAGATATGAAGCCTCGCAAAATCGAGTATTCACCCCGCTCGGGGAGCCTCTTGAACGGGTATTAGCGGTGTTATTAGCCCAAAAGAAGATAGCTGGTTTGGCACCCCCGAGTGACCCAAAGGGTAGAAGGTTTGACCCGAGCAAGCGGTGTGCATACCACTCCAGTTCCCCTGGCCATGATACACAAGACTGTTGGACGTTGAAGCATCGAATCCAAAACCTGATTGACAGTGGGGAAATTGTGGTGGATCAGCCGGACTCCCCGAATGTTAAGGCAAATCCCCTGCCAAGACATGATGGAGGGGGAGTCAATGCGACGGAGGCGAGTGAAGCTGGAGGGCCGCCAAGGTTGAACTATGTGCAGAAAATTGAGGAACTGATCAACGTGATACATGATCATGGGAGTGCAAGGGTAGCGCCCATCAGGTTGATAGGGGTAAGTACGAATAGCACAGAGGGACCTGTCAAGTTGACGGCTCCGAGGCCCATCATCCTTGCGGCAAGGCCACAAATCCCTATCAGTAGTCTAAAGACTGTACCCTGGAATTATGGGGGAATGCCAGAGGAAGCGGCCAGTTGTGCTTCTGTGACGACAAAGGGGAACCCCTTATATCTTCCCGGACGAGTCCTGGATAGCCAAAAGAGGAAAAATGAAGAGATTTCTGAAGAAAGGGCCGTAGAATTCTTGAGAAGGATGGATCATCCGGAAATAAGGGGGATCCAGATTTTAAATGAGGAGTCAACCCTAACATCAGTCATGGACTTGGTGTTGTCATCCAGTGAGCATTGCAAAACCCTGACGAAGGTTCTGGAGGAGGCATACGTGCCCAAGGAGATTAGTGAGGAGGGTTTCGGCCAGCTGGTGAGCCACCTATTGGAGAACGATGTAATATCCTTTACGGATGAGGACATACCCAAGGAGGGAAGGGGACACCGGAAACCGCTACATATTGCGGTAATCTCCTCAGGTTATATAATGAATGAGGTGCTGATTAATGGAGGATCGACATTGAATATCTGTCCCCTCAGTACCTTACAGAAGATGAATATCAATCCCAAGCGCCTACGAGCCAGTCATGTGGTGGTACGAGCTTTCGATGGTTCCCGAAGGGATACAATGGGAGAAATTGAGTTATCGGTGGAGATAGGACCCTGTACTTTTGATATCTCTTTCCAGGTCCTAGATATTGCAGCCAGTTATAACATGTTATTGGGGAGGCCATGGATACACATGGCCGGGGCAGTTCCTTCTACACTCCACCAACAAATCAAGCTAATCATCAATGGGAATCTGGTAGCAATCTCGGCCGAATGTGATGACCCTTCTCCTCCCAGGAGTGGCCTACCGGTGATCAATGTAGATGAGACGGCGGCACCTGCCAGCTTTCAAGCACTGGAGATTAGCACTCCCCACTATAGATACCTGGGAGCTCCAGCTGTGAAACCTAGGGTCTCTCCAGAACTTACCTTTGTGGCAAAGGAAATGATAAAAATGAACTTCCAGCCTGGACAAGGACTGGGGGGGAGCAGCCAAGGAATCACCAGGCCCATCCAACTACCACAGCAGATAGGCAAAGCGGGATTGGGGTATCGTGGAGGCGTAGCACGGAGACACCGTCAGGGTACGACGCCGGTTCGGCTGGCTGGCCATCTGATGACCGGGGTTAACAGTGAGCAAGGGATCAACAAGCCCGAAACTGAGTCTGGGGGTGAAGAATTGACCTCCGCAAATGATAAATCGGCCAGGAGGGAGATTTTCCTGCAAGAGGTCGCAAGGGAGTTTGAAACGAAATGCTATATCCCCGGACAATCAACAAGCAGTAGGGAGGGGACGAATATTATCACACCACCAGGAGCCCAAAAGGTGGTGCCTGTCATCGATTGGGCAGGGCTAATTATTCCTGGAGAGGATAGGAAGGAGAGCTCAGGCGACGTATCCGTAATCATCGGGGAAGTGTCCGATGTGAGGCCCCCTTTTATCCATCACATTTCGTCTGACCTGACCGTCGGCAACTGGACCCTGAAACCAGTGATATCCAAACAAGGGTAAAACCTGACGTCAGGGTGGTAGACCCCAGAAGACGGGGGAATGAAGAAGTTTATTTTTGTTGTTGTTTTATTTTTGCATAATTATGTCGTTTCTTCGTGTTATTTGAAAATGCGATCGTCGTGAAAAATGATTTATATATGACAAGTATTTTGTTTCATGTCAGGTGTACCAATTTGAGTAATCCTTGCCTGACAAACGGTCCTTCCAATTTGAATGATGATTATGATTTTGACATTGAGCTGGATTTCGATTTAATGGGCATTGAACAAGATGAGATAGATTACGACGACGCGCCTGACGAGATCAAAGGATGGGTCGAGGATAAACCCAAACCCAACTTGGACCAAACCGTCACCATTGATATTGGAACCCCTGACAAGCCAAAAGAACTCAAGATAGGGATGGACCTTATCCCCAACCAAAAAGCCGAAATGACTGAGTTGCTAAAACAATATGAGGATGTCTTTGCCTGGTCTCATGAGGATATGATCGGATTGTCCACCGACATTGTGGTACACCGATTACCCATCAAGGAGGGTTTCAGGCCTATCAAGCAAAAATTAAGAAAATTGAAACCGGAGTGGAGCTTAAAAGCAAAGGAAGAGATCATCAAGCAGTTCAGGGCGGGAATCATTATGGTGTCCACTTACCCAGAGTGGCTGTCCAATGTAGTCCCAGTGGCTAAGCCCGGAGGGAAGGTGAGGGTATGTGTAGACTACAGAGATCTAAACAAGGCCAGTCTCAAAGATAACTTCCCGGTGCCTTTCATACACATCCTAGTGGATAACACAGCCCAGTACGAAATGTACTCTTTTGTGGATTGCTTCGCGGGATATCATCAGATAATGGTGGCGGAAGAAGATCGGGAAAAGACCGCATTCATCACCCCTTGGGGCACTTTCTGCTATAGACGATTGGCTTTTGGTCTCACAAATACGGGGGGCTACTTATCAGAGAGCCATGATGGCCCTATTCCACGATATGATGCACAAGGAGATAGAGGTCTACGTGGATGACATTATTGTGAAATCAAAGGTAGAATCTGACCATATAACCCATCTCAAAAAGCTATTCGATCGGCTCAGAAAGTATAATTTAAAACTCAATCCGGCCAAGTGTGCTTTCGGAGTGCAGTCGGGTAAGCTCTTGGGATTCCTGGTTAGTGATCGGGGCATTGAGTTGGATCCAGTAAAGATTAAGGCCATTGTGGATATGCCAGCGCCTCACACAGAGAAGAAGATAAGAGGATTCCTCGGGAGGATAAACTTTATCAGCCGTTTTATATCCCACTTGACGACTACATGTGAGCCCATTTTCAAACTGTTAAGAAAGGGGGCTTCCCAGGAGTGGAATGGGCAATGTCAGAAGGCTTTTCAAACCATTAAAAAACAGCTGGCAGAGGCACCAGTGCTGGTACCCCCGAAGGATGGGATCCCTCTGTTTATGTATATATCGGTCAATGCCATCGCGATGGGATGTATGCTGGGACAAAAGAATGAGGCAGGTAAAGAGCAGGCCATCTATTACCTCAGCAAAAGATTTAGCCAATGTGAACAAAATTACACTCCCATCGCAAAAACCTGTTGTGCTCTGGCCTGGGCCACAGGGAGATTACAGCACTACCTCCATGGGCATACGACGTACCTGATATCAAGAATGGATCCCCTGAAATATATTTTTGAAAGGCCCATTCTGAATTGTCGGTTGTCAAGATGGCAGTTGATCTTACAGCAGTTCGACATAGTGTACGTGACTCAGAAGGCCATGAAAGGGCAGGGAATTGCAGATCAGTTGGCAGAAACCCCGTCAGGAGGGATGGAGCCCTTGGAAACTCCTCTTCCAGGCGAAGATATATTTTGGGTATCACGCGAGAAATGTGATGACGAGGGACAGTTCTGGAAGCTATATTTTGATGGTGCCATGAACGCCGAGGGGGCAGGAGCCGGAGCGGTCTTAGTCTCTATCACCGGAGAACAATACCCCGTGGCCACTAAACTGCATTTCAGCAATTCGAGCAACACCGCTGAATACGAGGGATGTATCTTGGGACTCCGCTTGGCCCGCGACATGGGAGTGAGGAGGCTAGTAGTGTTTGGGGATTCAGAACTGGTAATCAGACAAGCGATCGAGGTGTACAACACTAAAGAGCTTCGGTTACTTCCATACCATCGTTGTGTTACCCAGCTGATGCAAGAGTTTGAAGATATCGCTTTCCGCCATATTCCCCGGGGACGGAATGACTTTGCTGATGCATTGGCAACCCTGGCCTCCTTAATCCATATAATCAAAAGAAAAGACATTCCACAGATTGACATAGCCGTACAGAGTGCCCCGGCATATGAGGAGCATGTGGCAGTATTATCAGACGAGTTGGTGTTGACAAAGCAGCCCTGGTATCACGACATAAGGGAATATCTGAGAGATAGATCCATTCCCGACCAGGCGAGTCGAACTGAGAGGATGAGAATTCAAAAGATGGCGATGAAATTTTACCTTAGTGGGGATTCACTCTACAAAAGGGATGATGGGTGGGGACTGTTGCAGTGCGTAGATGAAACGCAGGCCCAAAGGATTATGAATGAAATACATGGTGGGGTGTGTGGGCCACATATGAGTGGACCGATGCTGGCCAAAAAGATCTTAAGGACAGGGCATTATTGGTTAACGCTGAAAGCCGATTGCGATGATCATGTCAAACGGTGTTACCAATGCCAGGCGCACGGTAATGTGATCCATACGCCTCCCAGTGAACTGCACTGTATGACCTCCCCGTGGCCATTTTCAATGTGGGGAATGGATGTAATCGGACCAATAGAGCCCAAAGCGAGCAACGGACACCGATTCATTTTCGTCATGATCGATTATTTCACCAAATGGGTAGAGGCAGCTTCTTTCCCCAAGGTAACTCAGGAGGTCATCGTCGGTTTCATCAGGAATAATGTCATTTGTCGATACGGACAACCTGAGGTTTTGGTCTCCGACAATGCCAAGAATTTAAACAACGCCCTCATGAAGGGGACTGTGTGTGACCAGTTTAAGATCAAGCACCTCAATTCCGTCATTTACCGTCCTAAGATGAATGGGGCAGTGGAGGCTGCAAATAAAAATATCAAGAAGATCATGGCCAAAATGTCTGCTAATCATCGGGGATGGCCGGATTTGTTACCCCTCACCCTGTTGGCGTACCGAACATCAACGCGTACTTCTATAGGGGCAACCCCTTACGCTTTGGTGTATGGAATGGAGGCCGTTCTGCCAATTGAGGTTGAAATGGCGTCCCTCAGAATAGTGATCGATGCTCAAATAAGCGAGGAGGATTGGATGCAAAGTCGATACGACCAATTGGCCCTAATTGATGAAAGAAGGGTGGCTGCGGTTTGGCACGGTCAGTTATATCAACAAAGGATTTCTCGATCATATGACAAAGGGATAAGACCTCGGAAGTTCAAAAAAAATGATTTGGTGCTGAAAAGAGTCATGCCTTGTCAAGACGAAGCCAAGGGGAAGTTCGCCCCAAACTGGGAGGGGCCGTTTGTGATTAAGAAAGTGTTATCCGGAGGTGCCCTCATATTGCAAGAAATGGATGGTGAGGTATTTCCACAACCCCACAATTCTGACTCGGTGAGGTGGTTCTACGCTTGAATCATCAGTTCCTTTTTCCTTTGAGAGCGAACTACGTAGGACCTGATCTCCCAACTTGTGGGGGTACGTAGGCAGCCATCATGGCGCGGTCCGATCCCTTAAAAAATAATCTTTTCCCTAACCCAGAACCAATTTTCGATAACCAGACAAAACCTTCCTACACCCTCAAAACCTTCTCGAAACCAGCTGCCTAACCAGCTTCATCCCAAAAGACATAACCCTGATCCAACCAAACAGTTATCCAAAATTTGAGATTCAATCCAAAGAAATCAAAAGGTGTGCGGCAATATCTGTCAAATTTCCATCAAGACTTGAGAAGAGAAAGAAGGCGAAATGTCAAAATTATGGTCAACTGGATAAAACGAGGATCCAATGAAAAGCAATGATACGACAAAAGGGGGAAAATGACTAAATTTAAATGCATGTCTATATATATAAGTCATTTTATTACAAGAGTTCTCTTTCGATAACCGATGAAACTAACATAGTCTATGCAGGAAATAAAATAATCTACAAATATGAAACTAGCTGAAGCAGGATGGACAAGGTGGTGGATAGATCTGAAGCATCAGCATCTCCTGCAATCTGCTGCCCCATCATTTCAATGCGATCCAGTAAAGCAGTGGCTCGGCTGACAGTTCCAAAATGAGCATCTACAACTGCCCTGGTCTGAAATACAATGGCCTCTCTGTCAGCAATGGCAGCGTCTCTAGCCCGAATGGCATCATCTCTCTCGACAAGAGCGGCATCCCTCTCGGCCTCAGCAGTAATCAGGGCCAGGTGGAGTCGGGTATCCTCAGTAGCCCAACTTGGGGCAGAATCAGCTGAGACGGGGTGGTCTGTGGTATCCTACGGGAAAATCACTCCAGAGTCATCAAAGGCCCCAGTCTGACTCAAACCGGCCGGATCCAAATCTCCACGCAACCACTGCACATAAGCAAATGTCTGGAGGTGGCAACTCTCACTATATTCGGCGGAGATCCTGCGAGACCAAAGGTCGTATACCCGCAGTAGTTCCCTCTCTGTCTGGGATGATATAAGGAATCGGTAGGCGGCTACTCCCGTGAAAGGGTGTAAATCCTGTGTCTGATCAAACTGCCCCATAACCGCCAGAGGATGATAAGTCGTCACACCCCTCAAGCTAGCAATAGGGATGAAATCCAGGGTGGGCACGTGAGTCAAGAAGCTCATAAAGGAGCAATAGCCCGAGTAGACCAATAGATGAAAGGGATCCTCAATGACAGACAAAAATGATGTCCAGGAGGCCACACCAGTACAGCTCACGGGACGAAACAAAATTGCGTGGTTATGTCATGGCTGAAGCAAAACCCTTGGCGACGGAAATGGCCGATGGGACTAAGATGACTCATGAACCACATATACAATAAGGTCGAACTCCCTCTGAATACCCTGCCTCGGAATGATTGACAGTATGAAGCTGACATATAGGTATCCGCCAATATCATGGGAAGAATGGTGTAATCCTCCTGAAGGGCTCGAACAGCCGCGACAACTCGCATGTCCAACTAATCAGGTCCTGCGGGCAAATACAAAATTGAGACGACACAGGCCATCAGAACGTCTACTCTTGAAGCGCCCCAGCGCTCCTCAGATACAGAAAAATCGCCGAAGAAAAGACGAAAGCTGTCAGGTGAACCAAATCGGTCAATCAAGAACTGAAGGGGAACCATATGGTCTGATGTGATCACCGGTAACAAGACAGCCCTCCGCAAACCGGTAAAGGTTAAGAACTGACGGCGCATGGAACCAGTCGTGACCCTGGCACAAGGTCTATCTAAAGGCAAGCCGGTGAAGCGAGCATATTCCTCGAGGGTGGGGGTAAGCTCTACCATCCCTAACCTGAACACCTGACGGGCAGGCGCCCAATAGCTCAGAATACCCTCCACAAAGCCCACTGGCACCTGAAGGGTTAATAGGGACCAAGAATGGCCCAAAAGACCATCTGCGATGACCCTGTCGGCCGGCAATAGATTGTCCAACCAGCAGGGGAGACTGCCAACCAACCCTGTGGAAGGAATGAAATCCAAACGTACCACGGCATCTGAGGACGACATCTGTGGAAAAATAGTATCAAAGAGACTGTACAGGGGTCATTTTCTATCCATAAATAAGAAAGCATGCATCATACAGTTAATAATAAAGCAAATGAAGTTCATAGAGATAAAAGAGAAATATTGTGCATAAATAAATAAATGAGTTCAATACATAGTGCATAAAAAAAATAATAATAATAAGTCCAAACAGGTACAGGTACAAAAGCCCTATCCTATCCTGATCTAAATAAAGTCAATCTCGTCGATAAAAGCGGGATCCTCAAACTGATCCCCTGGGGTCGTCGAGGTCGGAGGACCGAAGTTCATATCCGGAATGTAGGGCTGCGCTGTGGCATCAGACGAGCTCGGGCCTGCATCATAACCCGTACCGTCAGGATCATAAGCATAAGCATCCTTTGGAGTCCGGCCCAGCACCCGAAGATATAAAGACAACTGGTCCACCTGGCGGGTCAAAGTGGCGATCTGCTCGGCATGAGTGGGAGTCCGAACGCAGGCTGCCCAGTCAGTCATCATCACCGAGCCGGGGACCATATCCCCGAGGAAGAATGTGGCCCAGGTCTGAGGACCAATGGTGCGGGGCACCCACCAAGTGCGGAAGGCATCACTGGTACTGGGACCCGTCAAAAGCATCCAACCGTCCTCCCCCGCAAGAATGATCTCTGAAGGCTGAGAATCCAGCGGCCAGGAAGTAGCGAAAGGAAGGGAGTGCGGGATGCGGATCTCTCCGGTAACGCATCTGAAGGCGCGCTCCCCCAAGTACATAACCCATCCTCCAACACTCTGCAAAGTGAGGCGACGGGTGGAAAGTGCAAACTCTGGGCTGGTAGGATGCCCATCTACAAACCCCACATCCAGATGCTCAGAAAGATAGGGCCTCAAGACGACCCCTGCAGCCGTGATCAGCTCCAGCTGGATGCGGCAGTGTGCAAAACTGCCAGATACCGGGACCTCCTCCAGGGTGCTATGATGTCATCGCCGACCCCGGGGATAGGTGTCCAAGCCAAGAGTGGTGACAGGCCTCAGACATGGGAGACGCTCGTAGGCCCAGAACTGTGAACAGAAACAGTGAAAAGCATGAGTAACCTGAATGCAGAAAAAGGAAATAAATGAGGGAAAGTCCAATAAGAAGAGGGAAAGAGAAACCTCACCAGCAGGAAGTGATAAAATCCGAGCCAAGCATCTGTCTGGCCCTCCGAGCGTAGACGCATACCGTGAAGGAAATAGGCAAAGGTGAATGACCCCCAGTCATAGTCACTGATGCGGTCCACATCTCTGACCGCTCCCACGACGCTGAAATGAATGGTGGAGGAGTTGTTCCCTAGGAAACAGCCCCTCATGATAGTCAGGAACAGGCGTCGGAGCAGAATGTCCCGAGTGCCCTGATCCGCTGGAATGGGCAGCGCGTAGAGACCCCCGACAGCATCAACAGTCAAGGCACCGGACCGAATACTACGGGCCTTAAAGACCCGATCCTCAGCAGCGAAGCCCAATAAAGCCCGGACCTCCGCAGGAGTGATGTCGAGATCTAGAGGAACGCGGGACCCGGTAAACTCTATGCCCGTAATGTACCTCTAGTCCTATGGGGTCAGCACAACCTCGCAGTCAAGAAGGTGAAGAGACTGCGTCTGGTGGAACCAGCGCTCGGATAAGGCCCTCATGTAACCCCAGGGGCACTGCCGGGGGATGATAGTGAAGAAGTGACGGAAGCCCCAAGAATCCACCATCGCCCGGTAGTCGCTGTGCAGAGCCGTGTAGAGGGAGTAGATGTTGAACCAGTTGCCCCTCGGCTGAGTAAACTCGGGCACCTGGGACAATCACCAATGGGTCAGTCCAGATAAAAGGAGAATTGAGAAATTGAAAATGAAGTAATAATGGAATTGAATATACCTCGTTAGCCACGAGAGATGCTGAGGGGTGTCGACTGAGATCCCGACCCAAAAGATCGAGTATCTGCACAGGGGCGCCAGAAGAAGCCTGATGAGTAGATGGAGCCGGTGTGCTGGAGGATGGCCCCTCTGCCGCGACCTCCAGAGGAACAGCCTCCGCCAAGCGACGAGCCTGATGGGTCCAAGGAGGAACAGGAGCAGGTGCAGCCCTACGGCGGCGAACACCCGAGGTCCGTGACATGGAGGAGCTACTATGAGCATCGAGATCCATAGCTGGAACAGAACAGGCAAGGAGGAAGGTAAGTTCCCTTTTGAATTATGTCACGAATATTCTAAATTCCTACCCTCATCATATAATTAATGCAACATGATGCATGGTTATGGTATGTGCATTAAAAAAAAAAAAATTCGGCAGAGTTCCGTTTGTAAAATGGATATCCCAGGCGTAAGCCAAACATGTTTTCAATCAATCCAAGCCTCAAACAGATAAAAATTGCATTCATATGTGTAATTACAGCATATAATGCATGATTTTCTTGAAGAAAAGGAATAACAGTATGTGGGACCGCATCATGAGCATAAAATAGGACTCACACAGTTGATACATAGCATGTATATATGATCATACATAATATAGCATTGTAAAGCATACATTTTCTATCTATAGCATGTAAATAGCCAAATGTATAGCAAAACATTGACGAAATTGAAAAGTGAACGGTCAAAGTGTTACCTGTAGCGCGTAGAACGATCCTACCGGAGCAGTTTTTGCAGAAAAGTTGGGAAACTCGACAAAGGGTCCTTGCAAACGAGCAAAATCGCAGGAATCTATGTGGGGTACGAAGTTGAAAGTGACAGATCTGGAAGTGGCGAGCCGCCTAAGAACCCGATCTTGGCCGCAGATCTATCTGCGGCTGGCCGCAGATCAATCTGCGGCTGGCCACAGATCCATCTGCGGCTGGCCCTGGTGGCTCCCCTTGGTTCCCTTTCAGCCGTTTGATGTGTCTAGTGAAAATGAATTACGAGATGGGTGACCGGCGACGATAACCGGCCCCGACAAGATAATCGTCCGGCGATGAAAACCGGCGATTACGAGATGGATGTCCGGCGACGAAAACCGGCTCCGACCAGATAACCAACCGGCGACGATAACCGGGGGTTACGAGATGGGTGACCGGCGACGATAACCGGCCCCGACAAGACAATCGACCAGCGACGATAACCGGCGATTACGAGATGGATGTCCGGCGACGAAAACCGGCTCCGACCAGATAACCAACCGGCGACGATAACCGGGGGTTACGAGATGGGTGACCGGCGACGATAACCGGCCCCGACAAGACAATCGACCGGCGACGATAACCGACGATTACGTGATGGATGTCCGGCGACGAAAACCGGCTCCGACCAGATAACCAACCGGCGACGATAACCGGGGGTTACGAGATGGGTGACCGACGACGATAACCGGCCCCGACAAGACCATCGACCGGCGACGATAACCGGCGATTACGAGATGGATGTCCGGCGACGAAAACCGGCGCCGACCAGATAACCAACCGGCGACGATAACCGGGGGTTACGAGATGGGTGACCGGCGACGATAACTGGCCCCGACAAGACAATCGACCGGCGACGATAACCGACGATTACGAGATGGATGTCCGGCGACGAAAACCGGCTCCGACCAGATAACCAACCGGCGACGATAATCGGGGGTTACGAGATGGGTGACCGGCGACGATAACCGGCCCCGACAAGACCATCGACGATAACCGGCAATTACAAGATGTATGTCCGGCGACGAAAACCGGCTCTGACCAGATAACTAACCGGCGACGATAACCGGGGGTTACGAGATGGGTGACCGGCGACAATAACCGGCCCCGACAAGATAATCGACCGGCGACGATAACCGGCGATTATGAGATGGATGTCCGGCGACGAAAATCGGCTCCGACAAGATAACCAACCGGCGACGATAACTGGGGGTTACGAGATGGGTGACCGGCGACGATAACCGCCCCCGACAAGACAATCGATCGGCGACGATAACCGGCGATTACGAGATGGATGTCCGGCGACGAAAACCGGCTCCGACCAGATAACCAACCGGCGACGATAACCGGGGGTTACGAGATGGGTGACCGGCGACAATAACCGGCCCCGACAAGACAATCGACCGGCGACGATAACCGGCGATTACGAGATGGATGTCCGACGACGAAAACCGGCTCTGACAAGATAACCAACCGGCGACGATAACCGGGGGTTTCGAGATGGGTGACCGGCGATAATACCCGGCCCCGACAAGACGATCATCAGCCTCGACACCCTTTTCTGAATGTTTTGCATCAATGGCATCTTGCGTTGCATCATAAATCATATGTGTTGCATCACGTATCCATTGTCATCCTTATGCATTGTTATTCATGCATCGAGTGTCTATTCTTTATCCTGTTCATTTCATTAAACATTGCATGAACATGATAAAGAGGGGCAGCTGTAGACACCCAAATTTTGCGTTCCCTGTACTAACCATGACAGGAGGGCAAAATCATCAATTGAACCGGCTTGCGGGAGCGTAGGAGGGGGCACAAGTGCGAGCGCCCGTCACCACCACAATGTTTGGCGACCAGAGCTGACGTGACAATTAGGCCATCCGAAACAGACATCCCCGAATGAGGTGGCACGTCTCCCGGAAATTCCCGGACTGCCGAATACGAGCCTGTCAGCAAAAACCGACGTTACGGCACGAAAATCGAGGCGTGGCACGGAAAACGAGAAAATCAAACCGTCCAGTCGCGGATTGATCTGCGGCCAAATAGTGTGCCTTTTGAAAACACGGAACTCGAAATCGGGGTGAGTGGAAGGCAGGCGGCTGGCTCTGGCCAGCCTATTTCAGCCCAGTTTCGTGCAGTATACAGGGAGTTGGAGAGAGTTCAGCAGTTTTGGAAGAAAAAGAATTTCTGCAGCAGCAAAACACGGAAATAGAGAGAAAATAGCTAGATTTTGCAACAAAATAGGGAGAAAGGAGAAGAAAAAAAAAGAGGATTTAATTCTTTTGATTTTTGTTGTATCAAATACACTCCTTATCCTATTCAAATACACAAGTTCACATCCATTTGAGATCAATTGCAAGGTGAAAATTTCTATTTGTTCTAGCAATTCATGTCATATTGATTGAGTAAATTAGATGTAACTTTCATGTATCTTGTTGAATAATCATGGATTAGGGATTATTGGTGAGGGTTCCATCGGAACGAAATTCTTCCTAATAACCCGAGGATATCCAATTGATGAAATTTCTAGCTTGTTTATGGTGGTTCATTGGGTGTAATTTATTTATATTGTCATTTTAGGATATCATGGTGTATTAGATAAATCCGGGTTGGTTAATTATGTAGTATTCATTTTGTGGCATGTCATAATCTCGTGTGAGCCTAGGAACGCGACCCCGTGGTTCAAATCTGATAATGGACGTTTTGATGTATGTATAGATTCAAGGTGCTCGTTTTTGTAATATGTAACCGTTGGGCCTTAAAACGACGTTAAGACGAGAATCGGGTTTAAGGCCCCGTATTAGTGGAATATGTGATTGTTGGCGTTTGGGGATATTTTGATGGCTTACATGCCCATGGATAGCCCCAACGCATGTTTATGTTTGATTATATTTCGTGACACCAAAATGGTTTCAAGAGATTAAAACGATAAAGATCTTTTCTAAAATCAATCAAAGTAGGATATTAGCATCACGAGGCTAAAAATTGGAAAGGCTAATGAAAGTTGATTCCTATTCTACGAGAAAGCTAAAAAAGGGGTTATTTTTCAAATGTCACAAAAATAGGTTTTATAAAAGAAATTAAAGGTTTTATTAAACCTTGATGTATAGGGCGAAAGAGATCCTAGAAATTGCCCATCATTTATGAAAGCAACGTATAAATCTCGATTCCTATTTTTGTTAAGGCTTAATAAAATCCTCTTTTGCCAAAACGTCACCTAATGAAAATCTCCTAATTTTGACAATTTAAATCAAACCTCTTTCATAAAGCTTTCTCGTGTATGCCGAAAAGACATTCCGAAGCGTTCCCAAATTAAAGCACGACTTTCCCAAAAATCCAAATGATTCTTTCATACAAACTCACCACAACATTCACATAAACACACACACACACACACACACCTGCACATATACACATTTCATGAATTAAAAGATAGGACAGCATTAAGATTGCAGTAACCGTATTTCAGGGAAGTCGAGAGACCTATACGTTGTTTTCATAATGAAATGACAGCAATTTCTAGGATCTCTTTAACCCTATGCACAATGGTTTAATAAAACGTTACTTTTTTCATTAAGCCATTTTTTGTGATGTTTGAACACGATCTTTCTTTAACATTCTCGTTTAACCAGGAATCGACATTCATTAGCATTTCCAATTTTAAGCCTCGTAGTTCTAATAACCTAATTAGATTGATTTTATGGAAATCTTCATCATTTAGCCTTGAAATCAATTTTGTGTGTCGTGAATCAAATCAAGCATTAAAATGCGTTGGGGCTATTCATGGGCATGTAAGCCATCAAAATAACCCCAAACGCTTACACTCGCATATTTCACTATTACGGGGCCTCAAACCCGATTTTTAACTTGATACCGTTTTAAGGCCCGACAATTACAAGTTACAATAAAGGGTACATCACCCTTAATACATACACCCAAAAATGTCCATCATCGGATTTGGACCACAGGGTCGCGCTCCTAGGCTCACATCCGAAATTTCTACACACCCACAAAATGGATAATATACCAATGAACAACACCGAGTTGTCTAACACACCACAATATCCTAAAATAGCAATTTAAATACCCTATGCATAGTACATTATCATAACGAGCTAAAAATCACCAAATGGATATCATCGGGCCATTAGGAAGAATTTTGTTCCATTGGAACCCTCACTAATAATCCTCAATCTGAAAGTAGTATGCACACAAGCCAATCATATTTGATATGATGTAGCATATACTTTGTAATCTTATTCGTCTATTAAAGGCATTTTACTTTATCTACATAGTGCTGTTATATTAAATGTGATAAACCCATAGTTTTGAGCAATGCTTTTAGAATCATGATGGTGATCATGCTAATGAGATCTAAATTCTAGATAGCTCACAAACTAAAATTGTTCCTAATCGTTGGATTACTAAAAAGGGGATTAGTGAATCCGGATAGATTAGTACATACGTTGCTTGCTCTTATGAAGAGGATGATTGATCTCATAATCATTTGTGTGGAGACACTAAAACAAGTATGTAGGTGCTTATTAGAGAATAAGTTCACTGAACGTGGCTCGCTAAGGAATACCTAATGGAGTTTTACTCGCCTGTCAATAGGAATTCCTCAAGTGATAGTAGTACAAGTGATCCTTGGACTTGAGATCATCATAGTATCTTGTGTATGATGAGTTATACTTTGACATGTCCCTTAAGACCCTTAGGGTATATCAAAGGGTATGATTGGGTATAATAAGTTATACATGGAGATAGGTGAATGATCAACAAAGAATCTACCACTTCTAGTAAAAGGAGTGAATGTCCTATGTGATTCGATAAATGACGACTCAGAAGTCTTTGGCCAAAGCAGAATGAAATTAGAAAGGAGTTTCTAATTTGCATTATCAGAGTTGTGCATTTCAGAATCGAAATACATATAATTAAATAAAATAAGACTTGACAGTAATTCCATGTCTTATATTTAATTGGGACATTGTATGGTAGAAGGATTGAATTGTACGGTAACTATTCACTGAAAGGTTCTTTTATGATTAATGTTGAAATCTATATTATCTGGAAAGTCGTTGATCGCTTAAGGGGGCTTACCCTTATTGTAGAATAAATATTATTTATTTAAATGAATTAAATAGTTTAATTTATTTATTTAAATAAGATTAGAATTGTTCTAATTGATTTATTCACAACCGGTTTAATATGGAGAACCTAAAGGGTCACACCGCAAAAGGAAAATATTTATTTAAGAAGTAAATGGCATAATTGTAATAATAAGTTAAGTGTATTTAATTTAGTCTATGGAGATAGAATAAATTAAATAGCTTAATATTTATTATTTAATATTTTGGAAATATTAAATATAAATTAATAAGAAGAGTCTTATTATTATTATTACAATTACTATTATTTAATTCCTAATAGGGATTGGGAATTAATTAATAGAAGTACTCTCTCATGAATTCCTAATTGGATTAGGAGTTCAATTAATTAAAGGAGTTTAATTAAAATAAAAACCCTAATCCTAAATAGTTTAGGAGGGTTCCCTATATCTATAAATAAGAGGAGTCTTATTATGATTTAGGGTTACACGGTTAGACAGTCAGACAATTAGATTGTTAGACAATTTACACACTCTTCCATGAGAATTGGAGAGAGAGAGTACTTGCAATTTCTATAGAGATAGAAACTAGGGTTTTGCCAACACCCATCTTCTTGAATAACTATTATTCCTTGGTGGATCACCTCTAGAGGCCAAACACTTGGGTGGCTAACGTTGATCAAAGGAAGGAATTTAATCGGTGAAATTCAAGGACAACGCGAAGGAATTGGAGGTGAACTTGTACCCGAGGAAGCACGGTTTTACGAGGGTATAATTTCTTAATCTCTATCTCTTTCGTTTAATTGATAATTGAGCACATGGATGATCATGGATGGTTTGTATGAAAATTTTAAAATCCGTTTTATCGCGCTTCCGCACTATTTATGTAATTAGATTACATGTTCGCGCTATGTACAAACCTAACAGTGGTATCAGAGCCTAACCTTGTGCTAATTATCGATTATGATTATTCCATGTGTGTATGATATGCGATTGCGAAATTTTTGGGCAGAATTAATTTTTCTGAATCAGCGTCGCGGCGCAGCTGCGCCGGCTCCAGTTCATTCTGGAGCGCAGCTGCGCCCATACCCAGAATCAGTTTTTTCTGGGGTTCAGCGCAGCTGCGCCGTGTCCCAGTTCATTCTGGGCGCAGCTGCGCCGGACAGCAGAATCCGAAAAATAATTTTTCCTTCAATTAAAATAAATGGTTTATTTAATTGATAAAAATCAGAATAAAGGAGTTTATTCACATATGGAATAGGATTCCATGTTTCCTAGAATAAAAGAGTTTATTCACATATGGAATAGGATTCCATGTTTCCTTAAAAATAAAGATGTTTATTTTGATAAGGAATAGGATTCAACATATTTTCTTTTCCAACAATTTTAAGTTAAAATAAAAGAGTTTGTTTTGAACTTGAAATTGGATTTCATGTTAATTGAAATAAAAGAGTTTATTTTGATTTGGAATTTGATTAAAAATAAAGGAGTTTATTTTTATTCAAAATTGGATAAAATAAAATAAATAAGTTTATTATGATTTAAATTTTGATTAAAATAAAGGGGTTTATTTTGTTTCAAAATTGGATTTCTAGTAAACTTTTAATTGCCCATTAATTGATATCAATGCATATATGGAATGGTTTTATTATTCAGGAGATGAATGTTATTTATTGATACATATAGAGATATGTATGATAATAAATAGGGATTGATTATGGACTACTGACCAATGTGTGATTGGATTTATTTTAGTGGATGCTTGAATGAATGGGTTTTTATAAATGGGGTCTGCGTACCTCGTCTTCTCTAATTTTTCTTAATGTAAATTCTATCTCCCTCCTATGTACTTCCCCTTGACTGCTGATCAAGGTTTCTATTTATTGTAAATAGTTTATGTAATAGGTTTAATTAGAATTACTTGAAGAATTGGAGACAAAGGAGCAAGGAGCGCTTGAAGACCCGTTTGTAATGGAGCCCGGGTTTAAATGTAATAGTTATATTTAAATTTTATTCTTGCACCCTAGGTTTGACCTTTTGGTTCACTTGATGGCTCTAGTGAACCAAACTAGAATAAAAGTCCATAATCAATCCGGGTAGAATATAGTATTCTATATGTGCATGCTTACTATGTATATATTATATATTATACAAACATGCTTCGCATGTTAAATAATATGACGCGTATTTTATATATATATGTGCATGCGCGCTCTAAACAAGATGAGACATATAATAACAAACCCCTCAAAGAAATTATATTAAGTCCTAAGCGTTCAAAGATATTTGGAATATCGAACGTCGCCTTCTAGCATGGTAAAGCGATAGAGTATTAAATATTTAATATGAGTTTGTTGTGTCACCACAAGGCAAGTATTAAAATATTTAAGATGTTGCTTTATCACATTTGATGCTTATACATAGACTGAACGATGCTGTTTTGTTGTGTCACCACAAGGACAGTGTTTTTCTTTCGAATATATGGAAGTGCTAGGATGGACTTAACTTGGATAATTTTGATTCGGATGTGTCACCACTTGATCAAAATAATCTAAGAGGCAAAATACAAGGAGTTACATAGAGATGTAATTGACAATAGTTGTCTACCTATTTATTTATATATCGTTTGTTGTGTCACCACAAGGCTATATACATTTGAAATGGGATCCTTAGTCTCACTAGCAAATCTTTAATTAGAATTGGCCGAACTGTATATTGAGGGTAATATAGTTTGATGAAAATAGTGGGAGATATCAATTTAAAATAAAGACCTAATTTATTTTGGTAATTAATTAAAAATGAATGTATGCTAAAATGTTGTTAAATTACAAATTCATTTATAGAATTTTACAATGTCTAATTCACTATCACTGCGGAGCATATTAGATGCTAATTAATCGGACCGTATTAAAAGGACTGGTTAAGAAATTTGAGAATAGTTCTCAAGGTTGAAAAGCTATCTTATGTCCTTAATATGTCTATTCCTGCAATGGTTGCAGACAATGCCTCTGAGGAAGAGATTGCTATTTTTAGAAAGTGGCAAGATGATGCACAGTTGGCTCAATGCATCATGCTCGCATCCATGAGTAACGAGCTTCAGCGTCAGCATGAAACTATGGATGCTCCTGCTATATTCTTGCACCTTCAAGGAGGTGAAGGGTGAGGAAAGTAGGACTATTAGATATCAGATATCTAGGGAGCTCTTCCGATCTAGAATGACCAATGGCATTACAGTACAGACATATGTCCTAAAATGATCAATCTAATTGAACAATTGGGACAACTGGGTTTTAATGGATGGAGAGTTGATCCAAGATTTGATCTTGCAATCACTTCCGGCCTCTTTCTCACAAATTGTTGTGAATTTCCACATGAACAAGCTATATGTCAGCCTGCCTGAGTTGCTTAAACATGTTGAAAACTGTAAAGAGTCACTTTCCAACCAAGAAAAACCAAGTCTTACTGGTAGATGATTCTTCCAGGAAGCGGAAGAGGGCCAAAAGATCTTCTTATAAGAAGAACAATTCAAAGAAGGTAAATGGAAAGGCAAAAACAAAGGACAATAAGAACAAGACTGATGCAGATAGCAAAGGAATTTGCTTCCAATGCAATAAGCCTGGACACTGGAAAGGAAACTGTAAGGAGTATCTTACAGAGGCTAGCCAGAAGAAGCTTAATGAAGCTTCGGTTACAGATATAGATTTGTTCATGATTAAAAATAAATTTTTCTATAAGTCAAGGTCCTACTTGGGTATTGGATACCGGCTGTAGTTCTCACGTATGCAATCCAATGCAGAGACTAAGCAGAAGTAGAAAGCTAAACAAAGTAGTAATCTTATGTGTTGTAATGGAGCAAAGGTTGCTACATTAACCATAGGAACTTATTGTTTAGCAGTGCCTACGGGCAAGTCTATTAAGTTAATAAGTTGTTATTATGTTCCAGTTCTCTTTAGAAATATTATTACTTTCGTTGTTGGACAAGGAAGGTTCTGGTATTATATTTAAGAATAATTGTTGTTCTATTTATAATGATAATGTTTTGTATGAAACTGGAAGATTACTTGATAGACTTTGTATACTTGACTTACATGAAAAAAAATAATTTTGTAAATTGAACAAACTAGTAAAAGAAAAAGGAGATGGTCATTCAAAGAGTTGAATGTGTGTATTTGATGAAATACAAGTCTGAATCATTTGAAATGTTCAAAGAATTCAGAAGTGAAACAAATTGACAAAGTATTAAGATTCTTTGATCAGATCGAGGAAGGAATACTTGTGCAATAAGTTTCTAGATCATCTCAAAATGGTATTTTCTCATAATGGAAACCTCCTGATACGCAATAAATGATTGGTGTATCTAAAAGGAGAAATTGTACCTTGTTGGACATGGTGCAGTCCATAATGATTTTTTACCGACATTCTAGTATCCATCTGGGGTTATGCCCTAGAAACGGCTGCATATCTACAAGATAAGGTAACCTCAAAAATCCGGCCCCAAAACTCCATAAAGGTTATGGATAGGGAGGATTCCTAGTCTTAAATATGTTAAGATAAGGGGTTGTCCAACTTATGTGAAAAGGTTTCAAAGATAAGTTTGGGACAAAATCTGACAAGTGCAGATTTGTGGGGATATCCTAAAGTAAGTTTAGGGTATTATTATTACTATAATCCTACACGCTTCCTTCTTAGATAAAGGTGTTTATCATCAAAGGAGCTAGTGGGAGGGTAATAGATCTTGAAAGAGTTCAAGAACCACAAAGCACTTTAAGTCGAACCGAGGAACCTATAGATAGACCTATTGTACCACAACCGAATCGTAAATCTGGAAGAGTACCGAAGATACCTGGGAGGTATGGATTCATCATAGAGGATGATGATGAGGTATGCATCATAGAGGATGATGATCCAGTTATATACGATAAGGCTATGAGTATAAGATACTCAGAGAAATGGTAGATGACCATGAAATCCTAAATGGACTCCATGTATGAGAACCAAGTATAGACTCTGGTTACTCCACAAAAGGGCATAGTGCCTAGAGTGTGAATATGGGTCTTTTAGAGAAAGACTAGGGCAAATGGCAAGGTGGAGACCTATAAGACCAGACCTGTTTAAAAGGTTTTTCAAGTCAAGGAGTTGACTGTGATAAAACCTTATTACCGGGTAATGCTCAAGTCCATTTGGATTTTACTTGCGATTGCAGCTTATTACGAAATCTGGCAAAATGGATGTGGAGACGTCCTTCCTCAATGAAGACTTGAGGAGAATGTATGTATGATACAGCCAGAGGAATTTGTTTCAAAGGTTGAAGCAAATCGTGTTTTAAGCTACAATGATCCATTAATAGATTGAAGCAAGCTTCTCAAAGATGGAACATTCATTTTGATGAGACAATCAAAAGAGTTTGATTTTATCAAAAATGAGAATGAACCTAGTGTATACAAAAGGGTCAGTGGGAGCGCTGTGACATTCTTGGTATTATATGTTGATATACTACTGACAAGGAATAACACACCAATGCTACAATCAGTAAAGATAAAATTGTCTAAACATTCCTCCATGAATGACTTGGGAGGAGCATCCTATAAATTGGGGATATAAGTCTATATAGATAGATTTAAAAGGATGTTCGGCTTGACCCAAGGAACGTATATTCATTTGATGCTAAAGGCGTTTAGCATGGCAAACTCCAAGAGAGGTCTCATGATGATGAGCCATGGAGTGTATCTCTCTAAAATTGTCCCCAATTGAAAGAGAGATCACATGAGTTACTATCATGTATGCAATGAATATACCGGGCTTGATGTTGATCAGTCATATTCTGGAGAAGATCACTGTAAGACAGTGATAAACATCTTTAAGTACTTAACCGGTATTGAAGATGTAATCATAATTCCATGGTAGGTTTGAATTAAAACTAGAGGGCTAAACAGACTCAAGTTTTTTCAGACTGACCAAGACGATAACAAATCCACTTTAAGGTAAATCGTTACCTTGAAAGGTGGTGCAGTGAATTAGAAAGGTTCCAAACAGCAAAGAGTTGCTGGTTTAGTGACAAAGACAAAGTATATAGCTGTAAATGAAGCTGCAAGTTGATTGTTTGGATGAAAAGTTCATCACAGAACTAGGAATAGTTCCTAAGTCTCATCTTGGATTCAAACATGTGTTGCGGCACTTTCATTTGATTAGTAGAATCATTGAAAGAGAAGAAGTCACTATAGAGATAGTGGACTCTCAAGAACAACATTGCATATCCATCTACTGAAGCTTTATCCAAACAGCAGGATGATCGTCACTTAGAGAAGAAGAGTATTAGATACCATGACGATTGGCTTTAGTGCAAGTGGGAGATTGAAAGTAGTATGCACACAAGCCAATCATATTTGATATGATGTAGCATATACTTTGTAATCTTATTCGTCTATTAAAGGCATTTTACTTTATCTACATAGTGCTGTTATATTAAATGTGATACACCCATAGTTTTGAGCAATGCTTTTAGAATCATGATGGTGATCATGCTAATGAGATCTAAATTCTAGATAGCTCACAAACTAAAATTGTTCCTAATCGTTGGATTACTAAAAAGGGGATTAGTGAATCCGGATAGATTAGTACATACGTTGCTTGCTCTTATGAAGAGGATGATTGATCTCATAATCATTTTGTGTGGAGACACTAAAGCAAGTATGTAGGTGCTTATTAGAGAATAAGTTCACTGAACGTGGCTCGCTAAGGAATACCTAATGGAGTTTTACTCGCCTGTCAATAGGAATTCCTCAAGTGATAGTAGTACAAGTGATCCTTGGACTTGAGATCATCATAGTATCTTGTGTATGATGAGTTATACTTTGACATGTCCCTTAAGACCCTTAGGGTATATCAAAGGGTATGATTGGGTATAATAAGTTATACATGGAGATAGGTGAATGATCAACAAAGAATCTACCACTTCTAGTAAAAGGAGTGAATGTCCTATGTGATTCGATAAATGACGACTCAGAAGTCTTTGGCCAAAGCAGAATGAAATTAGAAAGGAGTTTCTAATTTGCATTATCAGAGTTGTGCATTTCAGAATCGAAATACATATAATTAAATAAAATAAGACTTGACAGTAATTTCATGTCTTATATTTAATTGGGACATTGTATGGTAGAAGGATTGAATTGTACGGTAACTATTCACTGAAAGGTTCTTTTATGATTAATGTTGAAATCTATATTATCTGGAAAGTCGTTGATCGCTAAGGGGGCTTACCCTTATTGTAGAATAAATATTATTTATTTAAATGAATTAAATAGTTTAATTTATTTATTTAAATAAGATTAGAATTGTTCTAATTGATTTATTCACAACGGTTTAATATGGAGAACCTAAAGGGTCACACCGCAAAAGGAAAATATTTATTTAAGAAGTAAATGGCATAATTGTAATAATAAGTTAAGTGTATTTAAATTTAGTCTATGGAGATAGAATAAATTAAATAGCTTAATATTTATTATTTAATATTTTGGAAATATTAAATATAAATTAATAAGAAGAGTCTTATTATTATTATTACAATTACTATTATTTAATTCCTAATAGGGATTGGGAATTAATTAATAGAAGTACTCTCTCATGAATTCCTAATTGGATTAGGAGTTCAATTAATTAAAGGAGTTTAATTAAAATAAAAACCCTAATCCTAAATAGTTTAGGAGGGTTCCCTATATCTATAAATAAGAGGAGTCTTATTATGATTTAGGGTTACACGGTTAGACAGTCAGACAATTAGATTGTTAGACAATTTACACACTCTTCCATGAGAATTGGAGAGAGAGTACTTGCAATTTCTATAGAGATAGAAACTAGGGTTTTGCCAACACCCATCTTCTTGAATAACTATTATTCCTTGGTGGATCACCTCTAGAGGCCAAACACTTGGGTGGCTAACGTTGATCAAAGGAAGGAATTTAATCGGTGAAATTCAAGGACAACGCGAAGGAATTGGAGGTGAACTTGTACCCGAGGAAGCACGGTTCTACGAGGGTATAATTTCTTAATCTCTATCTCTTTCGTTTAATTGATAATTGAGCACATGGATGATCATGGTGATGGTTTGTATGAAAATTTTAAAATCCGTTTTATCGCGCTTCCGCACTATTTATGTAATTAGATTACATGTTCGCGCTATGTACAAACCTAACACAATCCTCGTAACCTCAATAATATGCAAGAAAAACTACATTTAATGTGGCCCAAATGATAAAACTTAACAAAATGATATGACAAAACTGCTATAGAAAGGGTTCTTTTTCACCTTGCAAATGACACCACGATGCGTATAAACTCGTATATTGAATATGGTAGAAATTATATGTGATACAATCTAGCAAAAGGGGTATAAATCCTCACTTTTTTTCTCTCTTTTCTCTCCTTTCTCGCTACTATTTGCTGTTGGTTCTTCCTCTTTTCTTTCTTCTTCCGCTGCTGTGTCACTCTCTATGCTGAATGAAGAAATGTGCTGATAAAGACTGATCAGAGGCAGCCGCAGATTGATCTGCGGGTGGCCGCAGATTGATCTACGGTTGGCCTCGGTTCCTCCGCACCCGCCGCGCACTTCAGCCGTCCGCCGCGCACTTCAGTCGTCCGTCGCGCACTTCAGTTTATTTTAATTATTGGCCGTAGATCAATCAGCGGCTGGCTGGGCTGATTTTCTCAATTTTCGTACTGTATCTCGATTCTCGTGTCGTACCATTGGTGTTCACTGAAAGGCTTATATTTTACAGTCCGGGAACTACTGGGAAACGTGTCATATCATTCAGCTTTGATCGTTGTCGTGTCGGCTTTGATCGCAAGTCGTTGCGGTGGCTTTGAGTGTTCGTACTTATGTCCACCTCCCGTTCTCGTAGGCTGGGTTAATTGACGATTTTGCCCTCCTGTCAGGGTCAGTATACGAAGTGCAACTTTGGGTGTCTACAGCTGCCCCTCTTTATCATGTTTATAAAATGTTAAATGAAATAAACATGATAAAGAAGTAGACATCCGATGCATGAATGACAGTGCATAAGAATGACAGTACATACATGATGCAACACATATAGCTTATGGTACAACACAAAATGTAAGGCATGCAAACATTCGTAAAGGTGTCAATGCATCATGCAATCATAAATTTCTTGTGAGTATCGGTCCCAACAGGTTTCAATCGCTGATCGAATTGTTGTTGTCGGGTTCTGTCTTTGACAGGTCGTTGCTCTAATCGTTATCGCCAACGTCGTGCTCCGTCTCGTAATCGCCGTAGTCTTGGAATCGTCGTCATCTCATAACCGCCGGGTCTCATATCCGATCGGTCATCTCGTAGATGTGGGGTCTGATTTCTGATGGGTCGTCTCGTCTGTATCGGTTCTCATCTTCGATTGGTCGACTCGCCTGTATCGGTTCTCATCCCCGGTTAATCGTCACGCCGACACCGGGTCTCGTCTCCGGTTGGCCGAGTTGTCTGCACCGCGTATAGTCTCCGGTTGATTGATTCGTCGGCATCGGGTCTCATCTCCGGTTGGTCGAGTGGTCTGTATCGGTTATCGTCTCCGATTGGTCGACTCGTCTGCACCGGGTATTATCTCCGGTTGATTGATTCGTCGGCACAAGGTCTCATCTCCGGTTGGCTGAGTTGTCTGCACCAGGTCTCGTCTCCGGTTGGTTGATTTGTCGTCACCGGGTCTCGTATCCGGTTGGTCGAGTTGTCTGCATCGGTTATCGTCTCCGATTGGTCGACTCATCTGCACCGGGTATCGTCTCCGGTTGATTGATTCGTCGACACCAGGTCTCGTGTCCAGTTGGACGAGTTGTCTACATCGGTTATCGTCTCCGATTGGTCGACTCGTTTGCACCGGGTATTGGCTCTGGTTGATTGATTCGTCGGCACCGGGTCTCGTCACCGATTGGTCGAGTTGTTTGCACCGGGTCTCGTCTCCGGTTGGTTGATTCGTCGTCATCGGGTCTCGTCTCCGGTTGGTCGAGTTGTCTGTATCGGTTATCATCTCCGATTGGTCGACTCGTCTGCACCGGGTATCGTCTCTGGTTGATTGATTCGTCGGCACCGGGTCTCATCTCCGGTTTGCTGAGTTGTCTACATCGGTTATCGTCTCCTATTGGTCGACTCGTCTGCACCGGGTATCGGCTCCGGTTGATTGATTCGTCGGCACCGGGTCTCGTCTCTAGTTGGCCGAGTTGTCTGCACCGGGTCTCGTCTTCGGTTTGTTGATTCGTCGTCACCAGGTCTCATCTCCGGTTGGTTGAGTTGTCTGTATCGGTTATCGTCTGTGATAGGTCGACTCGTCTGCACCGGGTATCGTCTCCGGTTGATTGATTCGTCGGCATCGGGTCTCGTCTCCGGTTGGCCGAGTTATCTACATCGGTTATCGTCTCCGATTGGTCGACTCGTCTACACCGGGTACCGTCTCCGGTTGATTGATTCGTCGGCACTGGGTCTCGTCTCCGGTTGGCCGAGTTGTCTACATCGGTTATTGTCTCCGATTGGTTGACTCGTCTACAACCGGTATCGTCTCCGGTTGATTGATTCGTCGGCACCGGGTCTCATCTCCGGTTGGCCGAGTTTTCTGCACCGGGTCTCGTCTCCGGTTAGTTGATTCGTCGTGTTCCGCACCCGATTGGTCGAAATCTCGTATTTTATTTCACATACCAAGTCAAATGGATTTGAAAAATTGATCAATTGCTCTATTATTAACTATATGATGCATGCTTTTTATTTATGGATAGAGAATGACCCCTGCACAGTCTTTTTGATACTATTTTTCACAGATGTCGTCACCAGACGCCGTGGTACGTTTGGATCTCAGTCCTCCCACAGGGTTGGTTGGCAGACTTTTTCGCTAGTTGGGCCGTTTGTCGCCGGCCGACATGGTTATCGCAGATGGTCTTCTGGGATATTCCTGGTCCTTATTATCCTTCCAGGTGCCAGTGGGCTTTGTGGAGGGTATTCTGAGCTATTGAACCCCTGCCCGTCAGGTGTTCAGATTTGGGACATTGGAGCTGACCCCCACTCTCGAGGAGTATGCCCACTTTACCAGCTTGTCTTTGGATGGTCCCTGTGCTAGGGTCACAGCTGGCTCTATGCCCCGTCAGTTCTTAAGTTTTACTGGTTTGCGAACGACAGTCCTGTTATCGGTGATCACATCAGACCATCTAGTTCCCCTTCATTTCCTGATTGACCAATTCGGTTCACCCGACAGTTTTCATCTATTCTCTGGTGATTTTTCTGTATCTGAGGAGCGCTTGGGCGCTTGAGAGTAAATGTTTTGATAGCTTATGTTATCTCAGTTTTGTATCTGCCAGTCGGACCCGATCTGTTGGATATGCGAGTTATTGCGGCCACTAGAGCCCTTAAGGAGGATCACACCATTATTCCCATGATACTAGCAGATACCTACATGTCAGCCTCATATTGTCAGTCTTTTCGAGGCAGAGTATTCAGAGGGAGCTCTGTTTTGTTGTATGTATGGTTTATGAGCCATCTCAGCCCCATCGGTCATTCCCGTCGCCATGGGTTTTGCTTCAACCACGACATAGCCATGCAATTTTCGTTCCGTCCCGTGAACTGTATTGATGCGGCTTCCTGGATAGAATATTTATTGGCTATTGAGGAGCCCTTTCACCTCTTGATCTATTCGGGTTATTGCTCCTTCATGAGCTTCTCGACTCATGTGCCCACCTTGAATTTCATCCCAATTTCTGGCTTGAGGGGCGTGACGACTTATCATCCCTTGGCGGTTATGGGGCAGTTTGATCAGATACAGGATTTTCACCCTTTCACAGGCGCAGCCGACTACCGATTCCTCATATCACCCCAGACAGAGAGAGATCTACTGCGAGTATATGATCTTTGGTCTCGCAGGGTCTTTGCCGAGTATAGTGAGAGCTGCCCCATTCAGACATCTGCTTATGTGCAACGGTTGCACGGAGACTCTGATATGGTTGGTTTGAATCAGACTGGAGTATTTGATGACTCTCGAGTGATTTTCACAGATGATACCACCCCAGAGGTATCTGTTCCTCCTGAGTCTACAGGGGTGATGTTCGGACCTGATTTAGAAGGCTTCTCCACTCCCGCCCATATTCCTTATTCCATCTCAGCTGATTCTGCCCCTAGTCGGGTTACTGAGGATAGCCGGATCTGTCTGGCCTTGACTACTACTGAGGTTGAGAGGGATGCTACTCTTGTTGAGAGAGATGCTGCCATTCTGGCAAGAGATGCTGCCCTCGCTGACAGAGACGCCATTGTATTACAGACTAGGGCAGTTATGGATGCTCACTCTGAGACTGTTAGCCGAGCCATTGCTTTATTGGATTGCATTGACATGATGGGGCAGCAGATTGCAAGAGATGTCAATGCTTCAGATCTATCCACCACTTTATCCATCCTGCTTCAGTTAGTTTCAGATTTGTAGATCATTTTATTTCCTGCATAGACTATGTCAGTTTCATCGGTTATCGAAAGAGAAATCTTGTAACAAAATGACTCATATATGTAGACATGCATTTAAATTTAGTCATTTTCCCTTTCTTGTCGTATCGTTGTCTTTCATTGGATCCTTATTTTATCCAGCTAACCACAATTTTGATATTTCGCCTTCTTTCTCTTCTCAAGTTTTAATGCAGATTTGACAGATATTGCCGCACACCCCGTTGATTTCATCGGACTGAGTCTTAGATTTTGGCTAACTGTTTGGTTGGGTTAGGGTTATGTCATTTGAGATGAAGCTGATTAGGTGGCTGGTTTCAGGAAGGTTTCGAGGGTATAAGAAGGTTTTTCTGGCTGTTGGGAATCGGTTTTGGTTAGAGAAAGTATTATTTTGTAGAGAAATGGACTGTGTCGTGATGGCTGCATACGTACTCCCACAAGTCGGGAGATCAGGTCCTACGTAGTTCGCTCTTCACAGGAAGAGGAGAAAATGATGATGATTCTTTCTTCTTTTTTTTTAGGCGTAGAACCGCTTCACCGAGTCAGAATTTATGGGCTGTGGAAACACCTCACCGTCCATCTCTTACAATATGAGGGCTCCTCCGGACAGCGCTTTCTTAATCACAAAAGGTCCTTCCCAACTTGGGGCGAACTTCCCTTTGGCTTTGTCTTGACAAGGCATGACTCTCTTTAGCACTAGGTCATTTTCCTTGAACTTTCGAGGTCTTACCTTTTTGTTGTATGATCAAGATATTCTTTGCTGATATAACTGGCCGTGCAAAACAGCCGCTATCCTCCTTTCATCAATTAGGGCCAATTGGTCGTACCGACTTTGCATCCAATCCTCCTCGCTTATCTGAGCATCAATCAAGATTCTGAGGGACTCCATCTCAACCTCAACTGGCAGAACGGCCTCCATTCCGTATACCAAAGCGTAAGGGGTTGCCCTTGTAGAAGTACTTACCGACGTTCTGTACGCCAGCAGGGTGAGAGGTAGCAGATCCGGCCACCCCCGATGATTAGCAGACATTCTCGCCATGATCTTCTTGGTATTCTTATTTGCAGCCTCCACTGCCCCATTCATCTTAGGATGGTAAATGAAAGAATTGAGGTGTTTGATCTTAAAATGGTCACATAATTCCTTCATGAGGGCATTGTTTAAATTCTTGGCATTGTCGGAGACTAAGACCTCAGGTAGCCCGTATCGGCAAATGACATCATTCTTGATGAAACGGACGATGATCTCCTGAGTTACTTTGGGTTCGTCAGGGGTTCCGATATTTATGGTGATGGTTTGGTCTGAGTTGGGTTTGGGTTTGTCTTCGACCCATCCTTTGATTTCGTCAGGCGTGTCGTCATTATCTGTCTCATCCTGCTCAATGCCCATTAAATTGAAATCCAGCTCAATATCAAAATCATAGTCATCTTTCGAATTTGAAAAATCGTTTGTTAGGCAAGCAATACTCAAATCGGTACACCTGACATGAAACAAAAATATTTTTCATACATATAAGTCATTTTCCCGCAATGATCATCTTTAAAATAACATGACAAAATAACATAACCATGCAAAATTCAAAATAAGGAACAAAAACTGGTATCTATTCATCCCCCACCATCCGGGGTATACCACCCTGACGCCATATTTTACCCTCGTTTGGATATTACTGGCTCCATCGTCCAGTTGTTGGTGGTCAGATCGGCCGGAATACGACAAATGAAGGGCGGCTTCGCATCGGAAACTTACTCGATGACTACAGTCACATCACATTGGTCCTTCTTCATAACCTCTTCAGAAATAGTCAGCCCTGCCCAATTGATGATAGGCACACTCTGTTGGGGTCCTGATGGCGTGGCAACATCCTTCCCCTTTCCACTGCTTACTGACCGTCTAGGGATATAACACTTGGCTTCAAACTGTCGCACGACCTCCTACAGGAAACTCTCCTTTTTGGCCGACTCATCATTCGTGGGGGTCAATTTTCCACCTCCTGTCTCAAACACAGGCTTGCCAATCATCTCATCAATTCTCTTTATATAATTCAGCCTTGGTGGTCCTCTGGCTTCGCTGGCTTCCACCACATTGACCCCTTCCCCATCATGCTTAGGCAGGGGATTGACTTTAACATTTGGTGACTCTGGTTGTTCCACCATGATCTCCCCGCTATCGATCATGTTCTGAATCTTGTGCTTCAGTGCCCAACATTCCTGAGTATCATGACCAGGGGAACCCGAATGGTACACACATTTCTTACTCGGGTCAAATCCTCTCCCTTTCGGGTCAATTGTGGGTGCCAAATCGACTATCTTTCTCTGTGCTATTAATACTGCCAAAATCTGTTCAAGAGGATCCCCAAGCGGGGTGAATACCCGATCTCTCGTGGTCTCAAATCTTCTTCGTCTGTCCGTCCTTTGATTATCGAAATTAGGTTGTCGGGGTGGCACAATCCTCTGTATCTGCACTGGAGGGCTATTCTCCACCTTCTTAGATGATCCCTGCAGAATGAGGGAAACATCTTCCTCCTTTCTCTTTTGGGTCCTGTGGGAAGCACTGCCATAGTTTCCACTCTGGATTTGCTCCGCAACTGCTTCTAGAGCTGTGAAGTCCCGGATCTTGCTAGACTTTAACCCCATGTCAACCATTTCTCCATGCTTTATCATTTCGACGAAAGGTCTTCCAATCCCTGCTATCACTCGCTCATAATAGGGCGCCTCTTGAATATCCACAAAGGTCATTACCATCTCCGCCTCGCTCATTGGGGGATTTACCTGTGCAGCCATACCCCTCCACCGCTGTGCATAATCCCTAAAAGATTCTTTTGGTTGCTTCTTGATCTTCGTCATCTGATATCTGTCAGGGGCCATCTGTGCTTGGAAACTGTATTGTGTCAAGAAAGTATGGGCCAACTCCTCCCAGTTGTGGATCCGAGCGTTATCAAGGCGGGCATACCAAGTTCTTGCTTCTCCCGTTAGGCTCTTTTGAAATAACTGCATCCTCAGTCCTTCGTCCTCTGCATAAGACCCAAGTTCCCCAATGTATATCTTTAGGTGTGTATAAGGGTCTCCCTTCCCATTATATTTCTCAAATTCGGGGATCTTGAACTTCTCCGGATACCTAGTTCTTGGAAAGACACACAGGTCTGAATAATTGACCCTGCCCAGGGAACCTATGCCTTTCAGAGACTGGATAGTCTCCTCCATCTGCTTCATTTTCTTTCGAAGGTCATCAGTGTCTCCCTCCTCTGGGATAGTGATCACTGTCCTGTAAGGTGTAGGAATGGCTTTTGGGATGACTGGCTCGCCCTTAGGCTGGGGTTGATCATCTTTAGGTGGATCCTTGCTTGGCGGATCCTGCTTAGGTAGCAACTGCTCTTTCAGCATCGTGGCCATTTCCAATATCTATTTTTTAAAATCATCGAATTCCTCTCGAGATATAGAACCAAGATTAATAGGTGGAATATCAGCCATTTCAGATGTAGAAACCTGGGCCTTCCTAGATTGCAAATGCATTTGAGGAGCAATCCTACAGGAAAAAATGGTTTGAAGTTTAGTCTTGGGAAATGAAAGATGTGGATGCATGCTAAAGCTGTAACTTTTGTGTTTTTGGGTTTTTTAATCTTTCCCTGCAAAACAAAATGTTAGCATTCCCCTCTTGCAACAATACATGCTAGACACGAATTATTATGCATTCCCAGCTATTCCCTGCAAAACATAGAGGTTAGTACTTTCTTTTGACAACAGGGAAGGTATATGTAAAAATATTGAATGGGACTATGACACTTATACGTGTAAACGTAAAAGGGCATGAAGAGACTTTCCTTGCGTTGGGTTAATCTGAGGCTGACCTATCCTAAGGTTACTCTCGCGGCTTTTTTCGGGCATGAAGGTCCCCAAATCTTCGCAATCTACTCGTCTGAATCCTTTCGATTGGAGCGGATCTGGGTGGTGCGTTTCCTGAGCCATCTCCGGGAGCAGCCCCTTCGAGTCCAGTAATAAGCAACCGACAGGTTTGCCTTAGGAGGAGGTACACTCTCAACATACATTCACATTCATCGTCCTCACCGCATGCAAATGATGATTTTAAAGTAAAGCAATCACATTCAATCACTCATTCTTTGGACAAAACACACATTCACACAACAACAAGTAAAACAGGTCAAAATATCGCACGTGCATACACATTCATAAATTTTTAAAGGATAGGATAGCATCAAGATTTGAATACGACTTAAGCCCTCTAATGTCCCCAGCGGAGTCGCCAGCTGTCGACGCCAGGAGGATCGCTTCATTGGTAATTGTAACCCTTTCCAATTTTAGCCTTTTTATTAGATGATTTTTGGAAAAGGTCGGCACTAATGTCGACGGGGTTTTGAAAGATCATTTTTTATGATGAGCCAATTCACCAGAGTCACCAGTTGGTATATTTGAAATGGATGTACCAACTCATCCGAGTTTCGTTTTCGTAAATCGCTGGCTCATGTATGACTCCGAATTAATTGGTCTGCAAACCGAGATTCATAGAGTTCGGGGGCTTGCTTAAGTGAGGGGAAGGTGTTAGGCATCCCCCGACTTCCGTGAAACACGGTTACCGCAATCTTGATGCTTTTTCTATCCTTTTAATTCTTAAAATGTGTATGTGCGCGCGTGTGTGCCTATGTGAATGTTGTGGTGAGTTTGTATGAAAGGACTATTTAGTTTTTTGGGAAGTCGTGTTTTGGTTTTGGAATGCCTTAGAATGTCTTCCGGTTTACACGAGAAAGCTTTATTATAATTATGAGAAAGGTTTGATTTTAATTATCAAAAGTCGTGAGATTTTTTCATTAGGTGTCGTTTCGGTAAACAAGAGTTTTTTAAACCTTCATCAAAAATAGGAATCGAGACCTATACGTTGCTTTCGTAATGAAATGATGACAATTTCTAGGATCTCTTTAACCCTATACACAATGGTTTAAGAAAACGTCACTTATTTTCATGAAGCCATTTTTTGTGATGTTTGAACACGATCTTTCTTTAATATTCTCGTTTAACCAGGAATCGACATTCATTAGCATTTCCAATTTTAAGCCTCGTGGTTCTAATAACCTAATTTGATTGATTTTATGTAAATCTTCATCATTTAGCTTTGAAATCAATTTTGTGTGTCGTGAATCAAATCAAGCATTAAAATGCGTTGGGGCTATTCATGGGCATGTAAGCCATCAAAATAACCCCAAATGCCTACACTCGCATATTTCACTATTACGGGGCCTTAAACCCGATCTTCAACTTGATACCGTTTTAAGGCCTGACAATTACATGTTACAATAAAGGGTACATCGCCCTTAATACATACACCCAAAAATATCCACCATCGGATTTGGACCACGGGGTCGCGCTCCTAGGCTCACATCCGAAATTTTTACACACCCACAAAATGGATAATATACCAATGAACAACACCGAGTTGTCTAACACACCACAATATCCTAAAATAGCAATTTAAATACCCTATGCATAGTACATTATCATGACGAGCTAAAAATCACCAAATGGATATCATCGGGCCATTAGGAAGAATTTTGTTCCATTGGAACCCTCACTAATAATCCTCAATCCTCGTAACCTCAATAATATGCAAGAAAAACTACATTTAATGTGGCCCAAATGATAAAACTTAACAAAATGATATGACAAAACTGCTACAAAAAGGGTTCTATTTCACCTTGTAAATGACACCACGATGCGTATAAACTCGTATATTGAATATGGTAAAAATTATACGTGATACAATCTAGCAAAAGGGGTATAAATCCTAACTTTTTTCTCTCTTTTCTCTCCTTTCTCGCTACTATTTGCTGCTGGTTCTTCCTCTTTTCTTTCTTCTTCCACTGCTGTGTCACTCTCTCTATGCTGAATGAAGAAATGCGCTGATAAAGACTGATTAGAGGCAGCCGCAGATTGATCTGCGGCTGGCCGCAGATTGATCTACGGCTGGCCTCGGTTCCTCCGCACCTGCCGCGCACTTCAGCCGCCCGCCGCGTACTTCAGTTTATTTTAATCATTTGCCGCAGATCAATCCGCGACTAGCTGGGCTGATTTTTTTAATTTTCGTACCGCACCTTGATTCTCGTGTCGTACCGTTGGTTTTCGCTGAAAGGCTTGTATTTTATAGTCCGGGAACCGCTGGGAAACGTGCCATATCATTCATCTTTGATCGTTGTCGTGTCGGCTTTGATCGCAAGTCGTTGCGGTGGCTTTGAGTGTTCGTACTTATGTCCACCTCCCGTTCTCGTAGGCTGGGTTAATTGACGATTTTGCCCTCCTGTCAGGGTCAGTATACGAAGTGTAAAATTTGGGTGTCTACACACATATTCACGAGGTTTGGCACACCGCGTGCAATTATCAGTGATGAGGGGAATCATTTCTGCAATAGACATTTCACGGCTCTCTTGGAGAAATATGGGGTGAATCACAGAATTGCCACAACATATCACCCCAAACAAATGGCTAAGCTTTAGTGTCTAACAGAGAAGTCAAGCGAATTTTGGAGAAGATCGTCAACCCACCAAAAAATATTGGTCTCTAAAGCTTGATGATGTAGTTTGGGCTTATAGAACGGCTTATAAGACTCCTATTAGGATGTCTCCATATCAGTTGGTTTAGGGCAAAGCTTGCCATCTTCCCATAGAGTTGGAGCACAAAGCATTCTAGGCCATCTGAAAATTGAATTTTGATCTCAAAGACACAAGGGAGAAGAGATGTCTCCAACTAAACGAATTTGATGAACTCAGACTGCAGGCATATGAGAATTCAAAACTGTACAAGGAGAAGGTGAAAAGATGGCATGATCAGAAAATCATGGACAGAAAGTTCGAGCTGAGGCAATTAGTTTTATTATTCAATTCAAGGCTACGACTTTTCCCGGGAAAGCTCAAATCCAGATGGTCAGGCCCGTTCTTGGAGAAAACGGTATACCCTCACGGCGCGGTGGAAATAGGAAGCAAAGATCTGGATAATGCATTCAAAGTCAACGGGCAACATTTGAAACATTATTGGGGAGGCGAGATTGATCGCCAAAAGTCCTCAATGGCCTTTGCCACTCCATGATCAACCCCAGGATAGTCGAGCTAAACGACTATAAACAAGCGCTCGATGGGAGGCACCCCATTCAATCTCTCTCTCCCTTGTTTAATTCTCATTACATATCCAATCACTTCTCTCTTATGTTTAATTCTTGTTCGATGTCTGAAATCATTTTTCCCCCTATGTTTAATTCTTAGCATGTTGATTTTTAGTTTAATTTTGATAGAGTAAATAGATTTTGATAGTACATTTTTGACTAGAATGAAGTTTAGTACTGCATTTTTGCTAGAGTTGAATAAAGTTTGATAGTCCATTTTTTATATCTCTCACACGTTGATTTCATGTGATCAAAGTGTGCATGGTCAGAGCATATAGGAAAATGAAAGCTTTCAGAACTGCCAACAGGCGTAGCTGTGTCCTGTTTGTACTGCCAGGGAGCACAGTTGCGCCTTTCAGCAAATTCCAGCATAAAGTCCAAGGAGCGCAACTGCTTCCTATTCTAAGCCAAGTGCAGCTGTGCTGCGCCTAAGTGCTAGTCAGATTTTTTTAAAAAGGCTCGGACTGTAGTTTAAAACATTCCTACTTAAATACAATCTCTTATTGCTTTCTCTCTTTTAAAGTAAAAAAAGAACACTCATATTCCTCTTCTATCTCTACTTCAAACTCTCAAATCCTGATCCGATGAAGAGTTCTAACCAAATCAGATTCACCCTTCCTCTCTTCTATATACATAAACCCTAGTTCTTCTTTACATTCTCAATTATCAGAAGCCCACATAGGCAAAAAAGAGGAGAAGCCTGAGTTTGTCCACCAAGTGCTTGATCAAAGGTTTGAGAGAGTTTAAGGGGTTCTCCAGTCGGTTTGGGGATTGGTCACTGTCAGAAAACACAAGTCACAAATTTAAGCTTTGAAAACATGCCGAAACGAGCCCGAACACCCCAACCTTCTTCTTCCAGCAGTGACGATGCTAGTCAGGGATAAAGCAGTGACACATTTGACCCGTCCAAGTTCATCAACCTCTTCGCACAACACTACTACTGGAATACACTGGTCAGTAAATCATTTGTGTCGGAGAGGGGTTTAAAGCCAAGCAAGGATGATGGGAAAATTCTGGAACAGATTCAGAGCATAGGGTGGGCTTCGTCTTTGGAGACGTCATGTTTGGCTCATATGTCTATTATGAGGGAGTTCTATGTCAACGCCCGGGAAACTCAAAATGGGATATCGTTCATTGATAAGTATAAAATATGTTATGTTTTTATCTCTTAATGTCTAGTATTTTATACTTATTTGGCACCTAAATGTACTCACTATTCTTATATTTTGATTTAAGTTGCAAATAGAGCCATTAAATGAAAAATGAGTTATTTTCGCACTTTTGGAATATTTTAAAATCAGTTCGTCTACTTGAGGCCCAATTTTATCCTTGTTCAGGCCTTAATCTCTCAAAGCTCAAAGAAGGAAAGTTGTAGATCTATTTCTTAGCTTTCCGGATCATCTTGAAACGCTTAAATTAAAGCTCAGATGAGAGAGTTATGGCTGATTTTCCAACATACGTCAAAGTTGTAAATTCTAGAAAATTTCTCGGTTTGATATATTGACCTATGGAGCTTCGTTTGCAATTTTAATGGTGTTAGAATTTTCAAAAGAGAATTTATTCTTCTTGAAGTTTTTAGTGGACTTCTCTTGATTTCCGGAATGGTATGGTGGGCAAAAATCTGAGTTCATTTGGGCCTCCAAACAGTGTGACAAATTGAACTGATCCGAATCTCACCTAGGTTAGATTCCTGTTCAGACCAGTTGGAGTATTTGGGCCATAACTTGAGCTTCCCAACTCCAAATCAGGTGATTCATTAGAAAGTCCAAGGCTACAACTTTTGTTCTTTGCCCAAGTCCAAAATCGGTGGTCTGCTGATTCAAAATTAGCTTACAAGGTGCTGATCAGTTTAGTTGTCAGATTTGGACTATTTGTGCATCACATGGGCACATTTTTGGGTGGCTTCTTCCTTGGTTGGCTGATGCACATGAGTAGATTGGGTATTTGGTCTTGACTTATGATGATAGGTTAGCACACCATGAGTTCCTATAAATACCAAGTGAAGCTTGGCTTGTATTTTTGTTAATTCACACATTAATTCACCCACCATTCTCCATATTCTCCAAATTCTAGTGGAGGTAGTAGGGAAAGAGGATCACCTCCATAGTGAGGTTGTTGTCCTCACCCCTTTTATAATTTAGTAGGGAAAGAGGATCACCTCCATAGTGAGGCTGTTGTCCTCACCCCTTTTATAATTCAAGAAAGTATTCATTGGACTTATTATGTTAAGCTAGTTCCTTTATTCAGTTCGAAGGGGATGTTGAACCTTGTTTACAGGTAATGGTTTGATTAAGTATACACTATTTATTCCTTTTTACATGAAGTTCATTCTTGATAATCTATTTTAACTGTTGAATGATATTTATTCTGATTGGTTTAATGTGATCGGTTAAGTCAATATGATTAATCTCATCTGCTAGATTAAGGGACAGTATTACGTGTAATTGATATTATTCCTAATCATAAGTAGCAATTAGTGATACATGATTGTGGTCAAGCTTTTGAGTATTGCTTTGATTATCGGAAGATAAGTTAAATAATCCGAGCTTGTGTGATTGTTGCTTGGATTAGTCTAATTCCCTAGTTCTTAATGCTGCTATTATATTAAATCTAGAGAGCTTGTTCTAGGTTGTGTAATAAATAGAATCTTGTGAAAAGCTTGTTTCATTAAGTGATAATCTAAGGGGAGTTTCGGGTAGTAGAGCTTGTTGCTATCTAGGGCTATTAATTTCATTGAAGGATAAATATTACTTTACTTAATTATTCTATTATTGTAAAAAGGTGATACTGAACCAGAAGAACTGAAATATTTAATTCATTGGTTATTCTTATCACTTTAAATTCTGTTCTTGTTACTTAGTGAAATCAAATTATAAACTCCTCCCCTTGGTAAACAAAGCAGAATCTTAGACTAATCATTCTCTGTGGGATCGACTCTTACTTGCACTGCTACATTATTATCTTTCGCAATAAGGTTTTATATTTGGTTGCTTACGGTAGAACATCATTCGTAAGGGGCAAGCAAGTTCACTATACCCCGTAGGCAATCTCTGCCCTGTATCACTTGCCAACTCCATCTCCTGCTGACACATTTTGGGTGCAAGCACAGCGCTTCGAGACAGATTTGGACAAACTAATGGAAGGCATGTGCAAGCCGGGAACTAGTTGGAAGACCAAAGCAGGGTCACAGAAGATTCATTTCCCGCAGACAACCTTCAACAGATATGCCAAGGCTTGGTATAGCTTCATTTGCATACTTCCCACCAGCCATCACACGGATGTTACTACTGCGAGGGTTGTACTCTTGTATGGGATTCTAAGAGTGCAAAAATTTCTCATCAACATGTCCATGATGAAATTCATGTGAGCCAGCATGTCCGGTGGGATTCCCCACGCAGCCATCATCACACGTCTCTGCCAGGGGGCAGATGTGGACTGGGGTGAAAAGATTCTCTAGCTCCCGATGCGCGACATAGACAGCGCCGCTATTAAGAAATACACTATATGGAGTGGAGGAAAGTCTCATCTGCGGGGCTTGGGTTTTATTTTGTCCGAAGATGATTCAAGTGAGGAAGAAGAGGAAGAGAAAGAACAAGATGAGGGAAATGTGCCAATTCATGCCCCACAGGAAGTAGGGCCATCCCCCGACTACTATGCTAGGCACGAGCGGGAGATGCACCACTTGAGGAAGTGCATGGATGTTATGCACATGGACTTTCGGGACCAACACTACAGAATTTTCTCAAGGCTTGTCTTGTGCTTTTGAGATGAGTGGCACACATGCCTTGTTTTCAGTATTCGGCACAGACAGTTCCTACCCTCCTCCGGACACACCTCCAGAGCAAGACGAGGAGGGAGGCGACGATGATGCCACCTAGGGGAGCTTCCTTACCTTTTATCTCTAATGAGGACATTGTAGTTATAAGTTTGGGAGTATTGGGTTCATATTAGTTGTATTCTTCATATTAGTTGCATTATTTCATATTTAGTTGCATTTCCATAATAGTTTAGTTGCACGCATTATAGTTTAGTTGCATCTTAGTTTAAATTCATATCATTTAGTTTCATATTAGTTTAATTTAGTTATGTTTTTGTTTTCTTCTTATTTCTTTAAAAAAATATAAAATAAAAATCACAAAAAATATTTGCTTATATTTGTTTTATTTGTTGCATTTAGATTAGTTTATCATATTGCATGAATCCACATTTTCAGTTGGTTTAAATTCCATTTAGCCGATGATGAAATTGGAATTACATGATTTTTGAACAGTTTTGATGACTTAGGCTTGGTTGTATTGTCATACCATGATGTAAATCTTTGTCTGTCTGAAACTGATGTAATCGGATAGCACTTTAGAGTATCCATTATGATTTGCTCAGTATGAATGGTCGCATACTTGTCTTCTTTTAGGAAATTTTATGTTTTAATGATAGAGATTTAGTAAACAGATAGTAATGACCTAGATGATGCAGAAGCTTAAGTTTGGGGGAAATGAGGGGTATAAGTGCTATATATATATAAGAATAAAAATTGATGATAAATAAATACTTTTGCCAGTTTAGTTCTGCGGCCTTTGATACTTGAGTAAGTACGCCCTAGGGGATGTTTTTACACCCAGCGCCCTAAAGCCGTCTGGTTTGAGAGTCATTGGTTGAAAGCTTGCTACACGGGTATCACTGAAAAAACCTAAGAGGACTAGACATTGCACAGTCAAGTGTAAACGCGGGAAATTGTGAATACCGCCCTCGTAAGTGAATAAAAGCATAATAAACCCCTTGTTTGACTCTTAGCTTAGTTGATGCGTAGTCTTGGTCGAAGCTTAATTTGATTACTACCTTTCTTGAGTTAAAACTATATTTTTGCTTCTAAGAAGCATATTATGTGTAGTGTTTGTTTTGTAGTAAATTTAATGGTTCCTAAGCACACAACACACTACATTAGTGATGATAGGTTTTGATTTACGGAGTGATATACTTTATTGCTTTGTTCTTGGTTGGATATTCTACTTAAAGTTTTAAGGTTTCTCTGAGACATCTCATTTGGATTTCATACTAGCTTATATTTGGATTCGTAGGCATGTTAGATTAGATTGCATATTACGTAGCTATTGCATTGCATTTGTGTTTTGTTGCTAGGGGGCAAGCAACGATTTAAGTTTGGGGTATTTGATAAGTAGGTTTTATACCTACTTATTGGATATTATCTTACCATAGCTGTTGTTTAATCTCAGTCGTTTTAGTTGCTTTCCATGCATTTCTTCTATTTTTGTAGGTTTCACGTTCGGAAACTCGCTCGGTGGTATTGTAGTTAAAAGGGGGGCAAATTGGCATAGCATGCATGGAACATGGTGCATGGGAGAAAAAGGAGTCTAAGCATAATGGAAAGAGGAGCAATAGCCAGCTTTTGATGCAAGAAGTCAAGCTGTAGAAGAAAGAATAGCAGAATTGCAGACTGCCATCAAGCGCAACCGCGCCCAAATTACAAAGGAAGGGAGCGTAGGTGCGCCTAAGCCCAACTGCTGATTGCCCTGGCGAGCAGCTGCGCCCATACTAGGCACAAAGCCAATGTAGCTGCACCAGTTTTTGAAGCTAAAAATGTTGACTTTTCATTTAAAGCACCAATCAAAATCTTACTTGAAGGAGGGGCCATCTAAAGTTAGGGGATGGATATAGATCATTTTTATTTGCCTTTTTGAAAGAAAAAAAAAAGCACGGGGATTAAGACGAGAGAAGTTGTATGCAAAGTTTTCAAAATGCGAATTTTGGTTGGAGCGTGTACAATTTCTTGGCTGTGTGATTGACAAAGACGGAATTTCGGTAGATCCATCAAAGGTAGAAGTTGTGATAAATTGGGATCAGCCGAAGACACCGTCAGAAGTAATGATTTTCTTAGGATTGGGAGGATATTATAGACGATTTATTCAAGATTTCTCCAAGATAGCCACTCCGTTAACTAACTTGACAAGGAAAGAAGTTAAGTTCGTTTGGACGGAGAAATGCGAAGAAAGTTTTCAAGAATTGAAGAAAAGATAATACAGGGAATTTTATGGTGCATAGCGATGCATCGCACAAGGGACTGGGTTGTGTGCTTATGCAAAATGACAAGGTCATTGCATATGCATCACGACAATTAAAAGATTACGAGAAAAGGTATCCGACCCATGATTTGGATTTAGCTGCGGTAGTATTTGCTTTGAAGATTTGGAGGCACTATCTCTATGGGGAGAAATGTGAGATATACACGAACCATAAAAAGTCTGAAGTATATTTTCACATAGAAGGATTTAAATATGCGTCAGAGGCAATGGTTGGAGTTGATCAAGGATTATGAATACAAAATCCTATACCATCCGGGGAAAGCTAATGTGGATGCCGACGCCTTAAGCAGAAAAGGTCAGGAGAAGTTGTCGTTGTTAACTGCTCAAGAGAAGCTCATATCAGAAATGGCAAAGTTAGAGTTAGAGGTGTCATATCCATGGGAATCAGAAGGACAATTATTCCAAATGGAGACCCATCCAACCTTATTGGACAAAGTAAAAGAAGCACAACTCCAGGATGAGGAGTGTGAGAAAATAAGGAAAAGAGTGTTCGAAGAGGAGGATGTCAAATTCAAAATCGATACCGAAGGGTTGTTGAGATTTAAAGGCGGAATTTGGGTTCCACCGGTACAAGAAGTCGGAGATGAAATTTTGAGCGAGGTTCATAGCTCGAGATATTCAATTCACCCAGGAAGTACGAAAATGTACCAAGATCTTCGACAACATTTCTGGTGGCCAAATATGAAAAGCGAGGTTGCTGAATGTGTTGCAAAGTGCTTAATATACCAGAAAGTCAAAGTAGAGCATCAAAGGCCAAGTGGTTTGTTGCAAACGTTGGAGATACCAGAGTGGAAGTGGGAGCATATTACAATGGATTTCGTGGTAGGACTTCCAACAACTCAAAAAGGTTATGACGCGATATAGGTTATTGTGGACTGATTGACGAAATCAGCACATTTCTTACCGATCAAGATTATATTTAATTTAGATCAATTGGCAAAGTTGTATGTCGAAGAGATTGTTTCAAGACACGATGTTCCAGTGTCAGTTGTGTCGGACCGAGATACGCATTTCACATCCAATTTTTGGAAGAGTTTGCAAGAACGCTTGGGAACACAATTGAGAATTAGCATGACGTACCATCCTCAAACCGATGGCCAGAGCGAAAGGACGATCCAGACATTAGAAGATATGTTGAGAGCTTGTGTCATGGATTTCAAAAGGAATTGGGACAACCATTTACCTCTAGTTGAGTTTGCCTATAATAACAGTTATCACGCGAGTATTACCATGCTGCCTTACGAAGCGTTGTACGAAAAAAAGTGCAGAACTCCACTATGCTAGGATGAAGTTGGTGAACGTCGACTTTTAGGATCTAAACTGGTACAACAAACTACAGAGATCGTTAAGGTTATAAGAGTCAAATCATTAGCTGGTCAAGACAGACAAAAGAAGTATGACGATCAGCACCGACAGAAGCGAAAATTTGATGTCGGATGTTCGTTTTCTTGAAAGTATCTCTCTAGAAGGGGAAGATAATATTTGGCAAAAAGAAAAAGCTGAGTCCGAGGTTCATTGGACCTTTTGAAGTGTTGAGGAGGATAAGAGAAGTAGCTTATGAGGTAGCTTTACCTCTAGAGTTAGAACATATTCACAATGTTTTCCATGTTTCGGTACTACGACCGTACAAACTTGATTATAAACATGTCATAGAGTATGAACCCTTACAAGTCAAGAAAGATTTATCTTATGAAGAAATTCCTGCTCAGATAGTTGACAGGAAAGAACAAGTTCTCAAGAATAAAGTAATACCTTCTGTTAAGGTAATATGGAGAAACCACAACGCTGAAGAAGCTACGTGGGAACTCGAAGACAATGTAATGTCCAGGAATTTTCAAAACATTGTATCAAATTATTTTGATAAATAAAATTCATTTTATATAATTTTATGAATTTAATTGGACCCATGTAAGAATTTTTATTTAATTATGTAATTATTGAGTCCAATAATTTATTTTTACTTTTTTGTTTGGCATTAAAGGGGCTTGATTTGCAAGAAATTTAGGAAAAATTAATAAATAAATCCATTTTATTAAATAATTCGAATCAAGAATTATTGGTAAAACAAATATTTAACTAATTAATTTAATTAATTATTCAATTAAAATGACAAGAGTATTATGTTATTCTAATTGGACTGGCCCGTTCCTCTTTCTTTTATTTTATTTGTTCAAACCGGCCCAACCCTATTGGGTTGAGCCCAATCCCTAAACCCAGTCGGTTGAAATAATCTCAATCGGGTCGATCCACTTTCTTTCATTCCAGTCGGGTTGCTCCAATTGGGGCTGGAGTATATCAGAACCAACAAAATCAATTGGGAAAGAAAACCAACGGGATCAAGACCCTCAAATCAAACTCTCAGACCAGTTAGCAACGGGAAGAAGGAATAAGGGTAGGCCTAGCCAAACCCAATCAATCAAACGAGACCCAACCCTTCAGTCAATCATCGAGCGAGAAGCGAGAGCAAGGCGCCGGCGACAACTCGAGCCAGACGGACGGCGTGAAGATCGACCGGCGGACTGTCCAAGGTTCAAGGCAGTTAATCGAAGCAACCGAGCGCTCTGTCGGCGGACCAAGGGTCCCAAAAAATTAGGGAGTCGACCGGCGACGTGACCGTAGCAGCGCAAGGCTCGAGGACGACCGAACCAGTGCATCGGATGGGTGATGTAGACCATCAGGGGTGCCTCCTTCCTACCAACGGTTCTTGGAAAATCAATTGGTAGTAAATTTTTTTTTCTATAAATTGGACCCCCAGACCCCAAAGCTGCCGATTTTCCTTTGCTGTGAGTCTCAAATTTAGGGGAAAATTAGGGTTCTAAATTAGAGTAAGAAAACAGTCACTGAGAGAAGAGAGAACAGGGAATTGATTTCGAATCCCCGCTGGATTCGTCGATTATTTTGGGAGAAGAAGGCGACAAGCAAATCGGTCGGCAGGAAGGTATATGAGTTGTGATGATTCAGTTAGTTCATTCATAGTTTTTCTTTAGGGATTGTATAATTTTTCTTAACTTGGAATTTGGGTTGCCGACTGTGTTAACATTGGTATTATAATATACATTGTTTCGATTGTATTATGTTGTTCTTGTTTAGGTTTACAAGTCTGTATTGTGTTGGTTCACTTTGATTAAGAAAAACTGGTATTGGGTTACTTTTGTTTGTGGTTTGTTTTCGTTTGGGATTTGTTCTTGGGTTGTTTTCACAATACTGGATTGTGATGGTTATTTTGATTAAAAAGCTGGGATTGTGGTAGTAATGGTATTGAGTTGTATTTCCTTTTCTCTGTTATTGATTTTGTACTGCGATTAGGCTGGGTTGAGTCGTAGGGTGCACACCAGGTGGTGTTGTAATGCCCAAATTGGATTTTCCTTATTTCATTGTAGTACTTAGCACTCTGTCAATAACAATGTTGGTATAAAATTATATTGTTGGCCATTCACAGAAATCAGGAACTAGCGTTGGTATTTTCCTTATTGTGTTGAGTAATGCTTGAGTTGGCTGGAATTATGTTACAGAAATTTGTTCTATTATGGGATGATGTAATTGCTGAATCGTGGGAGGTTTATAAAGAAATAAGACTGTGTTACCAATAATTATGTTATGCAATAATTGGCGTACTATGGAACAATTAATAATAATTATTTATTATATAACCTTAAATAATAAATAAGGATACTAAATGTTAATGAATAATAATTAACTAAAAATCCATACAGTAATTATTTATTATTATTTAATTATTATTTAATATTAAATAATAATTAAGTATAAGTAAAGTTAATAATTTATTATTTATTATTTATCAATAAATAATAAATAAAGATAATAAATATTTAATTGTTATTAAATAATAATTAAGCATGAATAAGTTAACAAAATAATTATTTATTATTTATCAATAAATAATAAATAAAGATAATAAATATTTAATTATTATTTAATTAAATAATAGTTAAGTATGAATGAAGCTAATAAAGTAATTAATTATTATTTATCCATAAATAATAAATAAAGGTAATAAATATTTAATTATTATTTAATCTTAAATAATAATTAAGTATAAGTAAAGTTAATAATTAATTATTTATTATTTATCAATAAATAATAAATAAATAAAGATGATAAATATTTAATTGTTATTAAATAATAATTAAGTATGAATAAGTTAACAAAATGATTATTTATTATTTAGAAATAAATAATAAATAAAGATAATGAATATTTGCTTAATTTACATTAATAATTAAGTGTGTGTGAATTAATACATTAAGTATTTAAATAATGTTGAATAAGGAACAAGAGTAATAATAATTACTAAATTACCCCTAAGGTAGATAGTAATTAAGAGTAAATCAACTAAATAAGTGATAAATTGTTATTCATTTGTCATTAAGCCAGAATAAACTTATTATTTATAAATAAATTAGCCCGTATTATGAGACAAACAAAGGTAATAGTTGAGTCCTCAAAGGATAAGTAATCCTAATTAACTATCAATTATTTTAATAGCTAAGAGTCATTAATTAATTTCTGTTTAGCTAATGATTAGGTGGTAATTAAATATATATATTGAATTGTTTACCTGCTAAATAAATAGCATAAGTGAGTACCTCGATATACAGTTATGCAATGCTAATGGATAAACCAACTTTATCAACTGATAGGTTATCCAAGATCAATTAATTAAAGCTAAATTTTTTTATCTGTAGTTGAGCAAACAGGCAAGTTCCCTAATTTCATTCTTTCAGTATATTGAATGAAAGTTCTATCTTACCCAACTTTTACATTGAGCAATATTTCTAAACATTATGCATTACTTTTAATTCGTGCAAAAGGTATATATTATTGCAAGTTATTCTTTAAGCTTGAATCTTATCTCCAAGCATGCTTTAAGTGGTCTAATTGCTTTTAAAGTTATTCCACATCTTTATATTTTATTGACATTCGCACTTGTGCAATTGAATTCGTATAATTATCTTAAGTGCTGAAATTCACGAACTATTCATGATTAAGTCTGAACCCTTGTCTCGGTCAGGCACGTATGTAAGAATTTATAAAAGCTATCCGAACCAATCAATGGTCAGGATTCTTAGACTGTATGAACACCCCTTTTATTATAGGGGAGTACCCCATGTACCGAAAATAAGGTACAAATAGCAGAGTTAAATGTTATGCATACACATAGCGTACGCGAGGCTGATCCCCTCAACTAGTTATTGACTCCTTTGGAAGTTATTGTTCAAAGTCTATTTGACTATCAATTGTTTTAAAAGCATTTACCGTTATTGCTTCTGATAATTCTATTGTTGAAATCTCTTCCTATATTCCCTTCATCATGATATATCCTTATTGTTGTATTTTAAACTTGCTGAGCAAACTCGTTGCTCATTCTTGCTATATCATGATTTTATTGCAGCTAAACCCGAGACGTCAGGGAAGAACAAAGGAAAAGAAAAGATGAAGTAATAGACTTCATGTAGCAGAATTTAGATTTACGTATAGTTAATTTCTGTTAATGTAATTTAAACCCTAACTTTTATTTAGGGTATGGATTTGTATAAGTGTTTAAGGTTTTTCGTATTCTGGGACTAGTAACACCTTTGTAATGAACAATGTATGTTTATTATATTCCGCATTTTAGTTACCATATGTTGTTAGAGGTGAATATTTGTAGTGGATCGTGATGACCGAATCCGGGTATTTGGAGACCCGAATTTGGGGTCGTCACAGGTTGGTATCAGAGCTGCAGGTTATAAACTTTAGGATCGCGAAACCTAGGTTATAACCTTCATAGTAAACTCGTATTGAGTGTTAGGAGATAAATCGAGGAGATTTATTATATGTGGTTTTGATGAATTGGGAAATTCATCGAGTCGAGTAGTACCCAATGAAATATAATTTCATTCCTTCAATGAATATATTTTATTGCTGTACTAATGTTAGTTTTTGTGTGTTTGTAGGATGGCTGCCGTAGGGGAAACCAGTGGAGTCCGAGAGGAGGATGAGGTATTTATAGATATACCGGTAGTTGCGGAGCAGCTGGTGGGCTATGCTCCTATTGCCCAGGATTTTTACAGGAGGAGTCCGAGTCAGAGGAGGACTACCAGAGGGAGCTACCAGAGCCGGTTGTAGGTAGAGTTATGAGGTCGGGTAGTCAGGACCCTGATGCTGAGGAGGAGGACCCTGAGACCGAGGGAGAGGAGCCAGCTGCTGATATTGATGGCATGGGATCCACTGCCGATGATATCATCGAGGGGCTGCCTAGCAGGAATGAGGAACTGGAGGATCGGATAGCTCACCTGGAGGAGCAGAATCAGACCCACCAGATCCGAGAGGACCAGTATAGAGACCTGGCCTATCAGCTTGAGCATGACTTGGGAGTGGCGAAGGCACAACTACAGGGCTACGAGTCCTCAGCGCAGCAGATCGGACCACTGTTACATCAGCTGTGACGACCGTGAATTCTGAATATCCTTGTAATTCGAATTTATGTATATTAATGAATATTATGAATTTTAGTAACATCATTTTGTGTTACATGGTTGTGTGACAACCTGGATTATGTGAATGTATAAATTTTACGTGCTATAGTTTCGTCTAGGTGAATAAATTGATTTCACGTATTTTGCTAAATCACAATTCACGAGTTACTATTCACGAGTTACTATTCACGAGTGACTATTCATGAGTCACTATTCAGGAGTCACGAGTTACTATTCATGCCAGATTATTTTTATGTTTTTTTTTCGATTTCCGTTAACTTCGCCAAAGTGTGTGTGCGAATAGATAATTTTTTCAAATGTTAGAATTTTTATTTGAGTCCAGTGGTGATTTAATTAGTACCTGAAATGTTTAATATGGGTGTTCCAAATAAATGGACAAACCCCGTATTTATTATTATTATTATTATTTTTACCTAACCATTTGCATGACCCGAGTGGGGATTTAAATTAAAAAGTAAAAATTAGCATTTTGAATTATTATTAGAATAACATACGGGTGATGTGGAGAGAGAGAGAAGAGCTAAATGGGTAGATGTATTTATGCAAGTATTTGTGCATTGTCTAGCAATAAGGGAGACAATATGGGGGACAAGGAGCAAAAATGGGAGGAAAAGGAGGAAGTGAGTTAGCAATTATTTTGGTTAATTGATTAGGCCTAATAAGACAACATCTTCACCACCTTTGGTTCTCAATTTTCCATACTCTTTCCCGTAGCCAAATTCAAGAAAAGAGAAGAAGAAAGTAGGTAGCAAACCCATTTCCTTCTCCCACACTATCCCATCATATTCATTCACTCCCCATTCAAGCTCAATTTAAGTTCATTGCTAGGCAAGAGAAGATAGTAAAAAGTTGGGAGCTAAGCAAGAAAAGAGGAGAGAGAGAGATTCATCTTCTCCATCTTCATCTTCTTCATTAAACCTTCACCATTCTAGAGAGAGAAACAAGTGGGTGTGAGCTAACCTTGAAGAAAGGAGTTTGGAAGAGCTCAAGGAGTTTAAGGAAAGGTTTTGACAAAGCTCTAGAGGAGTTCTATCATCCAATAAGTAGCTAGAAAAGGTAAACAACCTATCGAAATCCATTTCTCCTTAGTTTCAAGTTTTCTTTATTTATTAAGCTTCTAACTCGTTGGGTTGAAGTTGTTGTTGTTATGGTTATTTTTCATTGTTCATGAATGATTAATAATGATGTTTAGAAGTTTTATAAACCATTAATAACATGAAAGTGGAACAAGAATGAATGAAATCCGAACCCATGCATAAGGAGGAGGAAAACGGACAAAAATGGACTACTATGGACAACGGACTAATTTAGAGGACTTTTGTAGCTACCTTTCATGTTTTATATTATTGTTTGTTGTTATGATGTTATACTTCCATGGGTTATGAGAATATCCCAGTTGAAATGGAGTAAAAAGGTGTTAAAATGAATTCGTAGCAAGAGTTACGCTAAAACATGTTAGAAAACGTAGAAAAGATATTTAGTGTCCATTCAATCCATTTATGGTATTTAAGGTGTTTGCATGAGATTCTAAGCTTTTGGGTAGTTGAAGTATATTGAGTTACGAAGCCATAGGCTTTGGAATCACCTCATTCCGACCCCGAATGAGGGAGTTATGATAATTTGAAGCAAATCATATGAATGATAGTGGATAAAGAGCATGAGTTGATGTTTTGGCCAAAGATTTGGCTATGTTAATGTTAATGGGTGTCTATAATTTTTTGATATGTTGTAGCACTATGTCTTAGGAGTCCATAGAATCCAAAATAGATGATTTGGACGTCTAGAGAAGAAGTTATAAGGATTGGAGTGAAGGAGAGTCAAAAATATCGCGAAGTCTAGCAAGGCATGCCGACAGCTTCGACGTCCGGTGGGAAAATGGCCATAACTTTCTCATACGGACTCGGATTAGGGCGATTCAAGATGATTTGGAAAGCTTAGAGATAGACCTACAACTTACATTAATTAGAATTAAAATTTTTCTACCTGAAAAAATTCCTAAATTGGCCATCTTTAGGGCTGTTGTGCGGTTGGAGGCAATCGAAAGGTGTCGGCCATGCATATAAGCACATGTAATGTTCCCGACAATATAAAATGATGTTCTAAGTTTTAAAACATTAATGTTATGAATTATAATGATTCTTAGCATTAATCAATACGTTTTAGATAAATCGAATAGGCGTGCTAGGTGTACGAAATTACTTGTCACTTGGGCTTTTGAGTGGGCAAGTTTGGCGTACGGGCGTGCAAGCGTCGTAACGCCGTAACTAGTGTGTATAACCTTGTTTAATATTTTGTTTCTAATAAGTGTGAAACATTATAGAATAGTATAAACCAATATTTGGTATTCATTATGTCACTAATTGTCATGTCAATATGTAATAAATGTGTAGGGTATTTGAAGAGCGTATTTTATAATTCTGTAGTAGACGCTCGAGTCAAGTTTCCTATCCTAACTTAATTTACTTTTTGAGCAAGTTCTCTATCTCACTTAATTTATTAGTGGTTTAATTATTGTAAATTACTCCATGTCAAAGATAATTATTGATATTCGCACCATGTGCATTTAAATTCACGATCTATTGTTAGACTATGAAATATTTATGTTCTTCATTCATGAACTATTTAAGGAATAGTCTACGCCATTCGTTCTGGCTAGACATATGTAGGTTAATATTTTATTTAAAGCTATCCAAACCAGTAGTTGGTAAGGATTCTTGGACTGAGAGAGCAACCCTTATTAGGGGACTATAAGTATCAGTTATCCGATGCAGTCAGGACTTAATGTTATGCATATACATGGGGTACAAGAGGCTGATCCCCTCAAGTACTACTGACGGGGCCAGGTTTTAAAAGGGTTGGTTGAATGATTGACTCTTTGGCCAAAAAGTTCATAGTCTATTGGACTACTCAGCAGTAAATAATCAATATTCATTTCTTCATTTGAACTTTGGTTATATTATTCAGTTATTTCATCATTGTTCTTAAATTATTGAACTATGAAATTATTATTCTTATTCATTCATGATATATCTTTATTATTCATTTTAAACTTGCTGAGCAAATTAGTTGCTCACCCTTGCTATATCATGAACAAATTGCAGTTAAGCCGGAGAGTTCCAAAGCAAACAAAGGCAAAGGAAATGTAATGTCCAGAAATTTTTAAACATTGTATCGAATTTATTTTAATAAATAAAATTCATTTTAATTTTACGTACTTAATTGGATCCATGGGGGTATTATTATTATTATTATTATTATTCTTATTATTATTAGTATTATTATTATTATTATTATTATTATTATTTAAATAAATAATTACATGATCCAATAATTTTCTTGCATTAGAAAGGGCTCATTAATAGTTTGATTTAAATTAGTGGGCTAACCCTAAGAATTTAATTTGCAAGGAAACTTGGAAAGAAAATTAATAAATAAATTCTTTTAAATAAAGAATTATGGTTAAAAAAATAAATATTTCAAATAAATAATTAATTTGTTTAAATTAAATTGGACTGGCCCAATTTCCATTTTTGTTAAGTTGAGCCCAATATCCTTTTATTTTCCTAATTGGGCTGATTCTTCATTTGTTTCAACCGGCCCAAGGCAAGCCCATTCCTTATCCATGATTACCGATCGGGTTGGGCCAAGCAAAACGGGTCGACCCGTTTCTAATTAGAATTGGGGAAAAACCCAACCGGCAAAACAAAGGGATAATAACCGGCGTTTCATTTGAAGGCTTTAGCCTAAACCAAATAGCAACAGAGACGGGAGACAATTGGGGGAAACGACCGAGCTGAGAAAACCAAAACCCTCAAATCAACCAGCTAAGCCTAGAAACAGACAGGGAAGAAGGCGCCGGCGACACCAGTGGGGAAAGAAGCTGAGCCACGAAGCGACCGAGCAAAACGCGGTAAGGACCGAAGGTCCCAGAAATCCGGCGAAAACGACCGGCGAGATGCGCGGCTCGAGGAACTGACGGCAAAAACACAACTGGGTTTGATGTTAAGTGATCGACAGCCCCCCTCCCCCTACCGTCGGTTAATAACTGGGTCAGGTAGGGTATTGCCCAATATTTGGGTAAAATCGTTACTATAAATTGAACCCTCCCCCAAACCCCACAGCTGCTGAATTCGTGTCTGTAAACCCAATTAGGAAGAAACATATTAATATATATATATATACTCAGTAGAGGTTGCCGCAAGGAGAAAAAAAAAAGAAAATTTTGATCAGTGGATGACCGACTAGGTGGTGTATTGTGGAAGAAGAAGAAGAATAGATAGCCGATCGAACCCAAGGTACAACACTGGGTTATTTGAATGTACTGTGATAAGTTCTATTTTGGATTTTTTGAAAGTTTTTCCTTTCCCTGTAGCTGGGTTGTGCTATACTGTATTGTGTTGCCTATTGTGATCGTTATAGCACTGTGTTAGATTTTGTTGGATTGTATGGTTTCAATTTGGGGAAACCTGAAAATTTCAGGACCTTATGGTTCGGGTAAAAGAACTCTGTATTGGGTAAATTGTTTTTGGGTGTGAATTTAATTGTTTCCTTGTGTTGGGGTATTCTACTTCTTTGTATTAGACTAAAATGGTTCATTGGAATTGTTTGGTTTATATTATACATGGTATGGGATTTTGTTGTTGCTCTAAGTTGGGTTGTGCTGTTTTGATTTAAATCTCTGTAGATTAAAGAACCCTAAGGTTCTGGTAAGTTGGTTTCTACAGTAAAAGTAGGCCGGTGCAGTGTTGTTAAACGCATACCTTATGTTTGTTGCAATGTTCAAATGAACTGTCTTCATGGTTGGGCATCAATTGTTGGGCCAGTAGTAACATGGGTTTTAAAACAAAAGCAAATGAATATTTAACAATAATAATAATTAAATATGAACAAAGTTAATAAAATAATTATTTATTATTTATTAATAAATAATAAATAAAGATAATAAATATTTGATTATTTTAACAATTAAATATGAATGAAGTTAATAAAATAATTATTTATTATTTATTAATACATAATAAATAATAAATAAATACAAATAAAGTTAATGAATAATTATTTATTATTTATTAATAAATAATAAAGAAAATAAATATTTAATTATTATTTAATAATAATAATAATTAAATGTAAATGGATAGTTTAATAATAAATAAAGATAATAAATATTTAATTATTACTTAATAATAGTAATAATTAAGTATGACCAAAGTGATGTAATAATTATTTACTATTTACTTATAAATAATAAATAAAAATAATAAATATTTAATTATTATTTAATGATAATAATAATTAAGTATGAATGAAGTTACAAAATAATAAGGATGATAATTACTTAATCATTAATGAAAATAATGATTAAGTATAAGAGAGATCAATAAGTTAATTATTAAATAATGATAATAAACACTTAAGGATTTCTCAATAATAATTAAGTGTGGGTGGGATTTATACAGTAAGTATCTAATTAATGTTGAATAAGGAACAAGAGTAATAATTACTAAACTACCCCTAAGGTAAATGGTAATTAAGAGTAAACTAAATAAATGATCAATGGTTTCTGTCATCTCTAAACCAAAATAAATTTATTTTATAAATAATAAATAAAGTTTGTTAAACCATACCTAGATACAATTAAAGGAAATAAATTGAGTATTCAAATGATAATGACCATGCTTAATTATTATCTGTTTAAATAATAGCTAAAGGTCATTAATAAATTTCCGTTTAATTAATGTTAAATGGTAATTAAATATAGATGATGAATTATTTATTTGCTAAGTAAATGGTATAGTAAAGCATGCCAAGATACAATCATGTCATAATAATTGATAAGCCGACTTTATCCAATGATAGGTCACTCGAGATCAATTAATTAAAGCTAGAATTTATCTGTAGCTGAGCAAGCAGGCAAGTTCATAACCCTAAACTTCTTTCATTTTTGCAAGTTCTTCTCACTCAATATTTTTGCATTGAGCAAGCTTTTAAACCTTATGCATTGTTTTAATTCGTGCAAAAAGGTATATATTGTTGCAAGTTATTCTTTAAGCTTGAATCTTATTTCCGAGCACGCTTTAAGTGGTCTAATTACTTTTAAAATTATTCCACATCTGTATATTTATTGACATTCGCACTCGCGCATTTGATTTCATATAATTATTTAAATTCAGAAATTTTGAACTACTCATGGTTAAGTCTGAACCCTTGTTCGGTCAGGCAAGTATGAATTTATAAAAGCTATCCGAACCAATCAATGGTAAGGATTCTTAGACTGTATGAACACCCCTTTATTTATAGGGGAGTACCCCACGTACCGTATATAAGGTACAAACAGCAGAATTAAATGTTATGCATATACATAGGGTACGCGAGGCTGATCCCCTCAAGTACGTTATTCTGTAGCCAGTAACCAGAGGGTCAACCAGCTATTGACTCCTTTGGAAGTTATCGTTCAAAGTCTATTTGACTATCAATTGTTCTAAAAGCAATTATTGTTCTTGCTTCTGATTTTTTTTTCTCTAATGTTGAAATTCCTTTAATATCCCTTCATCATGATATATCTTTATTGTTGCACTTTAAACTTGTTGGGCAAACTCGTTGCTCATTCTTGCTATATCATGACTTCATTGCAGCTAAACCCGAGACGTCAGGGAAGAACAAAGGGAAAGAAAAGATGAAATGATAGACTTCTCGTAGCAGACTTTAGATTCATGTGTTAGTTAATTACTGTTAATGTAATTTAAACCCTGATAGCTATTTAGGGTATGGATTGTGTAAATGTTTAAGGTTAATCGTATTCTGGGACTAGTAACACCTTGTAATGAACAACGTATGTTTATTTTATTTCGCATTTTAGATACCATATGTTGTTATAGGTGGATGTTTATGTTGGATCGTGATGACCGGATCCGGGTATTTGGAGACCCGAATTTGGGGGCGTCACAGGTTGGTATCAGAGTTGTAGGTTATAAACTTTAGGATCGCGAAACCTAGGTTATAACCTTCATAATAAACTCGTATCGAGTGTTAGAAGACAAATCGAGGAGATTTATCATATGTGGTTTTGATGAATTGGGGAATTCATCGAGTCGAGTAGTACCCAATGAAATATAATTTCATTTCTTCAATGAATATATTTTATTGTTGTACTAATGTTAGTTTTTGTGTGTTTGTAGGATGGCTGCCGTAGGGGAGACCAGTGGAGCCCGTGAGGAGGAGGAGGTATTTATAGACATACCGGTAGTGGCGGAGCAGCTGGTGGGCTATGCTCCTATTGCCCCGGGATTGTTGCAGGAGGAGTCCGAGTCGGAGGAAGACTACCAGAGGGAGCTACCAGAGCCAGTGGTAGGTAGGGTGACGAGGTCCGGTAGTCAGGACCCAGAGGCTGAGGAGGAGGAGCCCGAGACTAAGGGAGAGGAGCCACCTGCTGATATTGATGGCATGGGGTCCACTGCCGATGATATCATCGAGGGATTGACTAACAGAAATGAGGAGCTGGAGGCTTGGATCGCTCATTTGGAGGAGCAAAACCAGACCCATCAGTTTATGGAGGACCAGTACAGAGACTTAGCCTACCAGCTCGAGCATGACTTAGGGGTGGCTAAGGTACAACTGCAGGGCTACGAGTCCTCAGCACAGCAGGTCGGACCACTGCTACATCAGCTAGTGGCCCGAAACGCTGAGTTGAGAGAGAGGCTGGAGCAGAGGGATCTGCAGATCGCCCACCTGAAGGCCAAGCAGAAGGCCATGAAGTTCGAGATTGGGCTAAAAGTTGCTGAGAATGTCCGAGTGAGGGACGCCTGGGTCAGAGCAGCAAGTAGAGTTGACCTATTGGAGGACCGGTTAGAGGCTGGGGCGGTGAGGATCGAGACCCTAGGATATGCCCTAGATGCAGCCTACAGGAGGCCCCGGACTGAGATAGGGGAGTCCAGTCGCTCTGTTCATCGCAGGGTCGGGGATGGAGCATTCTCTGGTCAGCAGGCTCGGATCCGTCGTGATGAGCAGTGATTGATGGAGCAGTTGATTTTCTTTAGTACAGTCAGTCCCACTTTTTGTCATATTAGGGACATATTTATGTTATCTTGTGAAGCTTTATATCTGTATTTAGGCTTGGGGTAGCAGTTAAACCCCAACTTTAGTGATCTTTAGGGATGAAAGGTTAGGATTCCCCACTTTTGTCTAGGGGGAAAGGTTATTGATGGATAGGGCACACAGTGGCGCATTTATAGCAGTATGCCACAGGTTTAGTCTTGTAACAAAACAGTGGTATATGAATATAAATGCAAATGTTTCACTGAAATCAAATGTGTTGATAGATATTTTACCCTTGATTACTAATTTTAATGACATGTCGTGCGAAATGTAAATCTATAGGTAAAAGTCATCAAATTCCTTATTCAGATCATGCCGAGAGGAAGGCCACGTAACCAACGAGTTGAAGAATCTGAGAGCGAGGTTGGGAATCAAACTAACCCAATGAGAATGTTTGTGGAAATGCTGGCAGAGGCCATGCAATCAAGACCGCCGCATGTAGGGACCCAAGCAGCAGCCGAGCCAGTGCATCATCTGGCGAATTTTAAAGATTTCAAATTGGTGGGACCACCTGAGTTCAAGGGAACTCTTAACCCAATCGAAGCGCAGACCTGGATAGAAGAGATAGAGAAGGTCTTTGAGGTAGCACGGGTGGCAGAGGAACAGAAAACAAGTTTTTCTACCTTCATGTTAAAAGGCGAGGCAAACTACTGGTGGAAGGCCAACAGAGGCCGAGTGGAAGAAGGCACTGTCGCTTGGGATCGTTTTAAGGAAATGTTCTTGGAAAATTACTTTCCAGAGAGCATGAAGCAAGAGATGGAGATCAAGTTCCTGGAACTAAAACAAGGGAACATGTCTGTGGTGGAGTACGCAGCTAAGTTCAATGAGTTGGCACGGTTTGCAACTCACCAGGTCAGCACCGAGGAAAGGAAAGCTCGTAGGTTTGAGCAAGGGTTGAAACCATGGTTATACCGTTCGGTTGCGGTACTAAAAATCAAGACATTTGCAGAGTTGATGGAGAGGGCAATCATTGCAGAGGGTGGCAGTGAGGCCCTGGCTAAGTATAATCAGGAAAAGAAGAAGGGTCATGAAGGCCAGAAGTCAGGAAGCAGCGGGGGTAGCAACCCCAATAAGCGCAAATGGAATGAAAGCTAATCACTCGGGAGTAATAAACCCGGAGGAAACCAGTCTGGAGGGGAGGCGAAGAAGCCAGACAGGTGCAGTAATTGTGGCAAGAACCACATGGGAGAATGCATGAAGGGAAAGAGTGTTTGTTACCGGTGTGGGCAACCGGGGCACATGGCTCCTCAATGTCAGAATAAGCCAAAGGGGGGATGTTTTTCATGTGGAGCACCCGACCACCAAATGAGGGATTGTCCGAAGAAGAAGGGTGACGCCGGGAGGGGCAACAAGAACAACAACAGCGGGAACAATAACCGGTTGAGCTATGGGGCACCAGCCAGTCAAGCTAACAGGCCGACAACCCGCACGTTCAACATGACTGTCCAGGATGCAATGGAATCCAAGGACGCGGTGTTAGGTATCATCCCAATCAATAATATAAATGCATATGTGTTATTTGATTCGGGTGCTACTTGCTCTTTTGTTTCCGAAGAATTCGCTAAGCAGTTAAATTCACCTTGTGAAAAATTAGAACACCCTATGAACGTAGAAGTAGCAAACAAAGAAATTGTCCCTGTAGAACACATTCATAGGAATTGTTGTGTTGAATTGCGAGGATTTAAGCTCAACGTGGATTTGATACCGATTCGGCTGGGAGAGTTTGATGTAATCCTGGGAATGGATTGGCTATCAACCCACAGAGCAGTTATTGATTGTAAGGAAAAATGTGTACACCTGAAGACTCCTAATAAGTCGAAGGCAGTGTTTTACGGCAGTAAGTCACCAAGACAATCTTGTTGTCTTACTATGATACATACGAGAAGATTACTTAAGAAAGGTTGCGTGTGTTATTTGGCCTATGTGGTCGATACTCGTCAGGTCGGGGATGACATGAGTCAAATACCAGTCGTGAGAGGTTTCACCGATGTCTTTCCCGATGAACTTCCGGGACTGCCGCCGGATAGGGAAACCGAGTTCGTTATCGATTTGGCACCGGGAATCGCACCAATATCGAAGTCGCCGTATCGAATGGCACCTGTAGAGATGAAGGAGTTGATGGTGCAACTGCAGGAGCTGTTAGATAAAGGTTATATCAGACCGAGCGTGTCCCCGTGGGGAGCGCCAGTTCTGTTTGTAAAGAAGAAAGATGGTTCTATGCGACTTTGTATCGACTACCGGGAGTTGAACAAAGTTACGATTAAGAATAGGTATCCGCTTCCTAGAATCGACGATCTGTTTGATTAACTTAAAGGAGCGAAGTACTTTTCCAAGATCGACTTAAGAACAGGCTATCATCAGCTGAAGGTGAGGCAAGAAGATATCCCGAAGACTGCATTCAGAACTCGTTACGGGCACTTCGAGTTTCTGGTAATGTCTTTTGGATTGACGAATGCACCAGCAGCATTCATGGATATGATGAACAGAGTGTTCAAGCAGTACTTGGACAAGTTCGTAGTTGTATTCATCGATGACATCTTGGTGTATTCAGAAACAGAGGAGGAGCATGCTGAACATTTAAAGATTGTATTAGAAGCTCTCAGGAGGGAGAAATTATATGCAAAGTTTTCTAAGTGTGAGTTTTGGTTGCAGAGAGTGCAGTTTCTGGGTCATGTCATAGACAAGAATGGTGTTTCGGTGGACCCAGCAAAAGTAGAAGCAGTTATCAACTGAGAACAGCTGAAGACGCCAACAGAGATCCGGAGTTTCTTGGGATTAGCGGGATACTATCGAAGGTTCATACAGGATTTTTCCAAGATAGCATCGCCATTGACCAATCTCACCAGGAAAACAGTTAAATTTGTTTGGTCGGAGAAATATGAGGAAAGTTTCATGGAGTTGAAAAAGAGACTTAGCCAAGCACCAGTTTTAACCTTACCGGACAACACTGGGGGTTTCGTAGTGTATAGCGATGCATCACACAAGGGTCTTGGCTGTGTATTGATGTAACACGACAAGGTTGTGGCGTACGCATCGCGTCAGCTGAAGGATTATGAGAAGGGTTATCCGACTCACGACCTGGAGTTAGCCGCGGTGGTGTTTGCCTTGAAGATTTGGAGGCACTACCTATACGGGGAGAAGTGCGAGATATATACGGATCACAAAAGTCTGAAATATATCTTCACTCAAAAGGAGCTGAACATGAGGCAGCGCCGATGGTTAGAATTAATCAAGGACTACGACTGTGAAATTATGTACCATCCGGGCAAAGCAAATGTAGTGGCTAATGCCTTAAGCAGGAAAGGCAAGGTGAAATTGATGCAGCTGACAGTCCAGGAGGAATTGATACGGGACTTTGAACGTCTGAAGCTGGAAGTTAGGTATCCAATGGAGGTGGACGAAAAGGTGTTCGCCGTGACGGTAGGTCCAACTCTACTGGATAAGATACAGGAGGCTAAAGAATTTGACGAGGAATATATTGACATTAAGAGACAGTTATCGGAGGGAAAAGCCTCGAAGTATAAGGTTGACAGCACAGGATTGCTGAGATTCGAGGGAAGGATCTGGATACCCTACGTACCAGACTTAAGGGAAGAGATTTTGCAGGAGGCCCATAATACGAGATTTTCGGTACATCCGGGTAGCACCAAGATGTATCAAGATCTTCGCCAGCATTATTGGTGGCCGCATTTGAAGGGGGAAGTTGCAGAATTCGTCAGCCGGTGTTTAACCTGTCAGAGGATCAAGGCGGAGCACCAACGGCCGAGCGGATTGTTGCAACCCTTAGAGATTCCCGAATGGAAGTGGGAGCACATCACAATGGATTTTGTGGTGGGACTTCCAACAACGCAAAAGGGTCTAGACGACATCTGGGTGATCGTAGACCGGTTGACCAAGTCTGCCCATTTTCTACCGATCAAGATCAGGTACAAATTGGAGCAGTTGGCGAAACTTTACGTGAAGGAAATAGTATCACGACATGGAGTGCCGGTATCTATTGTGTCTGACAGGGATCCGCGCTTCACGTCAAATTTTTGGAGAAGCCTACAGGAGAGACTGGGAACACAGTTAAGAATGAGTACGGCATATCATCCCCAGACTGATGGTCAGAGTGAGCGAACAATTCAGACTCTGGAAGATACGCTCCGGGCAGTTGTGATGGACTTAAGTGGCAGCTGGGACGATCATTTGCCACTAGTAGAGTTCGCCTACAACAATAGTTACCATGCTAGCATTGGTATGCCACTGTACGAAGCATTATACGGAAGAAAGTGTCGAACACCGTTGTGTTGGGATGAAGTTGGTGAACGGAGGTTGTTGGGACCAGAATTGGTACAACAAACCGTGGAAATCATTAAAGTAATAAGACAACGGTTAGTAGCAGCACAGGACCGCCAGAAGAAGTATGCCGACTTACATCGCCAGAAACGAGACTTTGAAGTTGGAAGTTTTGTGTTTCTGAAGGTATCTCCTTGGAAAGGCAAAATCCGTTTTGGGAAAAAGGGCAAATTGAGCCCTAGGTTCATAGGACCTTTTGAAATACTAAGGAGAATAGGCGAAGTGGCGTACGAGGTAGCATTACCTCCCGAACTTGAGCACATCCACAACGTGTTTCATGTATCGGTGCTACGTCCATATAAGCCAGACTATAAACATGTCATCTCCTATGAACCAATTCAAGTCGAGAGGGATTTATCGTACGAGGAGGTTCCTGTTCAAATACTGGATAGAAAAGAGCAGAAGCTGAGGAATAAAATCATTCACTCGGTGAAAGTTCTCTGGAGAAATCACGTGGTGGAAGAAGTCACGTGGAAACTCGAAGAGAAAATAAGAGCGAATTACCCCCAATTATTCGAGTAACCTTAGGTAGAAATTCCGAGGACGGAATTTTTATAAGGGGGAGAGGATGTAATGTCCAGAAATTTTTAAACATTGTATCGAATTTATTTTAATAAATAAAATTCATTTTAATTTTACGTACTTAATTGGATCCATAGGGGTATTATTATTATTATTATTATTATTATTATTAGTATTATTATTATTATTAGTATTATTATTATTATTATTATTATTATTTAAATAAATAATTACATGATCCAATAATTTTCTTGCATTAGAAAGGGCTCATTAATAGTTTGATTTAAATTAGTGGGCTAACCCTAAGAATTTAATTTGCAAGGAAACTTGGAAAGAAAATTAATAAATAAATTCTTTTAAATAAAGAATTATGGTTAAAAAAATAAATATTTCAAATAAATAATTAATTTGTTTAAATTAAATTGGACTGGCCCAATTTCCATTTTTGTTAAGTTGAGCCCAATATCCTTTTATTTTCCTAATTGGGCTGATTCTTCATTTGTTTCAACCGGCCCCAGGCAAGCCCATTCCTTATCCATGATTACCGATCGGGTTGGGCCAAGCAAAATGGGTCGACCCGTTTCTAATTAGAATTGGGGAAAAACCCAACCGGCAAAACAAAGGGATAATAACCGGCGTTTCATTTGAAGGCTTCAGCCTAAACCAAATAGCAACAGAGACGGGAGACAATTGGGGGAAACGACCGAGCTGAGAAAACCAAAACCCTCAAATCAACCAGCCAAGCCTAGAAACAGACAGGGAAGAAGGCGCCGGCGACACCAGCGGGGAAAGAAGGTGAGCCACGAAGCGACCGAGCAAAACGCGGTAAGGACCGAAGGTCCCAGAAATCCGGCGAAAACGACCGGCGAGATGCGCAGCTCGAGGAACTGACGGCAAAAACACAGCTGGGTTTGACGTGAAGTGATCGACAGCCCCCCTCCCCCTACCGTCGGTTAATAACTGGGTCAGGTAGGGTATTGCCCAATATTTGGGTAAAATCGTTACTATAAATTGAACCCTCCCCCAAACCCCATAGCTGCCGAATTCGTGTCTGTAAACCCAATTAGGAAGAAACATATGAATATATATATATATATATATATATACTCATTAGAGGTTGCCGCAAGGAGAAAAAAAAAGAAAATTTTGATCAGTGGATGACCGACTGGGTGGTGTATTGTGGAAGAAGAAGAAGAATAACTAGCCGATCGAACCCAAGGTACAACACTAGGTTATTTGAATGTACTGTGATAAGTTCTATTTTGGATTTTTTGAAAGTTTTTCCTTTCCCTGTAGCTGGGTTGTGCTATAATGTATTGTGTTGCCTATTGTGATCGTTATAGCACTTTGTTAGATTTTGTTGGATTGTATGGTTTCAATTTGGGGAAACCTGAAAATTTCAGGACCTTATGGTTCGGGTAAAAGAACTCTGTATTGGGTAAATTGTTTCTGGGTGTGAATTTAATTGTTTCCTTGTGTTGGGGTATTCTACTTCTTTGTATTAGACTAAAATGGTTCATTGGAATTGTTTGGTTTATATTATATATGGTATGGGATTTTGTTGTTGCTCTAAGTTGGGTTGTGTTGTTTTGATTTAAATCTCTGTAGATTAAAGAACCCTAAGGTTCTGGTAAGTTGGTTTCTACAGTAAAAGTAGGCCGGTGCAGTGTTGTTAAACGCATACCTTATGTTTGTTGCAATGTTCAAATGAACTGTCTTCATGGTTGGGCATCAATTGTTGGGCCAGTAACATGGGTTTTAAAACAAAAGCAAATGAATATTTAACAATAATAATAATTAAATATGAACAAAGTTAATAAAATAATTATTTATTATTTATTAATAAATAATAAATAAAGATAATAAATATTTGATTATTTTAACAATTAAATATGAATGAAGTTAATAAAATAATTATTTATTATTTATTAATACATAATAAATAATAAATAAATACAAATAAAGTTAATGAATAATTATTTATTATTTATTAATAAATAATAAAGAAAATAAATATTTAATTATTATTTAATAATAATAATAATTAAATGTAAATGGATAGTTAATAATAAATAAAGATAATAAATATTTAATTATTACTTAATAATAGTAATAATTAAGTATGACCAAAGTGATGTAATAATTATTTACTATTTACTTATAAATAATAAATAAAAATAATAAATATTTAATTATTATTTAATGATAATAATAATTAAGTATGAATGAAGTTACGAAATAATAAGGATGATAATTACTTAATCATTAATGAAATAATGATTAAGTATAAGAGAGATCAATAAGTTAATTATTAAATAATGATAATAAACAGTTAAGGATTTCTCAATAATAATTAAGTGTGGGTGGGATTTATACAGTAAGTATCTAATTAATGTTGAATAAGGAATAAGAGTAATAATTACTAAACTACCCCTAAGGTAAATGGTAATTAAGAATAAACTAGATAAATGATCAATGGTTTCTGTCATCTCTAAACCAAAATAAATTTATTTTATAAATAATAAATAAAGTTTGTTAAACCATACCTAGATACAATTAAAGGAAATAAATTGAGTATTCAAATGATAGTGACCATGATTAATTATTATCTGTTTAAATAATAGCTAAAGGTCATTAATAAATTTCCGTTTAACTAATGTTAAATGGTAATTAAATATAGATGATGAATTATTTATTTGCTAAGTAAATGGTATAGTAAAGCATGCCAAGATACAATCATGTCATAATAATTGATAAGCCGACTTTATCCAATGATAGGTCACTCGAGATCAATTAATTAAAGCTAAAATTTATCTGTAGCTGAGCAAGCAGGCAAGTTCCTAACCCTAAACTTCTTTCATTTTTGCAAGTTCTTCTCACTCAATTTTTTTGCATTGAGCAAGCTTTTAAACCTTATGCATTGTTTTAATTCGTGCAAAAAGGTATATATTGTTGCAAGTTATTCTTTAAGCTTGAATCTTATTTCCGAGCACGCTTTAAGTGGTCTAATTACTTTTAAAATTATTCCACATCTGTATATTTATTGACATTCGCACTCGCGCATTTGATTTCATATAATTATTTAAATTCAGAAATTTTGAACTACTCATGGTTAAGTCTGAACCCTTGTTCGGTCAGGCAAGTATGAATTTATAAAAGCTATCCGAACCAATTAATGGTAAGGATTCTTAGACTGTATGAACACCCCTTTATTTATAGGGGAGTACCCCACGTACCGTATATAAGGTACAAACAGCAGAATTAAATGTTATGCATATACATAGGGTACGCGAGGCTGATCCCCTCAAGTACGTTATTCTGTAGCCAGTAACCAGAGGGTCAACCAGCTATTGACTCCTTTGGAAGTTATCGTTCAAAGTCTATTTGACTATCAATTGTTCTAAAAGCAATTATTGTTCTTGCTTCTGATTTTTTTTTCTCTAATGTTGAAATTCCTTTAATATCCCTTCATCATGATATATCTTTATTGTTGCACTTTAAACTTGCTGGGCAAACTCGTTGCTCATTCTTGCTATATCATGACTTCATTGCAGCTAAACCCGAGACGTCACGGAAGAACAAAGGGAAAGAAAAGATGAAATGATAGACTTCTCGTAACAGACTTTAGATTCATGTGTTAGTTAATTACTGTTAATGTAATTTAAACCCTGATAGCTATTTAGGGTATGGATTGTGTAAATGTTTAAGGTTAATCGTATTCTGGGACTAGTAACACCTTGTAATGAACAACGTATGTTTATTTTATTCCGCATTTTAGATACCATATGTTGTTATAGGTGGATGTTTATGTTGGATCGTGATAACCGGATCCGGGTATTTGGAGACCCGAATTTGGGGGCGTCACAGGAAAGCTTAAAGAGTAGTCGCGTGAATAACATTTATGTGTTACTATCCTGTTATGTAATCATGGACCCTATTTGTATTATTTGAATATTTCATGATGTATTTTAATTGAGGTTATAGACCTTGGGACCGTAGTAAACCTTTTGTAATAAACAATCTATGTTTATTTGTTCCACATTAGTTGTCATATGTTGTTTAGAGGTGCATGAATGTATTTTATCGTGAGCACCAAACTCGAGGTATTGGTACCCGAATTTGGGGGTGTCACATCAGCTAGTGGCCCGAAATGCTGAGTTGAGAGAGAGGCTGGAGCAGAGGGATCTGCAGATCGCCCACCTGAAGGCGAAGTAGGAGGCTATGAGGTTTGAGGCTGGGCTGGAGGTGTCTGCGAGGATGCATGTCAGGGAGGCTTGGGCCAAGGAGGCCAGGAGAGTTGATCAGCTGGAGGACCAGTTAGAGGCCAGAGCTGTGAGGATAGAGACCCTAGGACATGCTCTAGATGCAGCCTACAGGAGACCCCAGACTGAGGTAGGGGAGTCCAGCCGCTCTGTTCGTCGCAGGGTAGGGGATGGAGCATTCTCTTCTGGTCAGCAGGCACGGATCCGTCACGATGTGCAGTAACTTGATAGAGCAGTTGATTTGTCTTTAGTACAGTCAGTCCCACTTTTTGTTATATTAGGGACGTATTTATGTTGTCTTGTGAAGCTTTATATTTGTATTTATGCTGGGGGTAACAGTTAAACCCCAACTTTTGTGGACTTTAGGATGAAAGGTTAGGATTCCCCGCTTTTGTCTTGGGAAAAAGGTTATTGATGGATAGGGCACATAGTGGCGCATTTATAGCAGTATGCCACAGGTTTAGTCTTGTAACAAACAGTGGTATATCAATATAAATGCAGATGTTTCACTTAAATCAAATGTGTTGATAGATATTTTACCCTTGATTGTTGATTTTAATGACATATTATGTGAACTATAAAACTATAGGTAAAAATCAACCAGAATTCAAATCATGCCGCTAAGAGGACGACCACGTAACAGACAGGTTGAAGAATCAGAAAGTGAGGTTAGAAACCAAACCAATCCAATGAGGATGTTCGCGGAGATGCTGGCGGAAGCCATGCAATCAAGACCGCCACCTGGAGGGGCCCAAGCAGCAGTCGAGCCAGTGCATCATCTAGCAAATTTTAAAGATTTCAAAATGGTTGGACCACCCGAGTTCAAGGGAACTCTTAACCCAATCGAAGCGCATACCTGGATAGAGGAGATAGAAAAGGTCTTCGAGGTAGCACGGGTGGCAGAGGAACAGAAAACAAGCTTTGCTACCTTCATGTTAAAGGGCGAGGCAAACTACTGGTGGAAGGCCAACAGGGGCCGAGTGGAAGGAGGCATTGTCGCATGGGAACGCTTTAAAGAGATGTTCTTAGAGAATTACTTTCCAGAGAGCATGAAGCAAGAAATGGAGATCAAGTTCCTGGAGCTAAAACAAGGAAACATGTTTGTGGCTGAGTACGCGGCTAAGTTTAATGAGTTGGCATGGTTTGCAACTCACTAAGTCAACACGGAGGAAAGGAAAGCTCGTAGGTTTGAGCAAGGGTTGAAACCATGGTTATACCGTTCTGTTGCGGTATTAAAAATCAAGACATTTGCAGAATTGTTGGAGAGGGCAATCATTGCAGAGGGTGGCAGTGAGGCACTGGCTAAGTACAATCAGGAAAAGAAGAAGGGTCATGAGGGCCAGAAGTCAGGAAGCAGCGGGGGCAGTAACCCCAACAAATGAAAATGGGTTGAGAGTCAGTCCTCCGAGGGAAACAAATCTGGAGGGGAGGTGAAGAAGCCAGGCAGATGCAACAACTGTGGCAAGAACCACACGGGGGAATGCATGAAAGGGAAGAGCGTGTGTTACCGTTGTGGACAACCTGGGCACATGGCCCCACAGTGCCCTAATAAGCCGAAAGGAGGTTGTTATTCCTGTGGATCACCTGACCACCAGATCAAGGATTCCCCGAAGAGGAAGGGCGACGCTCGGAGTGGCAACCGAAGCAACAACAGTGGAAACAGCAACCGGTTGAACTACGGGCCACCAGCTAGTCAAGCCAACAGGCCAACAGCCCGCACGTTCAACATGACTGTGCAGGATGCCATGGAATCCAAAGACGTGGTGTCAGGTATCATCCCAATCAATGGTATAAATGCATATGTGTTATTTGATTCGGGTGCTACTTGCTCTTTTGTTTCCGAAGAATTTGCTAGTCAATTAAATTTACCTTGTGAAAAGCTAGAACACCCTATGAACGTAGAAGTAGCGAACAAGGAAATTATCCCCGTAGAATACATTCATAGGAATTGTTGTGCTGAATTGCGAGGATTTAGGCTCAATGTGGATTTGATACCAATTCGACTGGGAGAGTTTGACGTAATCCTGGGAATGGATTGGCTATCAATTCACGGAGCAGTTATTGATTGTAAGAAGAAATGTGTACACCTAAAACCTCCTAATAAGTCGAAGGTGGTATTTTACGGTAGTAAGTCACCAGGACAATCTTGTTGTCTGACTATGATGCAAACCAAGAAACTGCTTAAGAAAAGTTGCGTGTGTTATCTGGCACATGTAATTGATACTCGTCAAGTCAGGGATGAGATGAGTCAAATACCAATCGTGAGGGATTTCGCTGATGTCTTCCCCGATGAACTTCCGGGACTGCCGCCGGATAGGGAAATCGAGTTCGTTATCGATTTGGCACCGGGAACCGCACCAATATCGAAGCCGTCCTATCGAATGGCACCTGTAGAAATGAAGGAGTTGATGGTGCAACTACAGGAATTGTTAGATAAAGGTTATATCAGACCGAGTGTGTCCCCATGGGGAGCGCCAGTTCTGTTTGTAAAGAAGAAAGATGGTTCTATGCGACTTTGTATCGACTACCGGGAGTTGAACAAAGTTACGATTAAGAATAGGTATCCGCTTCCTAGGATTGACAATCTATTTGATCAACTTAAGGGAGCAAAATACTTTTCAAAAATCGACTTAAGAACAGGCTATCATCAGCTGAAGGTGAGGCAGGAAGATATTCCGAAGACTGCATTCAGAACTCGTTATGGGCACTTCGAGTTTCTGGTAATGTCATTTGGATTGACGAATGCACCAACAGCATTCATGGATATGATGAACAGAGTGTTCAAGCAGTACTTGGACAAGTTCATAGTCGTATTCATCGATGACATTCTGGTGTATTCAGGGACAGAGGAGGAGCATGCTGAACATTTGAAGATTGTATTGGAAGCTCTCAGGAAGGAGAAGTTGTACGCAAAATTTTCGAAGTGTGAGTTTTGGTTGCAGAGGGTACAGTTTCTAGGTCACGTCATCGACAAAAATGGTGTTTCAGTGGACCCAGCAAAAGTGGAAGCAGTCATCAACTGGGAACAGCCGAAGACGCCGACAGAGATCCGGAGTTTCTTGGGATTAGCGGGATACTATCGAAGGTTCATACAGGATTTTTCAAAGATAGCATCGCCATTGACCAATCTCACCAGGAAAACAGTCTAGTTCGTTTGGTCGGAGAAATGTGAGGGAAGTTTTATGGAGCTGAAGAAGAGACTTAGCCAAGCACTGGTGTTGACCTTACCAGACAACACTGGGGGTTTCGTAGTGTATAGCGATGCGTCGCACAGAGGTCTTGGCTGTGTGCTGATGCAGCACGGTAAAGTCGTGGCGTACGCATCACGTCAACTGAAGGACTATGAGAAGGGTTACCCGACTCATGATTTGGAGTTAGCAGCGGTAGTTTTTGGCTTGAAGATTTGGAGGCACTATCTATACGGGGAGAAGTGCGAGATTTATACAGATCACAAAAGTTTGAAATATATCTTCACTCAGAAGGAGCTAAACATGAGGCAGCGCCGATGGTTGGAATTGATCAAAGACTACGACTGTGAAATTCTGTACCATCCGGGCAAAGCAAATGTAGTGGCTGATGCCTTAAGCAGGAAAGGCAAGGTGAAATTGATGCAGCTGACCGTTCAAGAGGAATTGGTAAAGGACTTTGAACGTCTGGAACTGGAGGTTAGGTATCCAATGGAGGCGGACGAAAAATTGTTTACTGTAACGACAGGTCCGACTCTACTAGATAAGATACAGGAGGCTCAAGAATTTGATGAAGAATGCATTGACATCAAGAAACAATTATCGGAGGGAAAAGCATCGAAGTACAAGGTTGACAGCGCAGGATTTCTGAGATTCGAGGGAAGGATCTGAATACCCTACGTACCAGACTTAAGGGAAGAAATTTTGCAAGAGGCCCATAATACGAGATTTTCGGTACATCCGGGTAGCACCAAGATGTATCAAGATCTTCGTCAGCATTATTGGTGGCCGCACTTGAAGGGGGAAGTTGCAGAATTCGTCAGCCGGTGTTTAACTTGTCAGAGGATCAAGGCAGAGCACCAGCGGCCAAGCGGATTATTGCAACCCTTAGAGATTCCTGAGTGGAAGTGGGAGCACATTACTATGGATTTTGTGGTAGGACTCCCGACAACACAAAAAGGTCTAGACGCCATCTGGGTGATCGTAGATCGTTTGACCAAGTCTGCCCATTTTCTACCAATCAAGATCAGGTACAAATTGGAACAGCTGGCAAAACTTTACGTGAAGGAAATAGTATCACGACATGGAGTGCCGGTATCTATTGTGTCTGACAGGGATCCGCGCTTCACGTCAAATTTTTGGAGAAGCCTACAGGAGAGACTGGGAACACAGTTAAGAATGAGTACGGCATATCATCCCCAGACTGATGGTCAGAGTGAGCGAACAATTCAGACTCTGGAAGATATGCTCCGGGCAGTTGTGATGGACTTAAGTGGCAGCTGGGACGATCATTTGCCACTAGTAGAGTTCGCCTACAACAATAGTTACCATGCTAGCATTGGTATGCCACCGTACGAAGCGTTATACAGAAGAAAGTGTCGAACACCGTTGTGTTGGGATGAAGTTGGTGAACGGAGGTTGTTGGGACCAGAATTGGTACAACAAACCGTGGAAATTATTAAAGTAATAAGACAACGGTTAGTAGCAGCCCAGGATCGTCAGAAGAAGTATGCCGACTTACATCGTCAGAAACGAGACTTTGAAGTTGGTAGCTTTGTGTTTCTGAAGGTATCTCCCTGGAAAGGGAAAATCCGTTTTGAAAAGAAGGGCAAATTGAGCCCTAGGTTCATAGGACCTTTTGAAATATTAAGAAGAATAGGTGAAGTGGCGTACGAGGTAGCATTACCTCCTGAGCTTGAGCACATCCACAACGTGTTTCATGTATCAGTGTTGCGTCCGTATAAGCCAGACTACAAGCATGTCATTTCCTATGAACCAATTCAAGTCGAAAGGGACTTATCGTACGAGGAGATTCCTGTCCAAATACTTGATAGAAAGGAGCAGAAATTGAGAAATAAAGTCATTCATTCTGTTAAAGTTCTCTGGAGAAATCACGCAGTGGAAGAAGCCACATGGGAACTTGAGGAAAAAATGAGAGCAAACTATCCGCAATTATTTGAGTAACCTTAGATTGAAATTCCGAGGACGAAATTTTTATAAGGGGGAGAGGATGTAATGTCCAGGAATTTTCAAAACAGTGTATCAAATTATTTTGATAAATAAAATTCATTTTATATAATTTTATGAATTTAATTGGACCCATGTAAGAATTTTTATTTAATTATGTAATTATTGAGTCCAATAATTTTATTTATTTTTTTTTTGGCATTAAAGGGGCTTGATTTGCAAGAAATTTAGGAAAAATTAATAAATAAATCCATTTTATTAAATAATTCAAATCAAGAATTATTGGTAAAACAAATATTTAACTAATTAATTTAATTAATTATTCAATTAAAATGACAAGAGTATTATGTTATTCTAATTGGACTGGCCCGTTCCTCTTTCTTTTATTTTATTTGTTCAAACCGGCCCAACCCTATTGGGTTGAGCCCAATCCCTAAACCCAGTCGGTTGAAATAATCTCAATCGGGTCGATCCACTTTCTTTCATTCCAGTCGGGTTGCTCCAATTGGGGCTGGAGTATATCAGAACCAACAAAATCAATTGGGAAAGAAAACCAACGGGATGAAGACCCTCAAATCAAACTCTCAGACCAGTTAGCAACGGGAAGAAGGAATAGGGGTAGGCCTAGCCAAACCCAATCAATCAAACGAGACCCAACCCTTCAGTCAATCATCGAGCGAGAAGCGAGAGCAAGGCGCCGGCGACAACTCGAGCCAGACGGACGGCGTGAAGATCGACCGGCGGACTGTTCAAGGTTCAAGGCAGTTAATCGAAGCAACCGAGCGCTCCGTCGGCGAACCAAGGGTCCCAGAAAATTAGGGAGTCGACCGGCGACGTGACCGTAGCAGCGCAAGGCTCGAGGGCGACCGAACCAGTGCATCGGATGGGTGATGTAGACCATCAGGGGTGCCTCCTTCCTACCAACGGTTCTTGGCAAATCAATTGGGTAATACCCAATTGATTTGGGTAAATTTTTTTTCTATAAATTGGACCCCCAGACCCCAAAGCTGCCGATTTTCCTTTGCTGTGAGTCTCAAATTTAGGGGAAAATTAGGGTTCCAAATTAGAGCAAGAAAGTAGTCACTGAGAGAAGAGAGAACAGGGAATTGATTTCGAATGCCCGCTGGATTCGTCGATTATTTTGGGAGAAGAAGGCGACAAGCAAATCGGTCGGCAGGAAGGTATATGAGTTGTGATGATTCAGTTAGTTCATTCATAGTTTTTCTTTAGGGATTGTATAATTTTTCTTAACTTGGAATTTGGGTTGCCGACTGTGTTAACATTGGTATTATAATATACATTGTTTCGGTTGTATTATGTTTTTCTTGTTTAGGTTTACAAGTCTGTATTGTGTTGGTTCACTTTGATTAAGAAAAACTGGTATTGGGTTACTTTTGTTTGTGGTTTGTTTTCGTTTGGGATTTGTTCTTGGGTTGTTTTCACAATACTGGATTGTGATGGTTATTTTGATTAAAAAGCTGGGATTGTGGTAGTGATGGTATTGAGTTGTATTTCCTTTTCTCTGTTATTGATTTTGTACTGCGATTAGGCTGGGTTGAGTCGTAGGGTGCACACCAGGTGGTGTTGTAATGCCCAAATTGGATTTTCCTTGTTTCATTGTAGTACTTAGCACTCTGTCAATAACAATGTTGGTATAAAATTATATTGTTGGCCATTCACAGAAATCAGGAACTAGCGTTGGTATTTTCCTTACTGTGTTGAGTAATGCTTGAGTTGGCTGGAATTATGTTACAGAAATTTGTTCTATTATGGGATGATGTAATTGCTGAATCGTGGGAGGTTTATAAAGAAATAAGACTGTGTTACCAATAATTATGTTATGCAATAATTGGCATACTATGGAACAATTAATAATAATTATTTATTATATAACCTTAAATAATAAATAAGGATACTAAATGTTAATGAATAATAATTAACTAAAATCCATAAAGTAATTATTTATTATTATTTAATTATTAGTTAATATTAAATAATAATTAAGTATAAGTAAAGTTAATAATTAATTATTTATTATTTATCAATAAATAATAAATAAAGATAATAAATATTTAATTGTTATTAAATAATAATTAAGCATGAATAAGTTAACAAAATAATTATTTATTATTTATCAATAAATAATAAATAAAGATAATAAATATTTAATTATTATTTAATTAAATAATAGTTAAGTATGAATGAAGCTAATAAAGTAATTAATTATTATTTATCCATAAATAATAAATAAAGGTAATAAATATTTAATTATTATTTAATCTTAAATAATAATTAAGTATAAGTAAAGTTAATAATTAATTATTTATTATTTATCAATAAATAATAAATAAAGATAATAAATATTTAATTGTTATTAAATGATAATTAAGTATGAATAAGTTAACAAAATGATTATTTATTATTTAGAAATAAATAATAAATAAAGATAATGAATATTTGCTTAATTTACATTAATAATTAAGTGTGTGTGAATTAATACATTAAGTATTTAAATAATGTTGAATAAGGAACAAGAGTAATAATAATTACTAAATTACCCCTAAGGTAGATAGTAATTAAGAGTAAATCAACTAAATAAGTGATAAATTGTTATTCATTTGTCATTAAGCCAGAATAAACTTATTATTTATAAATAAATTAGCCCGTATTATGAGACAAACAAAGGTAATAGTTGAGTCCTCAAAGGATAAGTAATCCTAATTAACTATCAATTATTTTAATAGCTAAGAGTCATTAATTAATTTCTGTTTAGCTAATGATTAGGTGGTAATTAAATATATATATTGAATTGTTTACCTACTAAATAAATAGCATAAGTGAGTACCTCGATATACAGTTATGCAATGCTAATGGATAAACCAACTTTATCAACTGATAGGTTATCCAAGATCAATTAATTAAAGCTAAAATTTTTTATCTGTAGCTGAGCAAACAGGCAAGTTCCCTAATTTCATTCTTTCAGTATATTGAATGAAAGTTCTATCTTACCCAACTTTTACATTGAGCAATATTTCTAAACCTTATGCATTACTTTTAATTCGTGCAAAAGGTATATATTATTGCAAGTTATTCTTTAAGCTTGAATCTTATCTCCAAGAATGCTTTAAGTGGTCTAATTGCTTTTAAAGTTATTCCACATCTTTATATTTTATTGACATTCGCACTTGTGCAATTGAATTCGTATAATTATCTTAAGTGCTGAAATTCACGAACTATTCATGATTAAGTATGAACCTTTGTCTCGGTCAGGCACGTATGTAAGAATTTATAAAAGCTATCTGAACCAATCAATGGTAAGGATTCTTAGACTGTATGAACACCCCTTTTATTATAGGGGAGTACCCCATGTACCGAAAATAAGGTACAAATAGCAGAGTTAAATGTTATGCATACACATAGCGTACGCGAGGCTGATCCCCTCAAGTACTCATTCTGTAGCCAGTAACCAGAGGGTCAACTAGCTATTGACTCCTTTGGAAGTTATTATTCAAAGTCTATTTGACTATCAATTGTTTTAAAAGCATTTACCGTTATTGCTTCTGATAATTCTATTGTTGAAATCTCTTCCTATATTCCCTTCATCATGATATATCCTTATTGTTGTATTTTAAACTTGCTGAGCAAACTCGTTGCTCATTCTTGCTATATCATGATTTTATTGCAGCTAAACCCGAGACGTCAGGGAAGAACAAAGGAAAAGAAAAGATGAAGTAATAGCCTTCATGTAGCAGAATTTAGATTTACGTATAGTTAATTTCTGTTAATGTAATTTAAACCCTAACTTTTATTTAGGGTATGGATTTGTATAAGTGTTTAAGGTTTTTCGTATTCTGGGACTAGTAACACCTTTGTAATGAACAATGTATGTTTATTATATTCCGCATTTTAGTTACCATATGTTGTTAGAGGTGAATGTTTGTAGTGGATCGTGATGACCGGATCCGGGTATTTGGAGACCCGAATTTGGGGTCGTCATAGACAAGATGATGAAAAACTATCCTCATTTATTTGCTTAATCTTTGTATAGCGATTCTGGGGACATAATCTTTTTAAGGAGGGAAGAATGTAACAAATGAGTTAATTGCATTGTGATTCTAGGGACAGAATCCTTTTAAGGAGAGAAGGATGTAATGAATGTAATTTTTGTAAATAATTAAAAATATACATCGAATTAAATAAATATTTTAGTTGGTTTATTTATGGAATAAAACAATAAATATTTGGTGGAAATTATTGTGGAATAATTTATTTAAGTGTGATGATATTAAGTAAATTGATGAAAAATAATTTTATAATTAGTGCGTATTTTATTATGCGAGTGTAATGGTAATATTCTAATTTAATTAAATAATTAAATTAGAGGATTAATGATTTATTAAATAAAATTATAATTATGGTTGGATAAATAGAAATTATAATTTTATTAGTAAGTTTTAATTTGATTTATTAATAAAATCAGTTTAATTAAATGTAAGTGTGACAAGTGTATTATATTATAAGGAAATTATAAAAATAAATTAAAAAGAGACTAGATTAAAGCTAGCCAAATAACGTCTTGTGACCTTGTGTATTTGTAACTATTAAGGAGGCTTTTTATTTTTTTAACTGGCCAAGATAATTAGAAAATACGTTGAAAAAACCTATCAGTTTATTTGTTAAAGTCTGGAGAAAAGAAAAATACAGAATAGAGAGGAAGAGAGAAATAGAGAGAAGAAATTCTCTATGAATTGATAGCAAAAGTCTGAAAATCAAAGAAGGAAGAAGAAGGATAATCAAGTTTCTCTAATCATCTATATAATCTAAAGGAGCCAAAGGTAAGCAGTTTAATTCTAAAGTTCTAGTTTGTATTTTCTTTCAAAGTTCTTCATTAAAAATGGATTTTTGGTAGATGATGAAAGTAGTATGCACACAAGCCAATCATATTTGATATGATGTGGCATATACTTTGTAATCTTATTCGGTTGTTAGAAGGCATTTTACATTATCTCCATAGACTAAATTAAATACACTTAACTTATTATTACAATTATGCCATTTACTTCTTAAATAAATATTTTTCTTTTGCGGTGTGACCCTTTAGGTTCTCTATATTAAACCGGTTGTGAATAAATCAATTAGAATAATTCTAATCTTATTTAAATAAATAAATTAAACTATTTAATTCATTTAAATAAATAATATTTATTCTACAATAAGGGTAAGCCTCATTAGCGATCAACGACTTTCCAGATAATATAGATTTCAACATTAATCATAAAAGAACCTTTCAGTGCATAGTTACCGTACAATTCAATCCTTCTACCATACAATGTCCCAATTAAATATAAGACATGGAATTACTGTCAAGTCTTATTTTATTTAATTATATGTATTTCGATTCTGAAATGCACAACTCTGATTAATGCAAATTAGAAACTCCTTTCTAATTTCATTCTGCTTTGGCCAAAGACTTCTAAGTCATCATTTATCGAATCACATAGGACATTCTCTCCTTTTACTAGAAGTGGTAGATTCTTTGTTGATCATTCACCTATTTCCATGTACAACTTATTATACCCAATCATACCCTTTGATATACCCTAAAGGTCTTAAGGGACATGTCAAAGTATAACTCATCATACACAAGATACTATGATGATCTCAAGTCCAAGGATCTTGGTCCGTTTGAAAACTTGAGTCTGTATAGCCCTCTAGTTTCAATTCAGACCCACCGTAGACAAGAAATACATCCTTAGTTCTTCTCAAGTACTTTAGGATGTTTTTCACTGCCTTCCAGTGCTCTTCTCCTGGATTCGACTGATATCTGCTTGTTACACTAAGTGCATGAGCGACATCTGGTCTAGTACATATCATACCGTACATGATAGATCCTATTGCTGAAGCATAAGGAATCTTACTCATTCGGTTTCTCTCCTCAGGTGTCTTTGGGGCCTGTTTCTTGGAGAGATGTATTCCATGGCTCATCGGCATGAGACATCTCTTGGAATCTTCCATGCTAAACTTCTTTAGCATTGTGTCGATGTACTTTCCTTGGGTCAAACCTAGCATCCTTTTAGATCTATCTCTATAGATCTTTATCCCCAAAATATAGGATGCCTCACCCAAGTCCTTCATGGAGAAGTGTTTAGATAACCAAATTTTGATCGACTGTAGCATAAGAACATCATTCCCTATCAGTAATATATCGTCTACATATAATACTAGGAATGAAATAGCGCTCCCACTAACTTTCTTGTACACACATGGTTCATCCTCATTTTTGATAAAATCAAACCTTTTGATTATCTCATCAAAACGGATGTTCCATCTTCGAGAAGCTTGCTTCAATCCATAAATGGATCGTTGTATCTTACAGACTTGGTTTGTTCCAACCGTTGAAACAAAACCCTCTGGCTGTATCATATATACATTCTCCTCAAGCTCTCCATTGAGGAAGGCCGTTTTCACGTCCATTTGCCAGATTTCGTAGTCATAATAAGCTGTAATTGCAAGCAAAATTCGAATGGACTTGAGCATAGCTACTGGTGAGAAGGTTTCATCATAGTCAACTCCTTGTCTTTGTTTGAAACCTTTTGCAACCAGTCGGGCCTTATAAGTCTATACCTTGCCATCTGCTCCAGTCTTTCTCTTAAAGACCCATTTACACCCAATAGGCTTAATGCCCTCAGGTGGTGAAACCAAAGTCCATACTTTGTTTTCATGGCTTCTAGCCATTTCTCTAAGTCTTTACTACTCATAGCCTCTTCGTAAGTCAATGGATCATCATCATCTATGATGCGTACCTCATCATCATCCTCTATGATGAATCCATACCTATCAGGTATCTTCGGTACTCTTCCAGATTTATGAATAAGTTGTGGTACATTAGGTTCTTCCACTTGGTCAGGTACCCGACTTTGATCCGTAGTAATTTGTGGTTCTTGAACTTCTTCAAGATATATCTTACTCCCACTGACCCCTTCAAGGATAAACTCCTTTTCCAAGAAGGCAACATGTTTCGCTACAAACACCTTTTGATCAGTAGGATGATAGAAATAATACCCTACAGTTTCTTTAGGGTAACCCACAAATCTACACTTGTCGGATCTAGTCTTCAGCTTATCATGCTCAAACCTTTTGACATAAGCTGGATAACCCCAAGTCTTAACATACTTAAGATTTGGTTTCCTCCCTGTCCATAACTCATATGGGGTCTTTGGGACGGATTTGGTAGGTACCTTGTTAAGTAGATATGCAGCCGTTTCTAGGGCATAACCCCAGAAGGATATTGGAAGGTCGGTAAAACTCATCATGGAATGAACCATGTCCAACAATGTTCGATTTCTCCTTTCAGATACACCATTCAACTGTGGCGTTCCTGGTGGAGTCCATTGTGAGATTATACCATTTTCTTTGAGACAATTAAGAAACTCATTGGTCAAGTATTCCCCTCCTAATCGATGGATTACTAAAAAGGGGATTAGTGAATTCGGATAGATTAGTACATACGTTGCTTGCTCTTATGAAGAGAATGATTGATCTCATAATTATTTGTGTGGAGACACTAAAGCAAGTATGTAGGTGCAAGTTTACTGAACGTGGCTCGCTAAAGAATACCTAATGGAGTTGTACTCGCCTGTCAATAGGAATTCCTCTAGTGATAGTAGTACAAGTGATCCTTGGACTTGATATCATCATAGTATCTTGTGTATGATGAGTTATACTTTGACATGTCCCTTAAGACCTTTAGGGTATATCAAAGGGTATGATTGGGTATAATAAGTTGTACATGGAAATAGGTGAATGATCAACAAAGAATCTACCACTTCTAGTAAAAGGAGAGAATGTCCTATGTGATTCGATAAATGACGACTCAGAAGTCTTTGGCCAAAGCAGAATGAAATTAGAAAGGAGTTTCTAATTTGCATTAATCAGAGTTGTGCATTTCAGAATCGAAATACATATAATTAAATAAAATAAGACTTGACAGTAATTCCATGTCTTATATTTAATTGGGACATTGTATGGTAGAAGGATTGAATTGTACGGTAACTATGCACTGAAATGTTCTTTTATGATTAATGTTGAAATCTATATTATCTGGAAAGTCGTTGATCGCTAAGGGGGCTTACCCTTATTGTAGAATAAATATTATTTATTTAAATGAATTAAATAGTTTAATTTATTTATTTAAATAAGATTAGAATTATTCTAATTGATTTATTCACAACCGGTTTAATATGGACAACCTAAAGGGTCACACCGCAAAAGAAAAATATTTATTTAAGAAGTAAATGACATAATTGTAATAATAAGTTAAGTGTATTTAATTTAGTCTATGGAGATAGAATAAATTAAATAGCTTAATATTTATTATTTAATATTTTAGAAATATTAAATATAAATTAATAAGAGGAGTCTTATTATTATTATTATTACTATAACTATTATTTAATTCCTAATAGGGATTGGGAATTAATTAATAGAAGTACTCTCACATGAATTCCTAATTGGATTAGGAGTTTAATTTAATTAAAGGAGTTTAATTAGAATAGAAACCCTAATCCTAAATAGTTTAGCGAAGGGTTTTCCTACATCTATAAATAAGAGAACTCTTATCATAGATTAGGGTTACACACTCTTGCATAAGAATTGTAGAGAGTACTTACAATTTCTATAGAGATAGAAACTAGGGTTTTGCCAACACCCATCTTCTTGAACAAGTATTATTTCTTGGTGGATCACCTTTAGAGGCCAAACACTTGGGTGGCTAACGTTGATTAAATGAAGAAATTTAATCGGTGGAATTCAAGGAAAATGCGAAGGAATTGGAGGTGAACTTGTACCTGAGGAAGCTAGAATTCTACAAGGGTATAATTCTTATTATCCATCTCTTTCGTTTAATTAATAATTGTGCATAAAGAAAGATCATGGTGATGGTTTGTATAAAATTTTAAAATCTGATTTTATCGCGCTTCCGCTTTATTAATGTAATTTGATTGCATGTTCGCGTTATACAAACCTAACAGTGGTATCAGAGAGCCAAACTTTATGCGAATTGTTAATTATTTTGATTCTGTATATACATTGATATGTGTTAAGAACAATTTAATTGGGCATAATTGTTTGTGTAAAATTATTTTATTTATTTTATTTATTTATTTTTATTTATTTTGATTTTATTTATTTTCAATTAAGATAAAAGGTTTATTTTGAATTGGAATATAATTAAAATTAAAAGCTTTATTTGAACATGAAATTGGATTCTACGTTAACTAGAATAAAGGAGTTTGTTCATATATGGAATATGATTCTATGTTTCCTAGAATAAAGGAGTTTATTCACATATGGAATATGATTCCATGTTTCCTAGAATAAAGGAGTTTATTCACATATGGAATAGGATTCCTTGTTTCCTTAAAAAATAAAGATGTTTATTTTGATAAGGAATAGGATTCAACATATTTTATTTTCCAACAATTTTAAGTTAAAAATAAAGGTGTTTATTTTAAACTTGAAATTGGTTTCCATATTAATTAAAATAAAGGAGTTTATTTTGATTTGAAATTTGATTAAAAATAAAGGAGTTTATTTTTATTCAAAAAATTGGATAATTCAAAATAAAAGAGTTTATTTTGATTTGGAATATGATTAAAATAAAGAAGTTTATTTTAATTGAAATTGGATTTCATGATAACTAATTAGAGTTGGAATTGGATTCCATGATAACTAATTGTAGTTGAAATTGAATTTTATACTAACTAATATTGCCCATTAAATGATATCAATGCATATATGGAATGGTTTTATTATTCATGGGATGAATGTTATTTATTGATACATATAGAGATATGTATGATAATAAATAGGGATTGATTATGGACTATTGACCAATGTGTGATTGGATTTATTTTAGTGGATGCTTGAATGTATTGGTTTTTATAAATGGGGTCTGCGTACCTCGTCTTCTCTAATTTTTTCTTAATGTAAATTCTATCTCCCTCCTATGTACTTCCCCTTGACTGCTGATCAAGGTTTCTATTTATTGTAAATAGTTTTTGTAATAGGACTAGTTAGAATTAATTTTGAAGAATTGAAGACAAAGGAGCAAGGAGCGCTTGAAGACCCGTTTGTAATGGAGCCCGGGTTTAATGTAATAGTTATATTTAAATTTAATTCTTGCACCCTAGGTTTGATCTTTTGGTTCACTTGGTGGCTCTAGTGAACGAAACTAGAATAAAAGTCCATAATCAATCCGGGTAGAATATAGTATTTTATATGTGCATGCTTACTATATATATTATATATTATTCAACATGCTTCGCATGTAAAAAATAATATGACGCGTATTTTATATATATATGTGCATGCGCGCTAAACAAGATGAGACTAATAATAACAAACCCCTCAAACAAATTATATTAAGTCCTAAGCGTTCAAAGATATTTGGAATATCGAACGTCGCCTTCTAGCATGGTAAAGCGATAGAGTATTAAATATTTAATATAAGTTTGTTGTGTCACAAAAGGCAAGTATTAAATATTTAAGATGTTGCTTTATCACATTTGATGCTTATACATAGACTGAACGATGTTGTTTTGTTGTGTCACACAAGGACAGTGTTTTTCTTTCGAATATATGGAAGTGCTAGGTTGGACTTAACTTGGATAATTTTGATTCGGATGTATCACACTTGATCAAAATAATGTAAGACGCAAATTGAAAGGAGTTACATAGTGATGTAATTGACAATAGTTGTCTGCCTATTTATTTATATATCGTTTGTTGTGTCACACAAGGCTATATACATTTGAAATGGGATCCTTATTCTCACTAGCAAATCTTTATTTAGATTTGTCGAACTGTATATTGAGGGTAATATAGTTTGATGAAAATGGTGGGAGATACCAATTTAAAATAAAGACCTAATTTATTTTGGTAATTAATTAAGAAATGAATGTATGATAAAATGTTGTTAAACTACAAATTCATTTACAGAATTTTACGATGTCTAATTCACTATCACTACGGAGCATATTAGATGCTAATTAATCGGACCAAATTAAAAGGACTGGTTAAAGAATTTGAGAATAGTTCTCAAGGCTAAAAAGCTATCTTATGTCCTTAATACACTTATCCCTGCAATGGTTGCAGACAATGCCTCTGAGGAAGAGATTGCTACTTTTAGAAAGTGGCAAGATGATGCACAGTTGGCTCAATGCATCATGCTCGCATCCATGAGTAACGAGCTTCAGCGTTAGCATGAAACTATGGATGCTCCTATTATACTCCTGCACCTTCAAGGAGTTGAAGGGTGAGGAAAGTAGGACTATTAGATATCAGATATCTAAGGAGCTCTTCCGATCTAGAATAACCGATGGCACTACAGTATAGACAAATGTTCTCAAAATGATCAATCTGATTGAACAATTGGGACAACTAGGTTTTAATGGATGGAGAGTTGATCTTGCAATCACTTCCTGACTCTTTCTCACAAATTGTTGTGAATTTCCACATGAACAAGCTATATGTCAGCCTGCCTGAGTTGCTTAAACATGTTGAAAAATGTAAAGAGTCACTTTCCAACCAAGAAAGACCAAGTCTTACTGGTAGATGATTCTTCCAGGAAGCGGAAGAGGGCCAAAGGATGTTCTTAAAAGAAGAACAATTCAAAGAAGGTAAATTAAAAGGTAAAAATAAAGGACAATAAGAACAAGACTGATGCAGATAGCAAAGGAGTTTGCTTCCACTGTAATAAGCCTGGATACTAGAAAGTAAAATGTAAGAAGAATCTTGCAGAGGGTAACCAGAAGAAGCTTAATGAAGCTTCGGTTACAGATATAGATTTGTTCATGATTAAAATAATTTTTTTTTGTAAATCAAGGTTCTACTTGTGTATTGGATACCGGCTGTAGTTCTCACATATGCAATCCAATGTAGAGACTAAGCAGAAGTAGAAAGCTAAACAAAGATTAAGTAAATCTTATGTGTGGGAATGGAGCAAAGGTTACTGCATTAACCATAGGAACTTATAGTTTAGCATTACCTACGGGCAAGTCTATTAAGTTAATAAGTTGTTATTATGTTCCAGTTCTCTTTAGAAACATTATTACTACCGTTGTTGGACAAGGAAGGTTTTGGTATTATATTTAAGAACAATTGTTGTTCTATTTATAACGATAATGTTTTGTTTGAAACTGGAAGATTACTTGATAGATTTGTAAACTTGACTTACATGAAAAATAATTTTGCAAATTGAACAAACTAGTAAAAGAAAAGGAGATGATCATTCAAAGAGTTGAATATGTGTATTTGATAAAATACAAATCTGAATCATTTGAAAGGTTCAAAGAATTCAGAAGTGAAACATATTGACAAAGTATTAAGATTCTTTGATCAGATCGAGGAAAGAATACTTGTGCAATGAGTTTCTAGATCATCTCAAAATGGTATTTTCTCATAATGGACACCTTCTGATACGCAATAATTGATTGGTGTATCTAAAAGGAGAAATTGTACCTTGTTGGACATGGTGCAATCCATAATGATTTTTACCGACATTCTAGTATCCATCTAGGGTTATGTCCTAGAAACGGCTGCATATCTACATAATAAGGTAACCTCAAAATCCGGCCCCACGACTCCATAAAAGTTATGGATAGGGAGGATTCCTAATCTTAAGTATGTTAAGATAAGGGTTGTCCAACTTATGTGAAAAGGTTTCAAACATAAGTTTGGGACAAAATCTGACAAGTGCAGACTTGTGGGATATCCTAAAGTAAGTTTAGGGTATTATTCCTATAATCCTGCACGCTGCCTTCTTAGATAAAAGTGTTTATCATTGAAGGAGGTAGTGGGAGGGTAAAAGATCTTGAAGGAGTTCAAGAACCACAAAGCACTTTAAGTCGAATCGAGGAACTTGAAACACTTCGAGTATTATATATTCTTTAATCCTTTAACACATTCACTTCCTTTTCTTTCTCTAAGGATCATTGTACAGCATACTCGTTGTAATCATAAAATATCTTGATTTAGCATTGCCTAAATACTCGGGGTATCACAAACATACCCTGTAAATTTCCGAATTTTTTGATGCAATTTCGAATTATAAAAAATGTAACAAGATTTGGCTATTTTGGACTATTTAAATATAGTAAATGGATTTTAAACATTCCAAAAAAAATATATTTTCATAAGAGGACTATATATAGTCTATTTCCAGAAAAAAAAAATGATTTTGAAGATGGTTTACTATTTTTCATGTAAATGATGAAATTATGGATAAATGAATTAAATTAATTATGTGAAGTTAAAAATTTGGAAAATGGGATTTTATGACTTGAGAACCCTAAATATGGTCTATATAGATTTTTGATAAGGGTTTTGGTCATTTGTAAGGTAGTATAATGTTTATGGCATTTTAAATCGATTAAATAAATTATTTAATAAAATAGAAAACAGTTTGAATCCAGTTTGCGGAATTAGTGAATCTAGCTTGTTGTATTATAGGCTAGTTGAATCCAGGTTGCTCGATTACAAAAATAGTTATCTTAATTGAATAGTGTGAATCCAGGTTGCTGGATTGTAATTTACTTTGAATCTAGTGTGCTAGATTTGTAATCTAGGTTGGAATCAAGTTTGCTAGATTGGAATCCAGTTTGCTGGATTGCCATCTAGTTTGCTGGATTTGGAATCCAGTTTGCTAGATTGGGTAATTAACTTACGGGATCATAAAGAAAGACATATATAATGAAAGACTTAGTGTTAATTCATAAGATATATGGTAAAGTAGTGGTACAGCCGTACTTTTTAATAGTCGATGTATAGTATCTGGGCTAAACAATTCCTTCAGGGAGCGGAGGTATATACGAACTAGCAACCGATCCAACTCACTGTGAAAACAGTGTAGACGAGACGGAAACTAGTTTGTTGGTTATTTGTGGGAAACCACTCAGCATACTATATTGAACACTGTTAAAGACTCGATGTGTGCTAACTTTAGAATTGAATGCGTATGGTATTAATGTATTATCTAATATTTAATTATGTGGTTGAATGTTAGATAATTTACTTATAAAGAATTGATATCATAAGGTATAATATAATTTGCTGATTGAAAGATCAATCTTGTGACTAGTAGGTCTTACGAAAGAAGTTAACTTAAATTGCATAGCAGTAGTCAACGACCAAGGCAAATATCTAAACCTTACGCACTACTTTTATTTTGTGCAAACAGGTATATGTTATGGTAGTTCCTAACTCAACATGAGTTATAAATTTCAAAGCATGCTCGTGAATAATTATTATTAATTATTCATATCCATAATAATCTTTGATATTCTTTTATGCAAGTATCCTATCCTTTTCATTTACTTTATGAAATGGATTCAGTTTATACAAGCTTTTAACTCAATCTATTATTGAGCAATTATTCTATCCTTTTCATTTACATTATGAATTGGATCTGTATGTTATGCAAATATCTGAACTCTTTCTTTACTGTGCAAGTATCTGAACTCTTTCTTTACTGTGCAAGTACCTGAACTCTTTCTTTACTGTGCAACTATCTGAACTCTTTCTTGTTGAGCAATTATATTAACCCTTACATTTACTTTATGCAATGGATCCATGTTATGCAAGTATTCTTAAACTTTATTCAAGCTATCTATTGATTTCAAATATCTCGGTATTATCTCATGTGATGCATCTATAATCAAAATTATTCTGTTCTTTGTGCAAGTGTCCTCACTTGTACAAATTATTATGATTATAGATTCGAAATTCTTTCGATTCGTTCGTTCTTAAAAGTATCTAATTACTGAATTGCTATGACTCATCTTGAAAATTTGTATTCTAAGTTTAGTTGTACAAGTGTCCCCACTTATATGAACTATTGTACATTATCAATTACCCTTGAATTCGAAATTTGTTGACAAGTTCTGATACATACTATTAAATTTCGGTATGTGTACCTAGTATAAAGATTGTTTAAGCTATTTGTCCCAGCTAGACACGGTTTGAAAAGTATTTATCGAATATTATTGGAACTAATTCGTTATTAAAGATATAGGCCATTTGATTCGGCTAGATCAAAATTGTTATAATATATTGAACTCAAAGTAATTCTTTGAAAGCAATCCAAACCATATTGATGTGGTACGGACTCATGATGTAAGACTGCGATGAACAACCCTGAAAAATAAATCAGGGAAAACTTTATTGTCGGTAGCCCGACCGCGCGCTATGTTTGAGAATTATGCATAATCTCGGGTATAATGAGGTTGATCCCCTTACGTACTTGCAGAAGAGAAAGATTAGTTTTTTTATAGCTAACTTTTACTCTTGAGGTAGTCAGTAATAATAATAATAATAACTGATGATTCCTCTAGCAGTTCTTGATCCATTATGATCACTCAACATGAAATCTGGGAATAACCCTTTGTATTGAATATTGTTGCAGTATTGCTATTCATCCTAATCAATTGGATATTGTTGAAATCTCGAAAGAATTTAACTCTTTTATCCTTGATTTATTATTCAACATGAAATTCAAGAAAATTCTTGTTACTTGAAATGACTTATTGTTCAGTTATTTCAAAGAAATCTTAAAATGATTTGATATGTTGTTAAGAATAGTTTCAAATGACTTCCCCACTATTGATTTGTGGTAGAAGTAGTTCTCAAAGAAAACATTTACTTCTTCACCGCATTATTATAATTGTTATTACTTGCTGAGCAATTGAATGGGGTTAAAGGAACTTGCATAATACATCACATCCTGCTCGAATGTAAATTGAGTAGGGTTAAAGGAAACTTGTCTGTCTGCTCAGCTACAATTTTATTTTAGCTTTAACTAATTGGCCTTGAATCACCTATCATTGATAAAGTCGATCTATCAATTAGTATGTCATAGTTGTATATCGGTACACTCATTTGTGCTATTTATTTAGCAATTAAACCAGTCACATAACACATACGTTAATAGACTATCCTCAATCCTATATGAACTTAATTTAATTTTAATTTTTTTAAGCTGATGAATTAATTAACTAACAATGTTTCTCTTAAGTGATAAACATTCACTAACAATTAACATTACTCTACTAATTCTATCAACATTCAATTTCTATTTAGCAGTAGCTAAATAGAAATTAATTAATGTCCTCTAGTTATTATTTTAAATAGCTAATCATCTTTATTTATTATTTGGGCATTCATGTTAGTAACCTTACTTGTATTTAATTTATTTGGTTAATAATCCCTATTTATTATTTACAAAAATAAATAATAAATTTATTAGTGCAATTACTAATTAATAGTGACTAATTAATAAGTAATAAGTTATTTTAATTTTATTACACTTAGCTTCTATTCACTTTTAAGGGTAATTAAGTAATTATTACCCCTTATTTCTTATTTAACATTAATTAAATAATTAATTTATTTAACTCTACTCATACTTAATTATCATTTAATATTAATTAAATAATAATTAAGTAACTATTATCTTTATGTATTAATGTCAAATAATAAATAATTAATTTATTAGCTTTACTCATACCTAATTGTTATTTAATATTAATTAAATATTTATTACCTTTACTTATTATTTAATGTCAAATAATAAATTTATTAACTTTACTCATACTTAATTATTATTTAATGTTAATTAAATAATAATTAAATATTTATTATCTTTATTCATTATTATAATAAATAATTATTTTATTAGTGTATCATTAATTCAAATAATAACTAACAATTAGTCCAACAGTATTACATCTAATTACAGTTAAATAATTATTACCCCTGGTTTATTGTTTGATCGCAGTTAAATAACAATTAATTAATTGAATAGACTTCATTTGTTAGTTACCTTTGTTGAGTAAGCTAATGAATTAAACAACCCACTTGGAAAATAATTCAAGTTCATTTAAAGTTTATTGGGTAACTAAGTCACCCGATTAATCCCTCTTAATAATAACTTAGTTGTTGGCCATACTAATATTATGCTGAGTTTCTGCAACAGGATGCATACACACACACGTTCAAGGCCTGAAATCTACACACACAAAACCCACACAAAGACCCATGACACAGCTTTGGTATAACAAACCATTGTGCAAACGAAACTCATTTCTTTACAAATGTGTCGCAACCAACAACAACATATGAACACATGATATAACTAATTTCTACAATTTTATTCAAGCTTAACCAGATTACTGCTCAACACAATAGGGAAAGAAGAAAGAATTTAATGACAGACTCTTATAGACATTTCGTCGAACACCTTGTGAGGGGACCAAGGGTCGACGCTGGCCTAGTCCTTATACAAAATCATGCTGCCCGAACCTTATGGTTCTTCAATATACAGAGTTCCCATCAAAGAACAACACAACCCAAGCACAAAAGAAAGAAAGAAAAATAAAATAAACCCACAAGAACTGTCACAACAGCTTATTGTTATACCTTGAGGCTGTCCGGTTTGCTATCCTCCTTTTTCTTCCAAAGTAATTGATGAAATTGGACATTCAACTCTCAGCTAGCACTTCCCTCCCCCCGAGCTGGAATCGCCACTCTCTCTCTAACTAAATTTTTTTTTTTTTGAACTCACAACATCGGCTGCTACGCTAGAGTTCAGGGGTTTCAATTTATAGAGTAGTGTTTGCCCAATTCGCTAGATAATACCCCTATTGACAAAACCAGTATCCAACGGGTAGAGGGGAATAGGCGGTCGATTGTCTACGTCAAGCCCCATCCGAGCCCAGCTGTGATTTGCCAGCAAACCCTCGAGCCGCGTATTCTCATCGGTCAATCGCCGAGCGCCTTGATCCCTTGGTCCGATCGGTAAGCGCTCGGTCGTCCACGCCTTTATGCGTTTCGCCCACCTTGAACCTTGAGCACCCACCGGTCGTTGCTCCGTGCCCAGCCTATGCCGCCGGTCGCCTCACGCTGGCCCACCCCTATCGCGCTCCCCCCGTTCCATCCGATTGCAAGCCTAAGCGACCTCTACTCGACACCAGTTGGTTAACCCCTAATTCTTTCCTAACCCCTTCTCGATTTGGTCCTTAAGCTCTGATTAACCCCCAATTGACTTACCGGTATGGACTGCCCCAACCCATTTGCAATGGTCCGACCGGAAATGAAAGGGAAATGGGTCCAGCGCAATTGATGTTGAGCCAGCCGACTAAAGAGGGGAAATGGGCCAATTTATCAACTAAAACTAATAATAATTATACTTCTAGTATTTAAATTAAATAACCAACTTAATTATTTAATTAATTTAAAATATTTATTTTAACAATAAATCCCTCATTCGAATTATTTAATCCGATAAATTGGATGTAACATCATGAAGAAATGAATTTACTTATTTAATTTATCCCCAATTTTCTTGCCAACCAAATCTTAGGGTTGTACCACTAATTTATTCGAACTATTAGTGAATCTCTTTAATGTAAAGAAAATTATTAAATCGTATAATTAATTAAAAAATAATACCTACATAGATCTAATTATGTCCGTAAAATTAAATAAAAATAAATTTCATATATCATAATTAATTGATAACGAGGTTTAAAATTCTTGGACATTACATCCTCTCTCCCTTATAAAAATTCCGTCCTCAGAATTTCACCCTAAGATTACTCAAATAATTACGGATAATTCGCTCTCATCTTCTCTTCGAGTTCCCACGTAGCTTCCTCCACCGCGTGATTTCTCTAGAGAACCTTAACGGAATGAATGATTTTATTCCTCAGCTTCTGCTCTTTCCTATCAAGTATTTGGACAGGAACCTCCTTGTATGATAAGTCCTTCTCGACTTGAATTGGCTCATAGGAAATAACGTGTTTGTAGTCTAGCTTATAATTACGTAAAACTGATACATGGAACACGTTGTGAATGTGCTCAAGTTCAGGAGGCAACGCTACCTCATACGCTACTTCGCCTATTCGCCTCAAAATCTCGAACGGTCCTATGAATCTATAGCTCAACTTGCCTTTCTTCCCAAAATGGATCTTCCCTTTCCAGGGAGATACCTTCAAAAACACATAACTACCAACTTCAAAGTCCCGCTTCTGGCGATATAAGTCAGCATACTTCTTCTGACGATCCTGAGCTGCTACTAAACGTTGTCTTATTACTTTAACAATTTTCACGGTCTGCTGTACCAACTCTGGTCCCAACAATCTCTGCTCACCGACCTCATCCCAACATAACAGCGTTTGACACTTCCTTCCATACAACGCTTCGTACGGTGGCATGCCGATGCTAGCATGATAACTATTGTTGTACGCGAACTCTACCAATGGCAAGTGATCGTCCCAGCTGCCCCTTAAGTCCATTACGACAGCCCTCAGCATGTCTTCCAAGGTTTGAATTATTCGCTCGCTCTGGCCATCAGTCTGAGGATGATACGTTGTACTCAATCTCAACTGCGTTCCTATTCTTTCTTATAAACCTCTCCAAAAATTTGACGTGAAGCGCGGATCCCTATCAGACACAATAGATACCGACACTCCATGTCGCGATACTATCTCTTTTACGTAAAGTTTCGCTAACTGCTCCAATTTGTACCTGATCTTGATCGGTAGAAAATGAGCAGACTTGGTCAAACGATCTACAATCACCCAGATGGCGTCTAGTCCCTTCTGTGTCGTTGGAAGTCCTACCACAAAATCCATTGTGACGTGCTCCCACTTCCACTCGGGAATCTCTAAAGGTTATAACAATCCGCTCGGCTGCTGGTGTTCTGCCTTGACCCTCTGACAAGTTAAACACCGGCTGACGCATTCTGCAACTTCTCCCTTCAAATGCGGCCACCAATAATGCTGGCAAAGATCTTGATACATCTTGGTGCTACCCGGATGTACCGAAAATCTCGTATTATGGGCCCCCTGTAATATTTCTTCCCTTAAATCTGGTACGTAGGGTACCCAGACCCTCCCCTCAAACCTCAGCAATCCTGTGCTGTCAATCTTGTATTTCAACATTTCTCCCTCCAATAATCGCTTCTTAATGTCAATGCATTCTTCATCAAATTCTTGAGCCTCCTTTATCTTATCCAGTAGAGTCGGACCCGCTGTCACGGTAAATAATTTTTCGTCCGTCTCCATCGAATACTTAACCTCTAATTCCAGACGTTCAAAGTCCTTTATCAACTCCTCTTGAGTTGTCAGCCTCATCAATTTGGCTTTACCTTTCCTGCTTAAGGCATCAGCCACTACGTTTGCTTTGCCTGGATGGTACAGAATCTCACAGTCGTAATCCTTGATCAATTCTAACCATCGGCGCTGCCTCATGTTCAGCTCCTTCTGAGTGAAGATATATTTTAGACTTTTGTGGTCTGTGTATATCTCGCACTTCTCTCTGTATAGGTAGTGCCTCCAAAGTTTCAAGGCGAAAACTACCGCGGCTAAGTCCAGGTCATGAGTCGGGTATCCCTTCTCATAGTCCTTCAGCTGACGCGACGCGTACGCAATGACCTTGTCGTGCTGCATCAGCACACAGCCAAGACCTTTATGTGACGCATCGCTATATACTACGAAACCACTATTGTTGTCTGGTAAAGCTAACACTGGTGCTTGACTAAGTCTCTTCTTCAGCTCCATAAAACTTCCCTCGCATTTCTCCGTCCAAATGAACTTAACTATTTTTCTGGTGAGATTGGTCAACGGTGATGCTATCTTTGAAAAATCCTGGATGAATCTTCGATAGTATCCAGCTAATCCCAAGAAACTCCTGATCTCTATTGGCGTCTTCGGTTGTTCCCAATTGATAACCGCTTCTACTTTTGCTGGATCCACCAAAACATCATTTTTGTCAATAACGTGGCCTAGAAATTGCACCATCTGCAACCAAAACTCACACTTAGAAAACTTCGCATACAGCTTCTCCCTTTTGAGAGCCTCCAACACAATCTTTAAATGTTCAGCATGCTTCTCCTCTATCTCTGAATACACCAAGATGTCATCGATGAATACGACTACAAACTTGTCCAAGTACTGCTTGAACACTCTGTTCATCATATCCATGAATGCCGCTGGTGCATTCATTAATCCAAATGACATTACCAGAAACTCAAAATGCCCATAACGAGTTCTGAATGCCGTCTTCAGGATATCTTCCTGCCTCACCTTCAGCTGGTGATAGCCTATTCTTAAATCGATCTTTGAAAAGTATTTCGCTCCTTTGAGTTGATTAAACAGATCGTCAATTCTGGGCAACGGATACCTATTCTTAATCGTAACTTTGTTCAACTCGCGATAGTCGATACAAAGCCTCATAGAACCGTCCTTCTTCTCTATGAACAGGACTGGCGCTCCCCATGGTGATACGCTCGGTTTGATGTAACCCTTGTCTAACAGTTCCTACAGTTGAACCATCAACTCTATCATTTCTACAAGTGCTATTCGATACGACGGCTTTGATATTGGTGCGGTTCCCGGTACCAAGTCGATTACGAACTTGATTTCTCTGTTCGCCGGCAGCCCCGGAATCTCATCTGGGAAGACATCGGCGAATTCCCTCACGATTGGTATTTGACTCAATTCACCCTCGATCTGTCGAGTATCAACCACGTGAGCCAAATAACATACGCAACCTTTCTTAAGTAATCTCTTTGTTTGCATCATTGTCAGACAACAAGATTGTCCCGATGATTTACTACAATAGAATACCACCTTCGACTTATTAGGAGTCTTCAGGTGTACACACTTCTCCTTACAGTCAATAACTGCTCCGTGAATCGATAGCCAATCCATTCCAAAGATTACATCAAACTTCCCCAAACGAATCGGTATCAGATCCACGTTGAGCTTAAATCCTCGCAATTCGGCACAACAGTTCCTATGAATGCATTCTATAGGGATAATTTCTTTGTTTTCTATTTCTACGTTCATAGGGTGTTCTAACTTCTCACACGGTAAATTTAACTGATTAGCAAATTCTTCAAAAACAAAAGAGCAGGTAGCCCCCGAATCGAATAACACATATGCATTTATATCATTGATTGGGATGATACCTGACACCACGTCCTTGGATTCCACCGCATCCCAGACGGTCATGTTGAACGTGCGTGCCGTTGGCCTGTTGGCTTGACGGACTGGTCACCCGTAGCTCAGCCGGTTGTTATTGCTGCTGCTGTTGTTGTTGCTTCTGTTGCCACTCCCGACGTCGCCCTTCCTCTTCGGACAATCCTTGATCTGGTGGTCGGGTGTTCCACAAGAAAAATATCCTCCTTTCTGTTTGTTCGGACACTGAGGAGCCATGTGCCCCGGTTGTCCACAACGGTAACAAATGCTCCTCCCCTTCATGCACTCCCCCGAGTGATTCTTCCCACAATTGCTACACTTCCCACTTTTCTTAGCCTCTCCTCCGGACTTATTACTCCCAGACGATTGGCTTTCATTCCATTTGCGCTTATTGGGGTTGCTGCCTCCGCTGCTTCCCGCCTTGGTTACTTCCTGAATCTTCTTTCTGTCTTGGTTGAATCGTGCCACCGCTTCATTGCCCCCTTCCGCAATGATGGCCCTCTCCAGCAGTTCCGAGAAGTTCTTAATCTTCAATATTGCGACTGACTTCTACACCCATTGCTTCAATCCCAATTCAAATCTTCTTGCCTTCTTGGCCTCGGGGACCACTTGATGTGGGGCAAATCGGGCCAACTCATTGAATTTTGTCGCGTACTCTGCGATAGTCATACTTCCCTGTTTCAGTTCCAGAAACCTAACTTCCATGTCCTGCTGTGTATTTTCTGGAAAATAATTTTCGAAGAATAGCTCTTTAAATCTGTCCCATGAAATGACTCCCTTGCCAGCTCGTCCCTTATTGACCTTCCACCAATAGTTAGCTTCGCCCTTCAACATGAAAATGGCAAAATCGATTTTCTGTTCCTCAGCCACCCGTGCGACCTCGAAGACCTTCTCCATTTCTTCGATCCAAGTCTGTGCTTCTATTGGGTTAAGAGTTCCCTTGAACTCGGGTGGTCCAACCAGTTTGAAATCCTTAAAGTTGGCCGAATGATGCACTGGCTGGGGTGCTGGTTAGGTCCCTACAGGTGGCGGTCTCGCTTGCATGGCCTCCGCCAGCATCTCTGCGAACACTCTCATTGGATTGGGTTGATCCCCAACTTCGCTTTCTGACTCTTCAACCCGCCGGTTACGCGGACGTCCTCTTGGTGGCATGATCTAATAAAGGAAAATCGCTGACTTTCACTTATAGTTTTATGTTTTGCACAATATGTCATTGAAATCAGCAATTAAGAGTAAAAACATCTATCAACACATTTGATTTAAATAAAACAACTGCATTTATATTCAAATACCACTATACAACCGGACTCAACCTGTGGCATACTTCTATAAATGCGCAATGGCATGCCCTATCGAACACTAACCATCCCCTAAAACAAACGTAGGGAATAATAACTATCCACCCCTCATAACAAAATAAAAGTCGGAGTTTAACTGCTACCCCAAGCATGTTACAAAATCTAGGGGTTTACAACACGAATATGTCCCTATTATAACAAAAAGTGGGACTTACGGCACCTATAACCATGACAAGACACCTAAACTGACACGTCACTACATGTCGTGACGAACCTTCTCCTGCTTATTTGAGGAAAACACTCCACCCATGACCCGGCGACGAACCGAGCGACTAGATTCTCCTACCTCAATACGAGGCCTCCTATAGGCTGCGTCCAGAGCTAACCCCAAGGTCTCTATCCTTACAGCTCCAGCCTCCAACTTGTCCTCCAACTGATCAACTCTCCTCGCTGCTCTGACTCAGGCGTCTCTAACCCAGATATTTTCAATAATCTCTTGATTGAACTCAAACTTCGTAGCCTCATGCTTGACCCTCAGCTCGGCTAACTTTGCTTCCTTCCGTTCCAACTTCTCTCTCAGCTCGGCATTCCTGGCCACCAACTGATGTAGTAGTGGTCCAATCTGTTGTGCTGAGGCCTCATACCCCTGTAGTTGTACCTTCAGTAATCCCAACTTATTCTCCAGCTGATACGCTAACTCCCTATATTGATCTTCCATGGCCTGATGGGTCTGGTTCTATTCCTCCAGATGGGCTACCCGGTTCTCAAGCTCCTCATTCCTACTTGACAGTCCTTCAATGATATCATCAGCAGTAGTGCCCATGCCGTCTGCATACGCAGGTGGCTCATCATCCTCTATCACTGGATCCTCCTTCGGATCCTCATCCTCCCTATCATCACTCAACTATCTCAGTACTCTTCCAGTAACCGACTCCTCCCCAGAACCGTACTCGGCCTCAGGCACACCTGGCTGCACCTCGACTAAACCCACAGTGTCCGTATGGATGTCGGTGAATTCCACCTCTCCAGCAGGACTGGGTATCCCTATGTCAGGCATCCTACAACCACAGATAGAGACAACAAATAACCAAATGTAAGTATCATAATAAAATATGTTCATTGATAAAATGAAATGATATTTTATCATGTATAACTCGGCTCGGCAGATTTCCATAATCCACCCCAGACATGACCATCACCCGAATCTCCTCGATTCACATCCTAGCGTACTCAATACGAGTGTAAAACTAAGGTCATAACCTAGGTTTCACGATCCTAAAGTTTATAACCTACAGCTCTGATACCAACCTGTGACACCCCCAAATTCGGGTCTCAAAATACCCGGATCCGGTCATCACGATTCAATACAAACATTCACCTCCAACAACATACTATAACTAAATGCGGAATATAACAAACATATGTTGTTCATTTCAAAGGTGTTACTAGTCCCAAGATACAATAACCTTAACACATAGCACAAAACATACCCTAAATAGTAATTAGGGTTCAAATTACATTAATAGCAAATTAAACTAAACATAAAATAAAGCCAGCTACGTGAAGCCTATCACTTCATCTTTTCTTTACCCTTGCCCTTCCCTGAAGTCTCGGGTTTAGCTGCAATGAAAGTCATGATATAGCAAGGATGAGCAACTAGTTTGCTCAACAAGTTTAAATACCACAATAAAGGATATATCATGATGAATGGAATATAGAGAGGGAATTCAACAACATAAATATCAGAAGCAAGAACAATAATTTCTTTTAGGACAATTCATAGTCAAGTAGACTTTGAACAATAACTTCCAAGGGAGTCAATAGCTGGTTGACCCTTTGGTTACTGGCTACAAAATATGTACTTGAGGGGATCAGCCTCGTGTACGCTATGTATATGCATAACATTCAACTCTGCTGTTTGTACCTTATATTAGATACATGGGGTACTCCCCTATAATAAAAGGGATGTTCATTTCAGTCTAAGAATCCATACCATTGATTGGTTCGGATAGCTTTTATAAATTCTCATATATTTGCCTGACCGAACAAGGGCCCAGACTCAATCTTAAACAGTTCGTGAATTACGAAACTATAATAAATGTACAAATCCAAGACTGTACGAATTTAAGTGCACTGAGTACGAGTGTCAATAATATCGATGTGGATTAATTGTAATTTGATTAAACCACTTAAGCATTCTTGGAAATAAAATTTCATGCTTCAATACAATAGTAACCTGCTCGAATATAATTGAGTAGGGTTAAGGAAAATTCCACAGGGTAAAGTTTCAGGAGAAAAGGAACTTGCATAATACATCACATCCTGCTCGAATGTAAATTGAGTAGGGTTAAAGGAAACTTGCCTGTCTGCTCAGCTACAATTTTATTTTAGCTTTAACTAATTGGCCTTGAATCACCTATCATTGATAAAGTCGATCTATCAATTAGTATGTCATAGTTGTATATCGGTACACTCATTTGTGCTATTTATTTAGCAATTAAACCAGTCACATAACACATACGTTAATAGACTATCCTCAATCCTATATGACACTTAATTTAATTTTAATTTTTTTAAGCTGATGAATTAATTAACTAACAATGTTTCTTTTAAGTGATAAACATTCACTAACAATTAACATTACTCTACTAATTCTATCAACATTCAATTTCTATTTAGCAGTAGCTAAATAGAAATTAATTAATGTCCTCTAGTTATTATTTTAAATAGCTAATCATCTTTATTTATTATTTGGGCATTCATGTTAGTAACCTTACTTGTATTTAATTTATTTGGTTAATAATCCCTATTTATTATTTACAAAAATAAATAATAAATTTATTAGTGAAATTACTAATTAATAGTGACTAATTAATAATTAATAAGTTATTTTAATTTTATTACACTTAGCTTCTATTCACTTTTAAGGGTAATTAAGTAATTATTACCCCTTATTTCTTATTTAACATTAATTAAATAATTAATTTATTTAACTCTACTCATACTTAATTATCATTTAATATTAATTAAATAATAATTAAGTAACTATTATCTTTATTTATTAATGTCAAATAATAAATAATTAATTTATTAGCTTTACTCATACCTAATTGCTATTTAATATTAATTAAATAATAATTAAATATTTATTACCTTTACTTATTATTTAATGTCAAATAATAAATTTATTAACTTTACTCATACTTAATTATTATTTAATATTAATTAAATAATAATTAAATATTTATTATCTTTATTCATTATTATAATAAATAATTATTTTATTAGTTTATCATTAATTCAAATAATAACTAACAATTAGTCCAACAATATTACATCTAATTACAGTTAAATAATTATTACCCCTAGTTTATTGTTTGATCGCAGTTAAATAACAATTAATTAATTGAATAGACTTCATTTGTTAGTTACCTTTGTTGAGTAAGCTAATGAATTAAACAACCCACTTGGAATATAATTCAAGTACATTTAAAGTTTATTGGGTAACTAAGTCACCCGATTAATCCCTCTTAATAATAACTTAGTTGTTGGCCATACTAATATTATGCTGAGTTTCTGCAATAGGATGCATACACACACACACGTTCAAGGCCTGAAATCTACACACACAAAACCCATACAAAGACCCATGACACAGCTTTGGTATAACAAACCATTGTGCAAACGAAACTCATTTCTTTACAAATGTGCTGCAACCAACAACAACCTATGAACACATGATATAGCTACTTTCTGTAATTTTATTCAAGCTTAACCAGATTACTGCTCAACACAATAGGGAAAGAAGAAAGAATTTAACGACAGATTCTTATAGACATTTCGCCGAACACCTTGTGAGCGTAGCAAGGGTCTACGTTGGCCTAATCCTTATACAAAACCATGCTGCCCGAACCTTATGGTTCTTCAATATACAGAGTTCCCATCAAAGAACAACACAACCCAAGCAGAGAAGAAAGAAAGAAAAATAAAATAAACCCACAAGAACTGTCACAGCAGCTTATTGTTATACCTTGAGGCTGTCCGGTTTGCTATCCTCCTTCTTCTTCCAAAGTAATTGATGAAATTGGACATTCAACTCTCAGCTAGCACTTCCCTCCCCCCGAGCTAGATTCGCCACTCTCTCTAACGTAAAAAATAATTTTTTTTTTTTTTGAACTCACAACATCGGCTGCTACGCTAGAGTTCAGGGGTTTCAATTTATAGAGCAGTGTTTACCCAATTCGCTGGATAATACCCCTATTGACAAGGGAATAGGCGGTCGATTGTCTACGTCAAGCCCCATCCGAGCCCAGCTGTGATTTACCAGCAGACCCTCGAGCTGCGTATTCCCATCGGTCAATCGCCGAGCGCCTTAATCCCTTGGTCCGATCGGTAAGCGCTCGGTCGCCCACGCCTTTATGCATTTCGCCCGCCTTGAACCTTGAGCACCCACCGGTCGTTGCTCCGTTACCAACCTATGCCGCCGGTCGCCTCATGCTGGCCCACCCCTGTCGCGCTCCCCCTGTTCCATCCGATTGCAAGCCTAAGCGACCTCTACTCGGCACCAGTTGGTTAACCCCTAATTCTTTCCCAACCCCTTCTCGATTTGGTCCTTAAGCTCTGATTAACCCCCAATTGACTTACCGGTATGGACTGCCCCAACCCATTTGCAATGGTCCGACCGGAAATGAAAGGGAAATGGGTCCAGCCCAATTGATGTTGGGCCAGCCGACTAAAGAGGGGAAATGGGCCAATTCATCAACTAAAACTAATAATAATTATACTTCTAGTATTTAAATTAAATAACCAACTTAATTATATAATTAATTTAAAATATTTATTTTAACAATAAATCCCTCATTCGAATTATTTAATCCGATAAATTGGATGTAACATCATGAAGAAATGAATTTACTTATTTAATTTATCCCCAATTTTCTTGCCAACCAAATCTTAGGGTTGTAAAACTAATTTATTCGAACTATTAGTAAATCTCTTTAATGTAAAGAAAATTATTAAAATGTATAATTAATTAAAAAATAATACCTACATAGATCTAATTATGTCCGTAAAATTAAATAAAAATAAATTTCATATATCATAATTAATTGATAACGAGGTTTAAAATTCTTGGACATTACACTTATCTTTTGAAACCTTTTCACATAAGTTGGACAACCCATTATCTTAACATACTTAAGATTAGGAATCCTCCCTATCCATAACTTTTATGGAGTCTTGGGACTGAATTTTGAGGTTACCTTATTTTGTAAATATGCATTCGTTTCTAGGGTATAACCCTAGATGGATACTGAAATATCGGTAAAAATCATTATGGACCGCACCATGTCCAACAAGGTACAATTTCTCCTTTTACATACATGTATATAAACAATTTACGCGCAAGTATACGCGGTCAACAAGTAATAAAGTGATAAGAGAGAGTTGTCGAACCCACAGGGAATTAACTCTAATGTATGCCCAATGACTAATTCAATATCGACTCGATCTAAATCAAACTCTTGGATTTGAGAGATAAATTGAGGTTACAACTAAATTGCATGACATATAAATAAGATAAATAGATTGATAAAGGTCTAAGATTATAATTTTCCCCATTCAAGCATTTTGTCAAACACTTGGCGTGCAATGCTTTGTTCAAATATCTTAACTCCCCTTTTAGATCAATTAACCACATCGAATTGACATCCGAGAAATCACAATTACGTAAGAGCCTCTGTCGATGGTCAATTACGAATCTTCCTAATGCGGCATGTAGGTATATGTCTATCCTACACACTATCAAGAGACCAATTTCAAGAATAACTAACAAGACACATGTCACTAAATCTCATCAACCACCCTTTCAATTACCAACTTTCACAAAGGAAGTCATTAAGATTAGATTCTCCATTGGTTGCACACGGTATCTAGGTATAGGTCTATCCCAAATACTATCAAGTTACCTATTATTGAGGATAATCAACAAGACACACGTCCATAATGCATAAGCATAGGTTATGATAACCAATTCATATGAGCAACAATAATCAAAAGGAAGAGAAAATCAATTCAAATAAAGCAATGGGTTCAATTACAATCTTAGATTAAAAACTAGTTACATAGAGGAAAAAGAAAAAGAAAGATAAAGGATGGCTTCCCCATTGTTGTTGGATGAAACTCCATTGAAGCACCTCCATTGAAGCTCCTCCAAGCTTTAGAAGAACCATGGCCTCCCTCTTTTTGCTCCAAGCTTCCTCTCTCTCTCTCTCTCTCTAAATCTGATTTTGGAACTCTAGGATATGTTAAAATGGAGGCTACATGTTGTATTTATAATGCCTTATGCAAAACCCTAGCATTTCCCGAGTTTTGGAGCAAAAAATTCGCTGAATCAGAAGCGTTTCTCGCCCCAGCGACGATTTTGGCCTAAAATCCGTCGCCCCGGCGATGGGCTCGCCCCGGCGGCGCTCTGTACCGCGAGACAGTTTCGATGTCTGTTGGTAAAATGGTCATAACGTTTTCTTCCGAACTCGGATTAAGGCGTTTAAGGAGGCTATGGAAAGCTAAGAAGGAGCTCTACAACTTCCATAACTGGATCTCGATGAGATAATGGCCAGAGCAAGGCGCAAATTGGCCCCGAAGCAGCTGCTGTGTAAAATTCATGCAAAATCCGATGGTAAAAGGAGCATAACTCTCTCATACGAACTTCAAATTGTCTGATTCCGGACGTTCTGGAAAGCTAAGATCAAAATCTACAACTTTCGTTCTTTGAGTTTTGAGAGATTCGGATTTCATAATGGGTCAAATTGAGAAACAAGCAGCGAAAATGCTAGATTCGAGCAAAAAACGTAACGGTTAAAGGGGCCTTTATTTCAATACCTACAAAACAACGTAAAAACACATAAAAGCACACAAATACATATAAAAGTACTACAAAAGTAAATTACACAACAATAAGATGAAAACACATAAAACCATACGAAATAGCTAAAGGCTTACAAATTATTAAGGCTAAAAAGTACCCAATTTGTGTATATAAAACACACTCATCAAATACCCCCAAACTTAAACCTTTGCTTGTCCTCAAGCAAAACACACAAACTATAAAAATTAAACATTTCTAAATAAAACCTATCTTGAGCAATGAGTTAATAAGTTTAAACAATGGTCTCAAAGCATAAACACGTGAAAACTCAAGGAAACTTTCAAAACGTTGCAAGTCTAGATTTACAATTAGCTAGTTATAGTTTGCTTTAGGTCTCTTCTGTGTGTGTGTGAGTACCCAATAGCACTAAACCAATCAAGCTCGGATGACGCTATGCAACCACATTACCTTATGAAATAATCAAAATAAACCACAAAAACTACATGCTTAACACATCACTCAATACAAAGGTATACAAATCACAATTTCCAAAAATTTAAAATCAAAAGACTCTAGGTAAGTGCATTTTATGCTCCATCTTATCCTAAGTCTACTCTTGTGGGTGAGTGCGTTTTACGCTCCATCTCAACTTAACACAAGATTTGAAATATACAATTTTCTTTCTTTAATCACAATTATAAGAGAGTGCGTTTTACGCTCTATCTCTCCTACGCATGTGTCCATGAGTGAGTGCGTTTTACGCTCCATCTCAACTCACCACATGACCAACAATTCAAACACAACAAATTTGGACACCTTGCTTCGAGTGATGTTTAAACGAGTTCAAGAGTTTATAGATATTTCCCATAAGCATTCGGTTATAAAAGCCTTCTCTAAGCATACAACTAGCTCAATACTCATGGATAGGTGCAAAAGAGTGAAAGGACGCATAAGCAAAATAATAACCAACAATAACGATTACGCACAAGGACTAAGCAACATTTATCCATTTTCCATGAGTTAGAAACTATTCAATCAAGTTCTTATCATAGACCATGAATTGTAGTTCAAATCAAATTAAAACAATGCTCAAGGGACATATCCTAAAAATAAATGAATTTTCTTTTTTTTTTGAACAAAAATACATATCTTACATCACATAAAAACTAAATTAAAAACACACAAATACGAAGTACTACCCCCAAACTTAAAATGGACATTGTCCTCAATGTCTAAGATAGAAAAAAAGTAAAACAAAGAACTTCCCTGAGGACGTGTCAAGCGTCATTGATATCATCTTTCAAGTGCTCAAAGTTGGGGCGCAATCCAAATTGCTTAGTACTCGATACCTAAAAACAATTAAAGAAATTAAAATGCAATTAAACAACCTATAATGCAATCAAACAAAATCAAAAGCAAAACAAAAAAACTTGGGTTGCCTCCCAAGAAGCGTTGGGTTTATAGTCCTCGACTCGACTTTATTTAAAACATAAATACAAGTTCAAATTAAGATCAAATCAATTGAAATTAATATTGGAAAAAGATTAGAAGAATAATTCCCTGGCAACGGCGCCAAAAACTTGTTGTCCGATTTGTATATGAACAATTTACGCGCAAGTATACGCGGTCAACAAGTAATAAAGTGATAAGAGAGAGTTGTCGAACCCACAGGGAATTAACTCTAATGTATGCCCAATGACTAATTCAATATCGACTCGATCTAAATCAAACTCTTGGATTTGAGAGATAAATTGAGGTTACAACTAAATTGCATGACATATAAATAAGATAAATAGATAGATAAAGGTCTAAGATTATAATTTTCCCCATTCAAGCATTTTGTCAAACACTTGGCGTGCAATGCTTTGTTCAAATATCTTAACTCCCCTTTTAGATCAATTAACCACATCGAATTGACATCCAAGAAATCACAATTACGTAAGAGCCTCTATCGATGGTCAATTACGAATCTTCCTAATGCGGCATGTAGGTATATGTCTATCCTACACACTATCAAGAGACCAATTTCAAGAATAACTAACAAGACACATGTCACTAAATCTCATCAACCACCCTTTCAATTACCAACTTTCACAAAGGAAGTCATTAAGATTAGATTCTCCATTGGTTGCACACGGTATCTAGGTATAGGTCTATCCCAAATACTATCAAGTTACCTATTATTGAGGATAATCAATGTAGACACCCAAATTTTGCGTTTCCTTCTACTAACCTTGACAGGAGGGCGAAATCGTCAATTGAACCAGCTTGCAGGAGCAAAAGAGCGGGCACAAGGGCGAGCGCCCGGCACCGCCGCAATGATTTGGGCAGCCCAAGTCGACGTGACAGCATGACCGTCCAAGGCAGGCATTTCCGAATGAGGTGGCACGTCTCCCGGAAGTTCCCGGACTGCGGAATACGAGCCTGTCAGCGAAAACCGACGTTGCGGCACGAAAATCGAGGCGTGGCACGAAAATCGAGAAAGTCAAGCCCGCCAGCCGCGGATAGATCTGCGGCCAAGTGGGTGCGCCAGCACGAAAACCGGGAAATCAGCACTACCAGCTGAGTGCGATGGGAGGCGTGCCAGCTGGCCAGCCGCAGATCCATCTGCGGCCAGCCGCAGATAGATCTGCGGCTGGCTCTGGCCAGCCTATTTAAGCCGCTTCGGGCAGCATACAGGAGGTTCAGCAAGTTCAGCAAAAATTTGAAAGAGGAAGAATTCCAGCGGAAAACAGCAGCAAAACTCGGAAATTGAGGAAGAAATAGCATAAATTTTGCAATCAAATTGGAAGAAAAGAGAGAAAAAAGAGAGGAATAATTTTCTTTTGATTTGATTGTATCAAATAGATTCTTTCCTTCTATTCAAATACATCAAGTTCACATCTATTTGGATATCAATTGCAAGGTGAAATCTCTTTTGTGATATCAATTTCTATCATATCATTTGATCAAATTAGATGCAATTTTTCATGTAATTTATTGATTGAACAATGAATTAGGGATTATGAGTGAAGTTTCCATCGGAATAAAACTCTTCCTAACAACCCGATGATATTCGTTCATTAATTTCTTTGTTGGTTTTAAGGTGTTATATTCGGTATCAATTCCTTTAAATCGTTATTTTAGGATGTCTTGGTATTGTTAGATTATCCGGGTTGGTTTATTTTCTTGTAATATCCAATTGTTTGTGTGTGGATACTTGGTTGTGAGCCTAGGAAAGCGACCCCGTGGTCCAAATCCGATGATGGACATGTCTTGATGTATGTAGCGGGGAGGATGTAGCCTCTTTGTAAATATGTAATCGTTGGGCCTTAAAACGACGCTAAGGCGAAAATCGTGTTTAAGGCCCCGAAATAGTGAAATTTGTGATTGTTGGCGTTCGGGGACATTTTGATGGCTTACATGCCCATGAATAGCCCCGACGCGTGTTTATGCTTGATTTGATTTATGACACGAAATTGATTTCAAAGCTAAATGATAAGATTTTCATAAAATTAATCAAAGTAGGATATTAGAATCACGAGGTTAAAATTTGAGAAATGTTAATGAATGTCGATTCCTATCTAACGAGAAAGCTAAAGAAAATCGTTTTCAAACATCACAAAATTTGATTTTAGAAATAAGTAACGTTTCATTAAATCTTTGTGCATAGGGTGAAAGAGATTCTAGAAATTGCCCGATCATTTCATGAAAGCAACGTTATAGATCTCGATTCCTATTTTGACGAAGGTTTTTTAAAAAACTCTTGTTTCGCCAAAACGACATTTAATGAAAATCTCATAGTTTTGGACAATTAAAATCAAACCTTTCTCATAACGAACCAAGCTTTCTCGTGTATACCGAAAAAGACATTCCGAAGCGTTCTCAAATCAAAACACGATTTTCCCTAAAAATCCAAATGATTCTTTCATACAAACTCACCACAACATTCACATAGGCACACCCACACACGCGCGCGTACACACAACATTTCATGAATTAAAGGATAGGAAAGCATCAAGGTTGCGGTAACCGTGCTTCACGGAAGTCGGGGGGTGCCTAACACCTTCCCCTCGCTTAAGCAAGCCCCCGAACTCTATGAATCTCGATTCGCAGACCAATTAATTCGGAGTCACATATGAGCCAGCGATTATGAAAACGAAACTCGGGTGAGTTGGTACATCCGTTTCAAATATACCAACTGGCGACTCTGGTTAATTGGCTCATCATAAAAAATGATCTTTCAAAACCCCGTCGACATCAATGCCGACCTTTTCCAAAGAATCACCTAATAACAAAGGCTAAAATCGGAAAAGGACAAATATCGCGAAAGAGACGAAAAAACCGGCGTCGACAGCTGGCGACTCTGCTGGGGATATTAGAGGGTTTAAGCCGCGTTCAAATCTTGATGTTGTCCTATCCTTTAAAATTCATAAAATGTGTGGGTGTGCGATATGTTTGATTTTTTACTTTTGTTGTGCGAATGTGTGTTGTTGTCCAATGAATGAATGATTGAATGGGTTTGCTTTACTTCAAAGTAATCATTTGCATACGGTGAGGACGATGAATGTGAATGCATGTTGAGAGAGTACCTCCTCCTGAGGCGAACCCGTCGGTTGCTTATTACTGGACTCGATGGGGCTGCTCCCCGGAGATGGCTCAGGAAACGCACCACTCAAATCCGCTCCAATCGAAAGGGCTCAAACGAGTAGATTGCGAAGATTTGGGAACCTTCATGCCGAAAAGCCCGTGAGAGTAACCCTAGGGTAGGTCAGCCTCTGATAAACCCAACGCAGGAAAAGTCTCTTCATGCCTTTTTACGTTTATATGTCTAAATGTCATGATCTCATTCAATATTCATACATCCCTTTTTCTGTGTCGAAGGAGATTACTAACCACTGTGAATTGCAGGGAATAGTTGGGGGAGCATAATAAAGCATGTTTGGCATTGGTTATGGCGCTAAAGGACTACTAACTTTCTGTTTTACAGGGAAAGATTAAAAAAACCCAAAAAACACACAAAAATTTTTACAGTTTTAGCATGCATCCATGTTTTCATTTCCCCGGGACTAAACTTCGAACCGTTGTCTCTATAGGATTGCTCCTCAAACCCGTTCGCAGTCTAAGAAAGCCCAAAATTCTACATCTGAAATGGCTGATATTCCTAATCATAGTTCCATATCTCGGGAAGAGTTTGATGATTTTAAAAGACAGATGATGGAAATGGCCACGATGCTAAAAGAACAGTTCTTAATCAGACAGGATCCGGTAAACCAGGGATCGCATAATATTCCACCACCAGGGGATGATCAGAATCCTCCTAAAAGTGGTACAAACTTGCTTAAAGAGGACCAACCCCGACTCAAGGACGAGCCAGTCATCCCAAGGCCCGTTCCCATACCTAGCAGGACAGTGATTACTATCCCCGAGGAGGGGGACAATGACGACCTTCGGAGAAAAATGAAACACATGGAGGAAACCATCCAATCTCTAAAGGGCATAGGCTCCCTGGGCAGGGTTAATTACTCAGATCTGTGTGTTTTCCCCGGGGCCAGATATCCAGAAAAGTTCAAAGTTCCCGAGTTTGAAAAATACAATGGAAAGGGAGACCCCTATACACACTTGAAAATCTACATTGGAGAACTCGGGTCTTATGCCGAAGACGAGGGGTTAAGAATGCAGCTATTTCAGAAAAGCTTAACAGGGGAGGCAAGAATATGGTATGCCCGCCTCGACAACGCCCGAATCCACAACTGGGAGGAATTGGCCCATACTTTCTTAACCCAATACAGCTTTCAGGCCCAGATGGCTCTTGACAGGTACCAAATGACAAAGGTTAAAAAACAGCCTAGGGAATCCTTTAGGGAATATGCGCAAAGATGGAGGGGCATGGCTGCCCAGGTAACTCCCCCGATGAGCGAATCAGAGATGGTAATGACCTTTGTAGACATCCAGGAGGCACCGTATTATGAGCGGGTCATCTCGGGGATTGGAAGACCCTTTGCTGAAATGATTAAACATGGAGAGATGGTTGACATGGGGTTGAAATCGGGTAAAATCCGGGATCTTACTGCTTTAGAAACTGCTGCCGAGCAAATACAGAATGGAAACTATGGCAGCACTTCCCAGAGAGTCCAAAAGAGGAAGGAAGAGGATGTCTCCCTCATCCTACAAGGGTCGTCCAGTAAAGCAGAAAGCCATCTTCCGGTACAGGCACAGAGGGGAGGGCCACCCCGACAGCCCAATTTCTCAGATCAAAGAGCAGAGGGGCGAAGAAGATATGAGGCCTCGCAAAACCGAGTATTCACCCCGCTCGGGGAGCCGCTTGAACGAGTATTAGCGGTATTAGTAGCCCAAAAGAAGATTGTTGGTTTGGCACCCCCGAGTGACCCAAAGGGTAGAAGGTTTGACCCGAGCAAGCGGTGTGCATACCACTCCAGTTCCCCTGGCCATGATACACAGGATTGCTGGACGTTTAAAGCATCGAATCCAAAACCTGATTGACAGTGGAGAGATTGTGGTGGAACAGCCGGATTCCCCGAATGTTAAGGCAAATCCCCTGCCAAGACATGATGGAGGGGGAGTCAATGCGACGGAGGCAAGTGAGGCGGGGGAGCCGCCAAGGTTGAACTATGTGCAGAAAGTTGAGGAGATGATAAATGTGATACATGACCATGGGAGTGCGAGGGTAACGCCCATCAAGTTGATAGGGGTAAGTACGAATAACATAGAGGGACCTATCAAGTTGACAGCTCCGAGGCCCATCATTTTTGCTGCAAGGCCACAACTCCCTATCAGTAGTCTGAAGACTGTACCCTGGAATTACGGGGGAATACCCGAGGAAGCGGCCAGTTGTGCTTCCGTGACGACCAAGGGGAACCCCCTATATCTTCCCGGGCGAGTCCTTGAGAGCCAAAAGAGAAAAAATGAAGAGGTTTCCGAGGAAAGGGCCATAGAGTTTTTGAAAAGGATGGATCACCCGGAAATGAGGGGGATCCAGATTTTAAATGAGGAATCAACCCTAACATCAGTCATGGACTTGGTGTTGTCATCCAGTGAGCATTGCAAAACCATGATAAAGGTTCTGGAGGAGGCATTTGTGTCCAAAGAAATTAGTGAGGAGGGTTTCGGCCGGTTGGTAGGCCACTTATTGGAAACCGATGCAATATCCTTTACAGATGAGGACATTCCCGAAGAGGGAAGAGGGCACCGAAAACCGCTACACATTGCAGTAATCTCCTCAGGATATGTCATGAATGGGGTACTGATCGACGGGGGATCGGCATTGAACATATGTCCCCTCAGTACGCTAAAGAAAATGAACATCAGTTCCAAACGCCTCCGAGCCAGTCACGTGGTGGTTCGGGCTTTTGACGGCTCCCGGAGGGATACCATTGGGGAAATAGAATTGCCAGTGGAGATAGGGCCCTGTACTTTTGATATATCCTTCCAAGTCCTAGATATTACGGCGAGCTACAATCTGCTGTTAGGGAGGCCGTGGATACACATGGCCGGGGCAGTTCCTTCCACGCTCCACCAACAAATCAAGTTGATCATCGATGGGAATCTGGTAACAATCTCGGCCGAATGTGACGACCCTTCTCCTCCCAGGAGTGGCCTACCAGTAATCAATGTGGATGAATCAACGGCACCTGCCAGCTTTCAAGCACTAGAGATTAGCACTCCCCATTATAGATGCCTGGGAGCTCCAGCTGTGAAACCAAGGGTCTCTCCGGAACTCACCTTTGTGGCAAGGGAAATGATTAAAATGAACTTTCAACCTGGACAGGGACTAGGGGAAAAAAGCAAGTCAGGGAATCACCGAGCCCATCCACCTACCACAGCAGATAGGCAAAGCAGGATTGGGATACCATGTGGGCGCAGTACGGGGACACCGTCAGGGTGCGACTCCGATTCGACTAGTTGGCAGTCCAGTGACCAAAGTCGACAATGGGCAGGGGATCAGCAGGCCTGTGATTGGGGCAGGGAATGAAGAGTTAACCCCCACACGTAATGAGTTGGCCCGGAGGGAAAGTTTCCTGCAGGAGGTCGCAAAGGAGTTTGAAACCAAATGCTATATCCCCGGACAATCAACAAGCAGTAAGGAGGGGACGAATGTTATCACACCACCGGGAGCCCAACAAGTTGTGCCTATCATCGATTGGGCAGGACTGATTATTCCTGGAGAAGGTATGGAGGAGAGCTCAGGCGACGTATCCGTAATCATCGGGGAGGTGTCCGATGTGAGACCCTCCTTTATCCAGCGCATTTCATCTGACCTGACCATCGACAATTGGACCCAGAAACCAGTAATATCCAAAAAAGGGTAAAGCTCGACGTCAGGGTGGTTGACCCCAAATGATGGGGGAATGAAGAAGTTTATTTTTGTTGTTGTTTTATTTCTGCATCATTATGTCGTTTCTTCTTGTTATTTGAAAATGCGATCATCGTGAAAAATCGATTTATATATGACAAGTATTTTGTTTCATGTCAGGTGTACCAATTTGAGTAATCCTTGCCTAACAAATGGTCTTTCAAATTTGAATGATGATTATGATTTTGACATTGAGCTGGATTTCGATTTAATGGGCATTGAACAAGATGAGACAGATTACGACGACGCACCTGACGAGATCAAGGGATGGGTCGAGGATAAACCCAAACCCAACTTGGACCAAAACCATCACCATTGATATTGGAACCCCGGACCAGCCAAAGGAACTCAAGATAGGGACGGACCTTACCCCCAGCCAAAAAGCAGAAATAATTGAGTTACTAAGCCAATATGAGGATGTCTTTGCCTGGTCGCACGAGGATATGATCGGATTGTCCACCGACATTGTGGTGCACCGGTTACCCATCAAGGAGGGTTTCAGGCCTGTCAAGCAGAAACTAAGAAAGTTGAAACCTGAGTGGAGCTTAAAAGTGAAGGAAGAGATCATCAAACAGTTCAGGGCGGGAATCATTATGGTGTCCACTTACCCGGAATGGCTATCCAATGTGGTCCCAGTGGCTAAACCTGGAGGAAAGGTGAGGGTATGCGTTGACTACAGAGATCTAAACAAGGCCAGTCTCAAGGATAACTTCCCGGTGCCTTTCATACACATCCTGGTAGATAACACAGCCCAGTACGAAATGTATTCTTTTGTGGATTGCTTTGCGGGATATCATCAGATAATGGTGGCGGAAGAAGACCGGGAAAAGACCGCATTCATCACCCCCTGGGGCACTTTCTGCTATAGACGACTGGCTTTCGGTCTCACAAATGCAGGGGCTACTTATCAGAGAGCCATGATGGCCTTGTTCCACGATATGATGCACAAGGAGATAGAGGTCTACGTGGATGACATTATTGTGAAATCGAAGGTAGAGTCCGATCATATAACTCATCTCAAAAAGCTATTCGATCGGCTCAGAAAGTATAATCTGAAACTCAATCCAGCCAAGTGTGCTTTCGGAGTACAATCGGGCAAGCTCTTGGGTTTCCTGGTTAGTGATCGGGGCATTGAGTTGGACCCAGCAAAGATTAAGGCCATTGTGGATATGTCGGCACCCCACACAGAGAAGGAGATAAGAGGATTCCTGGGGAGAATAAACTTCATCAGCCGTTTTATACCCCACTTGACGACTACATGTGAGCCGATTTTTAAACTGTTAAGAAAAGGGGTGTCCCAAGAATGGAATGAGCAATGTCAGAGGGCGTTTCAGACCATTAAGAAACAATTGACGGAGGCACCAGTGCTGGGTTACCCCACCCCCGAAGGATGGGATCCCTCTGTTTATGTATATATCGGTAAATGCCATCGCGATGGGATGTATGTTGGGACAGAAAAATGAGGCGGGAAAAGAGCAGGCCATCTATTACCTCAGCAAAAGATTTAGCCAATGTGAGCAGAATTACACTCCCATTGAGAAGACCTGTTGTGCTCTGGCCTGGGCTGCATGCAGGGAGATTACAGCACTACCTCCATGGGCATACAACGTACCTGATATCAAGAATGGATCCCCTGAAATATATTTTCGAAAGGCCCATGCTGAATTGTCGATTATCAAGATGGCAGTTAATTTTACAACAGTTTGACATGGTGTACGTGACCCAGAAGGCCATGAAAGGGCAGGGAATTGCAGATCAGTTGGCAGAAACCCCGGCAGGAGGGATGGAGCCGTTAGAAACTCCTCTCCCGGGCGAGGATATATTTTGGGTATCGCGCGAAAAATGTGATGACGAGGGACAATTCTGGAAGCTGTATTTTGATGGTGCCATGAATGCCGAGGGGGCAGGAGCCGGAGCGGTCCTAGTCTCTATCACCGGAGAACAATATCCCGTGGCCACCAAGCTTCGTTTCAGCAATTCGAACAACACCGCTGAATACGAGGGGTGTATCTTGGGACTCCGATTGGCCCGCGACATGGGAGTGAGGAGACTAGCAGTGTTTGGGGATTCAGAATTGGTAATCAGACAAGCAATCGGGGATATACAACACTAAGGAGCTTCGGTTACTTCCATACCATCGTTGTGTCACCCAGCTTATGCAAGAGTTTGAAGATATCGCCTTCCGCCATATTCCTCGGGGACGAAATGATTTTGCCGATGCATTGGCGACTTTGGCTTCCTTAATCCACGTGATCAAGAGTAGGGACAGTCCACAGATTGAGATCACCGTACAGAATGCCCCGGCATATGAGGAAAATGTGGCAGTGTTATCAAACGAGGTGGTGTTGACAAGGCAGCCCTGGTATCACGACATAAGGGAATATCTGAGAGACAGATCCCTTCCCGATCAGGCAAATCGGACTGAAAGGATGAGAATTCAAAAGATGGCGATGAAGTTTTACCTGAGTGGCGATTCACTTTACAAAAGGGATGCCGGGATTGGGACTGTTTGCAATGCGTAGACGAAACGCAATCCCAAAGGATTATGAATGAAATCCATGGCGGGGTGTGTGGGCCACATATGAGTGGACCGATGTTGGCCAAAAAGATCTTGAGGACAGGGTATTATTGGTTAACGCTGAAGGCCGATTGCGATGATCATGTCAAACGGTGTTATCAATGCCAGGCGCACGGTAATGTGATCCTTACACCTCCCAATGAACTGCATTGTATGACCTCCCCATGGCCATTTTCAATGTGGGGAATGGATGTAATCGGACCAATAGAGCCCAAAGCGAGCAACGGGCACCGGTTCATTTTCGTCATGATCGATTATTTCACCAAATGGGTAGAGGCAGCTTCTTTCCCTAAAGTAACTCAGGAGGTCATCGTCAGCTTCATCAGGAATAATGTCATTTGCCGATATGGGCAACCTGAGGTCGTAGTCTCCGACAATGCCAAGAATTTAAACAACGCCCTCATGAAAGGACTGTGTGACCAGTTCAAGATTAAGCATCTCAATTCCGTCATTTACCGTCCCAAAATGAATGGGGCAGTGGAGGCGGCCAATAAGAACATCAAGAAGATCATGGCGAAAATGTCTGCTAATCATCGGGGATGGCCGGATCTGTTACCCCTCACCCTGCTGGCATACCGAACATCCACGCGTACTTCTACAGGGGCAACCCCTTACGCTTTGGTGTATGGAATGGAGGCTGTTCTACCAGTCGAGGTTGAGATGGCGTCCCTCAGAATAGTGATCGACGCTCAGATAAGCGAAGAGGATTGGATGCAAAGTCGATATGACCAATTGGCCCTGATTGATGAAAGGAGGGTGGCTGCCATTTGGCATGGTCAGCTATATCAACAGAGGATCTCTCGATCGTACGACAAAAAGATAAGACTTCGGAAGTTCAAGGAAAACGATTTGGTATTGAAAAGAATCATTGCCTTGTCAAGACGAGGCCAAGGGGAAGTTTGCCCCGAACTGGGAAGGGCCATTTGTGATCAAGAAAGTACTATCCGGAGGGCCCTCATATTGCAAGAAATGGATGGTGAGGTATTTCCACAACCCCTCAATTCTGACTCGGTGAATGAAGCGGTTCTACGCTTAAATCATCAGTTCCTTTTTCCCCTGACAGCGAAACTACGTAGGACCTGATCTCCCAACTTGTGGGGGTACGTAGGCAGCCATCATGGCGCGGTCGGATCCTTTTAAAAATAATCCTTTCCCCAACCAAAACCAATTTTCGATAGCCAGATAAAACCTTCCTACACCCTCAAAACCTTCCCGAAACCAACTGCCTAACCAGTTTCATCCCAGAATACATACCCTGATCCAACCCAAACAGTTATCCCAAAATCTGAGATTCAATCCGACGAAATCAAAAGGTGTGCGGCAATATCTGTCAAATCTCCATCAAGTCTTGAGGAAAGAAAGAAGGCGAAATGTCAAAATCATGGTCAGTTGGACAAAATGATGATCCAATGGAGGGCAATGATACGACAAAAGGGGAAAATGACTAAATTTAAATGCATGTCTATATATATAAGTCGTTTTATTACAAGATTTCTCTTTCAATAACTGATGAAACCAACATAGTCTATGTAGGGAATAAAATAATCTACAAATCTGAAACTAGCCAAAGCGGGATGGACAGGGTGGTGGATAGATCTGAAGCATCAGCATCTCCTGCAATCTGCTGCCCCATCATATCAATACGATCCAGTAAAGCAGTAGCTCGGCTGACAGTCCCAAAATGAGCATCTACCACTGCCCTGGTCTGAAATACAATGGCCTCTCTATCAGCAATGGCAACATCTCTAGCCCGAATGGCCTCATCTCTCTCGGCAAGGGCGGCATCCCTCTCGGCTTCAGTAGTAATCAGGGCCAGGCGGAGTCGGGAATCCTCAGCGACCTGACTCGGGGCAGGATCGGCTGAATGAAATGGAATGGTCTGTGGTATTTTCTGTGAAAATCACTCCAGAGTCATCAAAGGCCCCAGTCCGACTCAAACTAGCCGAATCCAGGTCTCCACGCAACCACTGTACGTAGGCAAATGTCTGGATGTGACAGCTCGCACTATATTCGGCAAAGATCCTGCGATCCCAAAGCTCGTATACCTGCAATAGATCCCTCTCTGTACAGAATGATATAAGGAATCGGTATGCGGCTGCACCCGCGAAGGGGTGTAAATCCTGTGTCTGATCAAACTGCCCCATAACCGCCCAGGGGATGATAGGTCGTCACACCCCTCAAACCAACAATGGGAATGAAATCCAGGTCGGGCACATGAGTCAAGAAGCTCCTAAAGGAGCAATAACCCGAGTAAACCAATAGATGAAAGGGATCCTCAATGATAGACAAAAATGCTGTCCAGGAGGCCGCATCCGTACAACTCACGGGACGAAACGAAAACTGCGTGGCTATGTCATGGCTGAAGCAATACCCTTGGCGACGGAAATGGCCGATGGGACTAAGATGACTCATGAACCACATGTACAGCAAAGCCGCGCTCCCTCTGAAGAATCTTCCTCGGAAGGACTGGCAATATGTGGCCGACATGTAGGTATCCGCCAATATCATGGGGAGAATGGTGTGATCCTCCCGAAGGGCCCGAACGGCCGCCACAATCCGCATATCCAAATGATCGGGTCCTGCAGGCAAATACAAAACTGAGATGACACAGGCCATCAGGACATCCATTCTCAAGGCATCCCAGCGCTCCTCGGACACGGAAAAATCACCGAGGAAAAGACGGAAACTGTCAGGTGAGCCAAATCGGTCAATGAAGAACTGAAGGGGAACCGTATGGTCTGATGTGGTTACCGGTAATAAGACAGCCCTCCGCAAACCGGTAAAAGTCAAGAATTGACGGCGCATGGAACCAACGGTAACCCTAGCACAGGGACCATCCAACGGCAAGCCGGTGAAGCGAGCATACTCCTCAAGGGTGGGGGTCAGCTCTACTGTCCCAAACCTAAACACCTGACGGGCAGGGGCCCAATGGCTCAGAAGACCATCCACAAAGCCCGCTGGCACCTGGAAGGTTAATAAGGACCAAAGAATGTCCCAAAAGACCATCTACGATAACCCTGTCTGCCGGCAGTAAACTGTCCAACCAGCGGAAGAGGCTGCCAACCAACCCTGTGGGAAGAATGGAATCCAAACGAACGAACCACGGGCATCTGAGGACGACATCTGAAAAAAAAAATAGTATCAAAAAGACTGTACAGGGGTCATTCTCTATCCATAAATAAAAAGCATGCATCATACAGTTAATAATGAAACAGGTGAATTCCATAGAGATGAAAAAGAAACTGTGCATAAATAAATAAATGAGTTCAGTACATAGTGCATAAATGAAAAAGAAATCTAAGCAGGTGCCGGTACAAAAGGCCCTATCCTATCCTGGTCTAAATAAAATCAGTATCATCTATGAAAGCAGGATCCTCGAACTGATCCCCTGGAGTCGTCGAGCTCGGAGGACCAAAGTTCATATCAGGGATGTAGGGATGCGCTGTGGCATCAGATGAACTCGGGCCTGCATCATAACCTGCACCGTCAGGCTCGTAGGTGTAAGCCTCCTCCGGGGCCCGGCCCAACCCCCGAATAAACAGCGACAACTGATCTACCTGACGGTGTCAATGCGGCGATCTGCTCAGCGCGGGTAGGGGTCCGAACACAGGCAGCCCAATCGGTCATCGTCACCGAGCCTGGAACCATGTCTCCAAGGAAGAAAGTGGCCCGAGTCTGAGGACCGATGGTACGGGGCACCCACCATGTACGGAATGCATCACTCGTAGTGGGACCTGTGGAAAGCATCCGACCGTCCTCCCCGGCAAGCATGATCTCTGAAGGCTGAGAATCCAGCGGCCAGAAAGTAGTGAAAGAAAAGGGAGTGCGGGATGCGGATCTCCCCAGTGACGCATCTGAATGCGCGTTCTCCCAAATACATCACCCAGCCTCCAACACTCTGCAAAGTGAGGCGACGGGTAGAAAGCTCGAACTCCGGGCCGGAAGGATGCCCGTCAGCAAACCCCACAGTCAAATGCTCGGAGAGGTAGGGAATCCAGACGACGTCGGCAGCCGTGATCAACTCCAGCTGAATACGACAATGTGCAAAGCTGCCCGACACGGGGACCTCCTCCAGAGTACTGTGATGCCATCGCCGACCCCGAGGATAAGTGTCCGGGCCCAGAGTAGTGATAGGCCTCAGACATGGCAGCCGCTCGTAAGCCCAGAACTGTGAATAGAAACAAGGCAAGGCATGAGTCACTATCAAATACAGAAAAGAGATGAAAGGAAAAGAAATACAGTAAGAGAGAGGAGGAGGGGACTCACCAACAGAAAATGGTAGAAGCCGAGCCAGGCATCAGTCTGTCCCTCTGAGCGTAGACGCATGCCATGGAGGAAATAGGCAAAGGTGAATGACCCCCAGTCATAGTCACCGATGCGGTCCACGTCTCTGACCGCTCCAACGACGCTTGAAATGAATAGTGGAGGAGTTGTTCCCCAGAAAACAACCCCTCATGATGGTCAGGAACAGGCGTCGTAGCAGAATGTCCCTGGTGCCCTGATCTGCTGGAATAGGCAGCGCATAGAGACCCCCGACTGCATCGACTGCCAAGGCACCAGATCGAATGCTACGGGCCTTAAAGACCCGGTCCTCAGCAGCGAAGCCCAGCAAAGCTCGAACCTCCACAGGAGTGATATCCAGATCCAAGGGGACGCGGGGGGCCCGGTAAACTCAATGCCAGTAATGTACCTCCAGTCCCATGGGGTCAACACGACCTCGCAGTCGAGGAGATGAAGAGACTGCGTCTGGTGGAACCATCGCTCGGATAAAGCCCTCATGTAACCCCAGGGGCACTGGCGGGGGATGATAGTGAAGAAATGTCGGAAGCCCCAAGAGTCCACCATCGCCCGATAATCACTGTGCAGGGCCGCGTAAAGGGAATAGATGTTGAACCAGTTACCCCTCGGCTGGGTAAACTCGGGTACCTGGGGCAATCACCAAGGGGTCAATCCGGGTAAAAGGAGAATGGAGAAATTGAGAATGAAATCAGAATAGAGCTGAAATATACCTCGTTAGCCACGAGAGATGCCGAGGGGTGACGACTGAGATCCCGACCCAAAAAGATCGGGTATCTGCACAGAGGCGCCAGAAGGAGCCTGATGAGTAGATGGAGCCGGAGTGCTGGAGGATGGCCCCTCTGCCGCGACCTCCGGTATGAACAGCCTCCTCAACGTCCGGAGAGGACCAGGACGAATAACAGCCTCCGTCAAACGACGAGCCTGACGGGTCCGAGGAGGAACAGGGAGTGGGTGCAAGCCCTACGACGGCGAACACCCGAAGTCCGAGAGGCGGAGGAGCTACTGGGCGCATCACGATCCATAGCTGGAATAGAACGGGCGAGAAAGAAGGTAAGTTTCCTTTTAAAATTATGTAATGAACATTTCTAAATTTCTAGCCTCATCATATGATTAATGCAACATGATGCATGCTTAAAAAAAAAAAAAAAAAAAAACAAAAAAAAAAAAAAAAAAACAAAAAAAAAAAAAAAAAAAAAAAAAAAAAAAAAAAAAAAAAAAAAAAAAAATCGGCAGAGTTCCGTTTGTAAATGGACATCCCAGGCCTAAGCCAAGCGGGTTTTCCATCAATCAAAGTCTCAAACAGATTTAAATTGCATTCATATATGTAATTACAGCATGTAATGCGTGATTTTATTGCAGAAAAGGAATAACAATATGTGGGACCGCCTCATGAACATAAAATAGGACTCACATAGTTGATACATAGCATGTATATATGATGGTACATTACATAGCATTGTAAAGCATACATTTTATCTCTAAACATGCAAATAGTCAAATGTATAGCCAAAACATTGACGAAATTGAAAAGTGACCGGTCAAAGTGTTACCTGTAGCGTGTAGTAGATCAATCCTACCGGAACAGTTTTTGCAGGAAAGTTGAAAAATCGACAAAAAGCCTTTGCGAACAAGCAAAAATCGCGAGGAATATGTGTGAGTTGGAAGTTGAAAGTGACAGATCTTGGAAGCGGGACGCGGCTTATAAGCCCGATCTTGGCCGCACATGCATCTGCGGCTGGCCGCAGATCCATCTGCGGCTGGCCTTGGTGGGCCCCACCTTGCTCCCTTGCAGCCATTTGACGTGTTGAAGTGAAAAGTTTACGAGATGGGTGACCGGGTGACGATACCCGGCCCCGACATGACGATCGACCGGCGACGATAACCGGCGATCACGAGATGGATGACCGGCGACGATAACCGGCTCCGACAAGATAACCAACCGGCGACGATAACCGGGGGTTACGAGATGGGTGACCGGCGACGATACCCGGCCCCGACATGACGATCGACCGGCGACGATAACCGGCGATCACGAGATGGATGACCGGCGACGATAACCGGCTCCGACAAGATAACCAACCGGCGACGATAACCGGAGGTTACGAGATGGGTGACCGGCGACGATACCCGGCCCCGACGAGACGATTGACCGGCGACGATAACCGGCGATCACGAGATGGATGTCCGGCGACGATAACCGGCTCCGACAGATAACCAACCGGCGACGATAACCGGGGGTTACGAGATGGGTGACCGGCGACGATACCCGGCCCCAAACGAGACGATAGATTGGAAGAGTGAACCCAAAGACTAACAAACACGGTCAAGGGGTTGATACATTGACACTCTTACGAATGTCTTGCATGCATTACATCTTGTGTTGCGTCATAAGCTATATGTGTGGCATCATGTATGTACTGTCATTCTTACGAACTGTCATTCATGCATCGAGTGTCTATTCTTTATCCTGTTCATTTCATTTATCATTTCATAAACATGATAAAGAGGGGCAGCTGTAGACACCCAAATTTTGCGTTTCCTTCTACTAACCATGACAGGAGGGCGAAATCGTCAATTGAACCAGCTTGCAGGAGCAGAAGAGCGGGAACAAGGGCGAGCGCCCGGCCCCGCCGAAATGCTTTGGGCAACCCAAGTTTACGTGACAGCTATGATCGTCCGAGGCAGGCATTTCCGAATGAGGTGGCACGTTCTCCCGGAAGTTCCCGGACTGCGAAATACGAGCCCTGTCAGCGAAAACCGACGTTGCGGTACGAAAATCGAAAGCGTGGCACGAAAATCGAGAAAGTCAAGCCCGCCAGCCGCGGATAGATCTGCGGCCAAGTGGGTGCGCCAGCACGAAAACCGGGAAATCAGCACTCAGCAGTCTGAGTGCGATGGGAGGCGTGCCAGCTGGCCAGCCGCAGATCTATCTGCGGCCAGCCGCAGATAGATCTGCGGCCTGGCTCTGGCCAGCCTATTTTAAGCTCGGCAGCAGGCAGCATACAGGAAGGTTGGGCAGTCGTTTGCGGAAGGAAGAAGAAATCAGCAGCAGTTTTAGCTCGGAAATAGAGAGAAATAGCAAAAGTTCTTGCAACAATTGAGAGAAAAAGAGAGAAATTTCCTTTGTTGTTAGATTATATCATATATTATCTCATATTTCCCTCAATACACAAGTTTCTACACAATTTTGGTATCATTTGCAAGGTGAAAATCTCATTATTTTTGCAACTTCTATCATATCATTTGGCTAAAATTAATGTAGTCTTCATGTAATTTATTGTGAAACAATGAATTAGGGATTATTTGTGAGGTTTCCATTGGAACAAAATTCTTCTCAATAACCCGATGATATTCACGTTTTGATTTCTTGCTTGTTGTACAAGAGATGTATTGGTTGTGGTTCCTTTAATTTGCTATCTAGGATGTCGTGATATTGTTAGAATTTCCGCGTTGGTTATTTATTGTAATGTTTGATTTGTGAGTACGTAGTAATCGTGGTTGTGAGCCTAGGAAAGCGACCCCGGGGGTCCCAATCCGATGATGGACATATCTTGATGTAAGAAGTAGAAATGACGTTAGTTTTCATTGTAAATATGTAATCGTTTGGGCCTTAAAACGACGCTAAGGCGAGAGAATCGTGCTTAAGGCCCCGAAATAGTGAAATTTGTGATTGTTGGCGTTCGGGGACATTTTGATGGCTTACATGCCCATGAATAGCCCCGACGCGTTGTTTTATGCTTGATTTGATATTATGACACGAAATTGATTTCAAAGCTAAATGATAAGATTTTCATAAAAATCAAGCAAAGTAGGATATTCTTAGGAATTCACGAGGTTTAAAATTTGAGAAATGTTAATGGAATGTCGATTCCTATCTAACGAAGAAGCTAAAGGAAAGATCGTTTTCCAAAACACCACACAAAATGATTTTGCAAATAAGTAACGTTTTATTAAATCTTTGTGCATAGGGTGAAAGAGATCCTAGAAATTGCCCAATCATTTTATGAAAGCAACGTATAGATCTCGATTCCTATTTTTGACGAAGGTTTAAAACTCTTGTTTTGTTTAAAACGACATTTAACGAAAATCTCATAGTTTTGATAATTAAAATCAAACCTTTCTCATAAAGCTTTCTCGTGTATGCCGAAAAGACAATTCCGAAGCATTCTCAAAGTTAAAACACGATTTTCCCTAAAATCCCAAATGATTCTTTCATACAAACTCACCACAACATTTACATAAGCCACACATACACACACACACGCACGCACACACACACATTTCATGAATTAAAGGATAGGAGAAGTATCAAGATTGCGGTAAACCGTGTTTTCACGGAAGTCGAGGGGTTGCCTAACACCTTCCCCTCACTTAAACAAGCCCCCGAACTCTATGAATCTCGATTTCGCAGACCAATTAATTCGGAGTCACATATGAGCCAGCGATTTATAAAACACGAAAATTCGGATGAGTTGGTACATCCATTTCAAATATACCAACTGGCGACTCTGGTTAATTGGCTCATCATAAAAAACGATATTTCAAAACCCCGTCGACATCAATGCCGACCTTTTCCAAAAAATCATTAAATCAAAAGGCTAAAAATTGGAAAAGACCCGAGGAGCGAGAAAACCCGGCGTCGACAATGAGCATGTTGTTTATATACTACGTGATGCATGAAAACTGTTAGAATTTGCTGAGTTGTCGAGCTCATTCTTGCAAATAACCATTTTTGCAGGTTAAGGATTCAAGGTAACGTTATGTGCTGCTTGAATGGCATGAATCAGATGTAATGCATGAAGATTAGATGTTTTAGCTTAAACTAATATTTTTGAACCATGATTAAGGTTCCGGATGATGTATTTGATAATGTATGATATTTAAGAGATGTTGAGTTGTTAAATTTAATTTTATCCGATGTATAAAGGGCATTGAACCTGGAAGTAAGTTTTATTTTATAATAACTCTGATGAAGTGAATCATAGAATAAGTACGATTCTAGAATACGTAAATGATAAAGGTTTTGATTAAGGGAAAACAAAGAAAGAAGACAGAAAAAGTTCAAAATTATTCCGCATTTTATTAATTTTAACATCGATTAATGATGTAAAGTCAAAATGAAGATGTATTGATAACGACCGAAGTCGAGGGTTGTATTGTATGAATTTTGGGGTCGTTACACCACTGGTAAATGGCATGCCTTTCCAAGTACCAGTCTGTACGATGATATCCCGATTGGAGTTCTATACGCTGTCCTATATGCCCATAAAGCATCATTAAGTTTCAAAGACCAATCTTTTCTGTTTGGATTAACAATCTTTTCCAAGATCCTTTTCACCTCTCTATTTGAAATCTCAGCTTGCCCATTTGTTTATGGATGATAAGTCGTAGCCATTTTGTGAGATACTTCGTACCGAGCAAGAAGAGCAGTAAAGGATTTATTACAAAAATGTGTACCTTCATCGTTAATAATTACCCGTGGTGTACCAAATCTTGTAAAGATATTTTTCCGGAGAAAGTTCAGCACGACCTTTGCATCATTTGTTGGCAATGCAGTAGCTTCAACCCATTTAGACACATAATTCACTGCTAATAATATGTATTGCTTGTTCAGAGATACTGGAAATGGGTCCATAAAATCAATTCCCCACACATCAAATACTTTTACCTCGAGTATGGTGTTCATTGGCATTTCATGGCGCTTAGAAATATTTCCAGCACGCTGGCAACTATCACACTTTACCACAAAACTATGTGCATTCTTGAAAAGAGTAGGCCAATAAAATCTTAATTGAAGTATTTTTGCAGCAATTCGTTCACCCCCATAGTGACCTCCATAAACTGACGAGTGACACTTTTGTAAAATGTCTTCAGTTTCATCTCGTGGAATACACCTTCTCAACATTTGATCTGGACATGCTTTAAATAGGCAAGGTTCATCCCATAGATAGTTTTGTACATCATGTAAAAACTTCTTGCGCAGTTGATAACTCAAATTTGGGGGAAGCACATGGCTAACAATGTAATTACCATAGTCTGCATACCATGGTGTTTCATTTGTTACTGCAAACAATTGTTCATCAGGAAAGGACTCATTAATCTTAATATCCTCCCCACTTTGAGATTCCGGATGTTCAAGTCTAGAAAGTTGATCTGCAACTTGATTTTATGTGCCTTTTCTGTCTCGAATCTCTAGATCGAACTCTTGAAGCAAGAGAACCCACCTTATCAATCGTGGTTTGGCATCTTTCTTTGCGATCAAGTATTTGATAGCTGCATGATCAATGAATACGATTACTTTTGTTCCCACTATGTAGGCTCTAAACTTATCAAATGCATACACAGTTGCCAGTAGCTCCTTTTTCGTGGTCGTATAATTTAATTATGTTGTTGTCAATGTTTTGCTTGCATAATAGATGGACTGAAACATCTTCTCTTTTCTTTGTCCCAATACTGCGCCAATTGCATAGTGACTGGCGTCACACATTAATTCAAATGGTTTAGTCCAATCAGGTGCAACAATTACTGGGGTGGAAATTAACTTCTGCTTTAACAACTCAAACGCTTCAAGACAGTCTTTATCAAAAACAAAAGGAACATCTTTCTCTAATAAACTACACAACGGTTTAGAAATTTTGGAGAAATCCTTGATAAAGCGCCGATAAAATCCCGCATGCCCAAGAAAGCTTCTAATTCCCTTAACAGATGTTGGTGGTGGAAGGTTCTCTATAGTCTCAATCGTTGCCCTGTCTACCTCAAGACCTTTAGCTGAAACTTTTTGCCCCAAAATTATTCTTTCTCTAACCATAAAATGACATTTCTCCCAATTGAGTACCAAATTCGTCTCCACACATCGCTTCAAAGCCAATGTCAAATTATCTAGGCAAAGATCAAAACTATCTCAAAAAACAGAGAAGTCATCCATGAACACCTCTAGGTTTTGTTCAACTAAGCCCGAAAAAATAGCCATCATACATATTTGAAATGTGGTTGGTGCATTGCAAAGACCAAAAGACATCCTTCTGAACGCAAAAGTTCCATATAGGCATGTAAAAGTGGTCTTCTCTTGATCTTCTAGAGCAATTGCAATTTGGTTGTATCATTAGTATCCATCTAGAAGGCAATAAAATTGGTGTATAGCCAATCTATCTAACATCTGATCAATGAATGGCAAGGGAAAATGATCTTTACGAGTTGCCTTGTTCAACCTTCTATAATCAATGCAAACTTGCCACTCGGTCACTGTTCTTATAGGAATGAGCTCATTGTTCTCGTTTGCGACTACTGTCATTCCTCCTTTCTTTGGTACACAACGAACCAGACTTACCCACGAACTATTAGATCTTGGATAAATAATGACAGCATCTAACCATTTAATAATCTCCTTTTTCACCACATCCTTCATGATGGGATTCAGTCGACATTGCTGCTCAATAACTGGTTTCGCTTCATCCTCCATTAAAATTTTGTGCATACAAAATGAGGGCCTGATTTCCTTGATATCTGCTAATGTCCAACCAATTGTTGTCTTGTACTCGGGCAATACTCGCAAAAGCTTTTCTTCCTGAAATTGGTTAAGTGAAGCAGATATAATAACAGGTAGAGTACTAGAATCACCTAAATATGCATACCGTAAATGCTTTGGTAAAGCCTTTAATTCCAATGTAGGTGGTTCCTCCAAAGATGGCTTTGCACGTGATGAAGAATCTTTTGAATTATTCAAATCTTCATATTGTTGAATGTAACTAACAAACTCTGGAGCTGAATCTAATATCTCCAAGTATTCTTGAGACTCCCAAGATTCTAAAACTGTCGGACTTACCAATGCTGATTCAAGTGGGTCTGGAAGATATGTTTCTAAGAATACCTCATTCACTGCTTCTATGATTAGATCAACTCGAAAACATACTTCCTCTTCTTTCTAAAATTTCATAGTCTTTAAAACACTAAATGTAACCCTTTGATCTTGAACCCGCATAGTCAACTCACCTTTCTGCACATCAATTAAAGTTCTTCATGTTGCTAAGAAGGGCCTCCCAAGTATAATTGGTATTTCCTTATTTTCCTCGAAATCCAAAATTATAAAATCTGCCGGAAAGATGAACTTATCAACCTTCACTAAAATATCTTCAATAATACCTTTTAGATATGTCACAGATCTATCTGCAAGCTATAAGGTTATGTTCGTCGACCTCGGTTCCTTCAGTCCTAATTGGGTGTAAACCGAAAGTGGGATCAAGTTGATGCTAGCCCCCAAATGACACAACGCTCTTCCTGAAAATTGATTATCGATTGTACACGGGATGGTGAAACTTCCCGAATCCTTCAACTTCGGCGGTAACTTTTTCTGTAAGATTGCACTGCATTCTTCAATCAATGCCACGGTTTCAAAATCACCTAATCTCCTTTTCTTAGATAAAATATCTTTCATGAATTTCGTGTAGCTTGGTATTTTCTCCAAAGCTTCTGCAAATGGTATGTTGATGTGAAGCTTTTTAAATACCTCAAGGAATTTTGCAAACTGATTATCCACCTTTTGCTTTTGCAATCTTTGCGGAAAAGGAATCGGCGGCATCCTTTGCATCTGTTTTCCTAATTCTTCTTTGACTTGTGGATTATATTCCTTCTTTTCTTGCTTCTTTTCCTCATTGACTTTACCCACTCCTAATTCTTCATCCATACATACATCATCAATTGCATTCTTGCTATCTGCCTTCGATGATTCCTTACCACTTCGTAAAATAACGTTACAATTTTCGTCAAGGTTGTGCACTTCCTGCATTGTATTACTTGAAAATTTCTGAAATTGGCTATTGATGTTGGTAGCAAAATGTTCAAATAATTGTTCCATTTTAGTAATTCTTGCATTATTTTCCGCCTGATATTTCAACAACAAATCCTCCATCATTGCCTTCCATTCTTGCTGAAAAGCCTGTTATTCTTGATCTTGCTTCTTCTTTTGAATATGATCATCGGCATTGAGATTTTGATTACTTTGATAATTGGATCCTTCAACAAACTGCACTGACTCGACCTTAATTGCACATTGACTCTTGGCATGATTTTTTGCACAAATATCACATGCCAACGCATCCTTCTGCATAGACTAATATCCACCCGAATCCAATTTCCTTGCTATAGTTGCTACTTGCTCTACCAATACCAAAATCACATCATTCTGATTTACCACCACAGTTCCAATTCACGTATTACTTGTTGTGGACCATTGATAATTATTGTTTACCATGATCTCCAACAATTCATATGCCTCTTCACAATTTTTCTCCATTAAAGACCCACATGCGGCTGCATCGATATTAGATCATATTGTAATATTCAAACCATTGTAAAAAGTCTGAATTTACAACCACATAGGAATGCCATGATGTGGACATTTCCTGAGCAATTCCTTAAACCTCTCCCAAGCTTCATACAGAGATTCTGAGTCTTCTTGAGCAAATGTTGTGATATCTGACCTCAATCTTGCGATTTTAGCTTGCGAAAAAAACTTAGCCAAGAATTTTTGTACAAGATCACGCCATGTAGATATCGAGCCTACTGGTACCGAATGTGACCAGCTTTTCGCCTTACCACGAAGTGTGAAAGGGAAAAGTCGCAGTCTAAGTGCATCCTCAGAAACCCCTTCATATTTACATGTATCACAGATTTCAAAAAAATTGATCAAATGCTCATTCGGATCATCATTAGGGTAACCTCTAAATTGTACCGAACTTTGAATCATCTGTATCATACTTGGTTGAATTTCAAAACTACTAGCTTGTATTGCAGGTCTTCTAATACTGGATTAAACATCCATTACCAACGGTGTAGCATACTCCTGCAATGTTTTCTGTTCTTCTGCAAACATATTCTCTAAATCTTGCATTTTGGGACAATATCGAGAGTGCCTGCAAAAGAATAAATTTTTTTGTTTAAATTAGAATCAGATTAATTGTAATTGATATTGGAAATAAGAAAATTAATTACTAGAATTAATCCCCGACAAAGACGCCAAAAACTTGATGGGCTAAATCTATACTAGCAATTTTTACGTGCAAGTATACATGGTCAATCAAGTAATAAATTGAAAGTAGAGTGTCGAACCCACGAGGAATAATCTAATAAATCAATTAATTAATCCAATAACTAACCTTTAATTAACCAAATTCTATTTAAACAAGAGATAATTGTTTCGTAATCACAAATAGCTAAAATAATAAGAGAAATAATTATGAATAATATTATAGAAAAGAAGTTATCAATATTACAATTTCTCCCGATGATGTTTCCTATTCATCTACTCCCTATTTAATCAATCAAATATTGCAAATTGCTAACCAAGAATTCAAAAGTATTCATCTAACTTATTCCAATATTAGATAAGTGTCATCATTCTCAATTAAAGCACTATATTCCTATATGAATAATCAACAATGATGCTATAATTATCAATTCTTAATAAATTCATGCGACACTTGGGTATATTTCTATCCCTTATACAAATTGAATAATAATTCTTAACATGAATCAATCCAACACATGTATCATATTCCGCATCCAATCTAGAATCAACATATCCATCTCATCTAGATCAATAGATTAATTGTTGGCCAGACAAGTATTGAGTGAAAGCCAAAATATAATAAACAATCTTGCAAACATCTGATAGAAGTTAAATAGTCAATAGATTAATAAAAACCAATCACCGGGTTCCATTGTAATCTTGAAAATGGAATTTAGTTCATGAATAAAGAAAAGAACAACATCTCATCAATCATAGTCATTATAAATACAAGAGTCTAAAAGAAGGATAAAGAAAAAGAATCTGATGATCAGTTCCTGCTATAATTCTTCACATCTTGATTTTCCCTCCTCAATTCCCTCTCTCCAAATAGAATAGATTGAATAATGCTCCCCTTCTCTTGTTGTATCAGCTCTCTGTTCTTCTCCTCCTTCCTTTTCATTCTTCTAGGCATCGTTCCATATATAGAAGCTAAAGAAAACCCTAATTCCGTCGTACGCACGCGCCACACGCGCGCGGAAAAGCCTTCGGACCCCGCAACCCATAATACCAAGTGTCACGACCCATGATACGCGCCGTGACTCACAATAGCGAGCGCCAGGGCCCATGATCTCTGTTCATTTTCTTACTTTTCTTCCTTGCTCGCCCAATAGCTTCAAATATTACGATTTTGCCACTTAAATCCTTTATTCCTACAAAATAAATAAAAACACTAAATTAAATACTAACTCTATAAAATAACATAAAATACTTAAAAACACACAAATTATTAAGCCTAAAAGTACCCAAATAATATGTAAAGACCCCAAAATTTTAACAATCTAACTTTCAACATCGGTCGTTCACAATACATCAATCTTCTGTTAAATTTGTCATTATTCGATGACACAATCATTAATATGCGGAATAACTTAAAACTATTCTATTACAAATTGTCCTCGTTCCCAAAACTTTCAACCTTTACGTCTAAATATCTTAGAATCATGACAATATTATGATTCGCTTTGTCGAACTTACTATATAAGATTACATCTCAATATACACTTTGTAACTCAACATAAATACATTTAACAAAAATCTTAACATAGCTCAAGTATTAACTTCAACTAGAACATCTAATCTTCATGCATCATTTTGATCCACGTCATTTAGGTAGCACATAACTTTACCTTGAATCCTTAACCTGGAAAAATGGTTATTTGCAAGAATGAGTTCCACAGCCCAGCAAAATCTAACAGTTTTCATACATCACGTAGCACATAATTATCATGCTCATCTTATATAACGGAAGCATCTGGGTAAACATAACTTACATGTTGTACGTCACATATCAAGTAGGATTGAATTCCATAATTCAATCAATATTCTTTACACAATCAAGGAAGTCATATATTGACTTTAACATTTCGTACTCACAATATATGTAACACGTCATGCTCTTTACAGTATAAATTTAAAGCAGTTAATCATCGAGTTCACATAACAAATAGGAACTGAAAGACTTGCCTGGCTCGTAGATTACCAATTACCATAAGCAGCTTATACTTATCTGCACCTCATGTATCATACACAATATATAATCATTTACATCATTCATTAGACACTAGTAAGGTTTCACATAATGGTTTACACTAAGAATAATTTGTATTCCATATTGTTCGCGCCTTATAGATGATTTACGCGATTAACTCTAAAACATTTCTCGTCGTTGCGTAGTTTGATAACATTAAGACCTTCATCATCATCCATCCTCGTTGCTTTATAGAAACCTCATTCTATATCTTATAATATTCATTTCAATAGATTCAAAATACTATTTAAGTGCATTAACAATTTACGCGGCGCTCTGACGTTTAAACGTCACACGCCTAACTTGCCTCATTCGTACATGCTTAGCATACTCATACACTTATCTAATTCATCATTGATTAATGCTAAGCATTATTATAATTCATAATGATCATATTTTAAAACTTAGAACATCATTTTACATTGTTGGGAGCATTATGCGTGCTTACGCGTATGTCCGACAACCTCCATTTGCTGTCAATTGCACATCAGTCTTAAAAATGACTATTTTTGACCCTGTTACAGACCTCAAATCCGAAAACTTATTAAAAATAAATTGTAGGTCTATCTCTTAGCTTTCCGAATCATCTTGAATCATCCAATTCCGAGTTTGTATGAAAACGTTATGACCATTTTCAACCAAATTGGTTGATTCAACTTGCAACGTTTTCGCTTCTCAGAACACTAATATAATCCATCATCAATTACAGATTATAACATGAACTAACCCCCAATTTTTGACTCCAATTAAGCCAAAATGTACATATTCCAACCGAAAACTCAATTTCTTCTTATTTAACAAATTTTCATGAATTTGATACTACAAACATCATCTACTAACAACATATATCGAATTAAATAAACTCAATAACACATGAACCCAATTCCTCAACAATTTGACCCTATAAACTCAATTATAGAGAACTCAAAACTAAAACTAGAAATATAAAATTTACCTTTAATCAATTAGATGATAAGGATTGTTGATTAACCTTCTCCTTCCTCTTGATTCCTCCTTGAGTTTTCACTATCAATTTCACATACAGTTTCTTCTCTCTTTTTCTCACTTCCTCTATGTTCTGTGTTTTTGGCTTACAAAGCCAACTGATGAAAGAACGTGACATTCAGTTGGGAGTTTCACCAGTTAGGAAATACAAAGGGTCTCTATGCCTTGTTTGGTTAGAACCCAAAAACACTCTTTAGCTTATTTTAATAATTTTCTTATTATATGATATTTTGTCACACCTATTAAATTTTAATTAAACTTATTATATTAATAAATCTAATTAAACTTACTAACAAAATTTATAATCTCCAATTAGACAATTATAGATATAATTTCATTTAATAAATCATTATTCCTCTAATTTAATTATTTAATTAAATTAGAATATTACCATTCTATTAGCGTAACAAAAATACGCACCGAAGATAAAATTATTTATTATCAACTACTCAATATCATCATACCTAAATAATTTCATCAAATATTTATTCTATTAAAATAAATATATATTTACATTAATTCACCATTTTAATCAAGTGAATTATTCACATTATTATGAACTATAATCCATAACAATTTATTTGCTAACAAGGCATAATAATTAAAATATATTATTTCGTAATATAATTTTTAACTTTCTAATATTTGGGAGCTGTCGTTTTACACTCCAAAATTAATACCTTACTAATACTCTACTAGCACAAAACTTAGTATAATGACAAGCAAGGATCGATCCCACAGAGAAGTGAATTAGTCTTTTACTTATTCTAATTGTAGACACCCAAATTTTGCGTTTCCTTCTACTAACCATGACAGGAGGGCGAAATCGTCAATTGAACCGGCTTGCGGGAGCAAAGGAGCAGGCACAAGGGCAAGCGCCCGGCACCGCCGCAATGTTTTGGGCAACCCAAGTTTACGTGACAATAAAGCCGTCCGAGGCAGGCATTTCCGAATGAGGTGGCACGTCTCCCGGAAATTCCCGGACTGCAGAATACGAGCCTGTCAGCGAAAACCGACGTTGCGGCACGAAAATCGAGGTGTGGCACGAAAATCGAGAAAGTCAAGCCCGCCAGCCGCGGATAGATCTGCGGCCAAGTGGGTGCGCCAGCACGGAAACCAGGAAATCAGCACTACCAGCTGAGTGCGATGGGAGGCGTGCCAGCTGGCCAGCCGCAGATCCATCTGCGACCAGCCGCAGATAGATCTGCGGCTGGCTTTGGCCAGCCTATTTAAGCCCAGCTTCGGGCAGCATACAGAAGGTTCAGCAGTTTGGCGGAAAAAGAAGGAAATCAGCAGCAGTTTTAGCTCGGAAATAGGGAGAAATAGCACAAATTCTTGCAACAATTGAGAGAAAAAAGAGAGGAAGTTCCTTTGTTGTTAGATTATATCAATACATCTCATATTTCAATCAAACACACAAGTTTCTACACAATTTTGGTATCATTTGCAAGGTGAAAATCTCATTATTTTTGCAACTTCTATCATGTCATTTGGCTAAATTTAATTGCAATTTTCAAGAATATTGTTGAACAATCATGGATTAGGGATTATTGGTGAAGGTTCCATTGGAACAAGATTTTCCCTAATAATCCGATGATATCTAATTGATGAAATTTCTAGCTTATTTATGGGTATATATTAGGCGTAGTTTGATTGATTGTATTTTTAGGATGTGTTAGGCAATCTACGTTGTTGTTATTGTAGTATTCATTTTGTGAGTATGTAGTAATCATGGTTGTGAGCCTAGGAATGCGACCCCGTGGTCCAAATCCGATGATGGACGTTTTGATACATGTAATGGATGCAAGGTACTCGTTTTTGTTGTAACATGTAATCGTTGGGCTTTAAAACGACGCTAGAGCGAGAATCGGGTTTAGGGCCCCGTAATAGTAAAATATGTGATTGTTGGCGTTAGGGGATATTTTGATGGCTTACATGCCCACGAATAGCCCCCTACGCGTTTGATATTTAGTTCGATTTGTAACACCCAACAAAAATGATTTCAAAACCAAAACAATCAAGATTTTGCTAAAATTAATCAAAGTAGGATATTAGCATCACGAGGCTAAAAATTGGAAGTGCTAAATGAAAGTCGATTCCTATTTTACGAGAAAGCCAAAAGGAAGTTGTTTCCAAATGTCACATAAAATGATTTTATAAAGAGAAATAAACATTTTATTAAATTCTTTGATGCATAGGGCTAAAGAGATTCTAGAAGTTGCCCATCGTTTGAGTTACAAAAGCAACGTATAAATCTCGATTCCTATTTTGGCTAAGGTTTAACAAACTCGTGTTTTACCAAAACAAACACTTAATAAAAATCTCATAGCTTTTGTCAATTTAAAATCAAATCTTTCTCAATACGAAAATAAGGCTCTCTCGTAAACACCGAAAAGACATTTCTAAGCACTCTCAAAACTAAAGCACTATTTTCCCTAAGAAATCCAAATGATTCTTTCATACAAACTCACCACAACATTCATTTAGGCACACACACACACACACGCACGTATATACGTTTTATGAATTAAAGGATAGGAAAAGCATCAAGATTGCGGTAACCGTGTTTCGCGGAAGTCGAGGGGTGCCTAACACCTTCCCCTCACTTAAGCAAGCCCCCGAACTCTATGAATCTCGATTCGCAGACCAATTAATTCGGAGTCACATATGAGCCAGCGATTTGTAAAAAAACGAAAACTCGGATGAGTTGGTACATCCATTTCAAATATACCAACTGGCGACTCTGGTTAATTGGCTCATCATAAAAAACGATCTTTCAAAACCCCGTCGACATCAATGCCGACCTTTTCCAAAAATCATTAAATCAAAAGGCTAAAAATAGGAAAAGAGACCAGAGACGAAAAAAAACCCGGCGTCGACAGCTGGCGACTCTGCTGGGGACATTAGAGGGCTTAAGCCGCGTCAGGTCTTGATGCTATCCTATCCTTTAAAATTTATAAATGTGTATGTGCGTGCGACATTTTGACTTCTTTTCATTGTTGTGTGAATGCGTGTTGTTGTCCAATGAATGAATGATTGAATGGGTTTGCTTTACTTCAAAGTAATCATTTGCATACGGTGAGGACGATGAATGTGAATGTATGTTGAGAGAGTACCTCCTCCTGAGGCGAACCCGTCGGTTGCTTATTACTGGACTCGATGGGGCTGCTCCCCGGAGATGGCTCAGGAAACGCACCACTCAAATCCGCTCCAATCGAAAGGGCTCAAACGAGTAGATTGCGAAGATTTGGGAACCTTCATGCCGAAAAGCCCGCGAGAGTAACCCTAGGGTAGGTCAGCCTCAGATTAACCCAACGCAGGAAAAGTCTCTCCATGCCTTTTTACGTTTATATGTCTAAATGTCATGATCTCATTCAATATTCATACATCCCTTTTCTGTGTCGAAAGAGATTACTAACCGCTGTGAATTGCAGGGAATAGTTGGGGGAGCATAATAAAGCATGTTTAGCATTGGTTATGGCACTAAAGGACTACTAACTTTCTCTTTTGCAGGGAAAGATTAAAAAAAAAAAGAAAAAAAAAAAACCCAAAAAACACACAAAAATTACAGTTTTAGCATGCATCCATTTTGCGTTTCCCCAAGACTAAACTTCGAACCATTGTCTCTGTAGGATTGCTCCTCAAACCCGTTCGCAGTCTAAGAAAGCCCAGGTCTCTACCTCTGAAATGGCTGATCTTCCCAATCATAGTTCCATATCTCGGGAGGAGTTTGATGATTTTAAAAGACAGATGATGGAAATGGCCACAATGCTAAAGGAACAGTTCTTAATCAGACAGGATCCGGCAAACCAGGGATCGCATAATGTTCCACCACCAGGGGATGATCAGAATCCTCCTAAAAATGGTACAAACTTGCTTAAAGAGGACCAACCCCAACTCAAGGACGAGCCAGTCATTACAAGGGCCGTTCCCATACCTAGCAGGACAGTGATTACTATCCCAGAAGAAGGGGACAATAACGACCTTCGGAGAAAAATGAAACACATGGAGGAGACCATCCAATCTCTAAGGGGCATAGGCTCCCTGGGCAGGGTTAATTATTCGGATCTATGTGTTTTCCCCGGAGCCAGATATCCAGAAAAGTTCAAAGTTCCCGAGTTTGAAAAATACAATGGAAAGGGAGACCCCTATACACACTTGAAAATATACATTGGAGAACTCGGGTCTTATGCCGAAGACGAGGGGTTAAGAATGCAACTATTCCAGAAAAGCTTAACAGGGGAGGCAAGAATCTGGTATGCCCGCCTCGACAACGCCCGAATCCACAACTGGGAGGAATTGGCCCATACCTTCTTAACCCAATACAGCTTTCAGGCCCAGATGGCTCTTGACAGGTACCAAATGACAAAGGTTAAAAAAACAGCCTAGGGAATCCTTCAGGGAATATGCGCAACGATGGAGGGGCATGGCCGCACAGGTAACCCCCCCGATGAGCGAATCAGAGATGGTAATGACCTTTGTAGACATTCAGGAGGCACCGTATTATGAGCGGGTCATCTCGGGGATTGGAAGACCCTTTGCTGAAATGATTAAACATGGAGAGATGGTTGACATGGGGTTGAAATCGGGTAAAATCCGGGATCTTACTGCTTTAGAAACTGCTGCCGAGCAAATACAGAATGGAAACTACGGTAGCACTTCCCGGAGGGTCCAAAAGAAAAAGGAGGAGGATGTCTCCCTCATCCTACAGGGGTCATCCAGAAAAGCAGAAGGTCATCCTCCGGTGCAGGTGCAGAGGGGAGGGCCATCCCGACAGCCAAACTTCACAGATCAAAGGGCAGAGGGGCGAAGAAGATATGAGGCCTCGCAGAATCGAGTATTCACCCCGCTCGGGGAGCCGCTTGAACGGGTACTAGCGGTATTAGTAGCCCAAAAGAAAATAGTTGGTCTGGCACCACCGATTGACCCAAAGGGTAGAAGGTTTGACCCGAGCAAGCGATGTGCATACCACTCCAGTTCCCCTGACCATGATACACAAGATTGCTGGACGTTGAAGCATCGAATCCAAAACATGATAGACAGTGGGGAAATTGTGGTGGAACAACCGGACTCCCCGAATGTTAAAACAAATCCCCTGCCAAGACATGATGGAGGGGGGGTTAATGCGACGGAGGCAAGTGAGGCTGGGGGGCCGCCAAGGTTGAACTATGTGCAGAAAATTGAGGAATTGATCAACGTGATACATGATCATGGGAGTGCACGGGGAGCGCCCATCAGGTTGATAGGGATAAGTACAAATGGCATGGAAAGACCTGTCAAGTTAACAGCCCCGAGGCCCATCATCCTTGCAGCCAGGCCGCAACTCCCTATCAGTAGTCTGAAGACTGTACCCTGGAATTATGGGGGAATACCAGAGGAAGCGGCCAGTTGTGCTTCCGTGACGACCAAGGGGAACCCCTTATATCTTCCCGGGCGAGTCCTTGAGAGCCAAAAGAGAAAAAATGAAGAGGTTTCCGAGGAAAGGGCCATAGAGTTTTTGAAAAGGATGGATCACCCAGAAACGAGGGGGATCCAGATTTTTTAAATGAGGAATCAACCCTAACATCAGTCATGGACTTGGTGTTGTCATCCAGTGAGCATTGCAAAACCCTGATGAAGGTTCTGGAGGAGGCATTTGTGTCCAAAGAAATTAGTGAGGAGGGTTTCGGCCAGCTGGTAGGCCACTTATTGGAAACCGATGCAATATCCTTTACGGATGAGGACATTCCCAAAGAGGGAAGGGGGCACCGAAAACCGCTACACATCGCGGTAATCTCCTCAGGATATGTCATGAATGGGGTGCTGATCGACGGGGGATCGGCATTGAATATATGTCCTCTCAGCACGCTGAAGAAAATGAACATCAGTCCCAAGCGCCTACGGGCCAGTCATGTGGTGGTTCGGGCTTTTGACGGATCCCGGAGGGATACCATCGGAGAGATAGAATTGCCAGTGGAGATAGGGCCCTGTACTTTTGATATATCCTTCCAAGTCCTAGATATTACGGCAAGCTACAACCTGCTGTTAGGGAGGCCATGGATACACATGGCCGGGGCAGTTCCTTCCACGCTCCACCAACAAATCAAGTTGATCATCGATGGGAATCTGGTAACAATCTCGGCCGAATGTGATGACCCTTCTCCTCCCAGGAGTGGCCTACCAGTAATCAATGTGGATGAGTCAGCGGCGCCTGCCAGCTTTCAAGCACTAGAGATTAGCACTCCCCATTATAGATGCCTGGGAGCTCCAGCTGTGAAACCAAGGGTCTCTCCGGAACTCACCTTTGTGGCAAGGGAAATGATTAAAATGAACTTCCAACCTGGACAGGGACTAGGGAAAAGCAGTCAGGGAATCACCGAGCCCATCCACCTACCACAGCAGATAGGCAAAGCAGGATTGGGATACCATGTGGGCGCAGTACGGGGACACCGTCAGGGTGCGACTCCGATTCGACTAGTTGGCAGTCCAGTGACCAAAGTCGACAATAAGCAGGGGATCAGCGGACCTGTGATTGGGGCAGGGAATGAAGAGTTAACCCCCACACGTAATGAGTCGGCCCGGAGGGAAAGTTTCCTGCGGGAGGTCGCAAAAGAGTTTGAAACCAAATGCTATATCCCCGGACAATCAACAAGCAGTAAGGAGGGGACGAATGTTATCACACCACCGGGAGCCCAACAAGTTGTGCCTGTCATCGATTGGGCAGGGCTGATTATTCCTGGAGAAGATATGGAGAAGGACTCAGGCGACGTATCCGTAATCATCGGGGAGGTGTCCGATGTGAGGCCCTCCTTTATCCAGCGCATTTCATCTGACCTGACCATCGATAATTGGACCCAGAAACCAGTGATATCCAAACAAGGGTAAAGCTCGACGTCAGGGTGGTTAACCCTAGAGGATGGGGGAATGAAGAAGTTTTATTTTGTTGTTGTTTTATTTCTGCATAATTGTGTCGTTTCTTCGTGTTATTTGAAATTGCGATCGTCGTGAAAAATGATTTATATATGACAAGTATTTTGTTTCATGTCAGGTGTACCCATTTGAGTAATCCTTGCCTAACAAATGGTCTTTCAAATTTGAATGATGATTATGATTTTGACATTGAGCTGGATTTCGATTTAATGGGCATTGAACAAGACGAGACAGATTACGACGACGCACCTGACGAGATCAAAGGATGGGTCGAGGATAAACCCAAACCCAACTTGGACCAAACCATCACCGTTGATATTGGAACCCCTGACAAGCCAAAGGAACTCAAGATAGGGACGGACCTCACCCCCAGCCAGAAAGCAGAAATAATTGAGTTACTAAGCCAATATGAGGATGTCTTTGCGTGGTCGCACGAGGATATGATCGGATTGTCCACCGACATTGTGGTGCACCGGTTACCCATCAAGGAGGGTTTCAGGCCTGCCAAGCAGAAACTAAGAAAGTTGAAACCGGAGTGGAGCTTAAAAGTGAAGGAAGAGATCATCAAGCAGTTCAGGGCGGGAATCATTATGGTGTCCACTTACCCGGAATGGCTATCCAATGTGGTCCCAGTGGCTAAACCTGGAGGAAAGGTGAGGGTATGCGTGGACTACAGAGATCTAAACAAGGCCAGTCTCAAGGACAACTTCCCGGTGCCTTTCATACACATCCTGGTAGATAACACAGCCCAGTACGAAATGTATTCTTTTGTGGATTGCTTTGCGGGCTATCATCAGATAATGGTGGCGGAAGAAGACCGGGAAAAGACCGCATTCATCACCCCCTGGGGCACTTTCTGCTATAGACGACTGGCTTTCGGTCTCACAAATGCAGGGGCTACTTATCAGAGAGCCATGATGGCCTTGTTCCACGATATGATGCACAAGGAGATAGAGGTCTACGTGGATGACATTATTGTGAAATCAAAGGTAGAATCCGATCATATAACTCATCTTAAAAGGCTATTTGATCGACTCAGAAAGTATAATTTGAAACTTAATCCAGCCAAGTGTGCTTTCGGAGTGCAGTCAGGCAAGCTCTTGGGATTCCTGGTTAGTGATCGGGGCATTGAGTTGGATCCAGCAAGGATTAAGGCCATTGTGGATATGCCGGCACCCCACACAGAGAAGGAGATAAGAGGATTCCTGGGGAGAATAAACTTCATCAGCCGTTTTATATCCCACTTGACGACTACATGTGAGCCGATTTTTAAACTGTTAAGAAAAGGGGTGTCCCAAGAATGGAATGAGCAATGTCAGAGGGCGTTTCAGACCATTAAGAAACAATTGACGGAGGCACCAGTGCTGGTACCCCCGAAGGATGGGATCCCTCTGTTTATGTATATATCGGTAAATGCTATCGCGATGGGATGTATGTTGGGACAGAAAAATGAGGCGGGAAAAGAGCAGGCCATCTATTACCTCAGCAAAAGATTTAGCCAATGTGAGCAGAATTACACTCCCATTGAGAAGACCTGTTGTGCTCTGGCCTGGGCTGCAGGGAGATTACAGCACTACCTCCATGGGCATACAACGTACCTGATATCAAGAATGGATCCCCTGAAATATATTTTCGAAAGGCCCATGCTGAATTGTCGACTCTCAAGATGGCAGTTAATTTTACAACAGTTTGACATGGTGTACGTGACCCAGAAGGCCATGAAAGGGCAGGGAATTGCAGATCAGTTGGCAGAAGCCCCGGCAGGAGGGATGGAGCCGTTAGAAACTCCTCTCCCGGGCGAGGATATATTTTGGGTATCGCGCGAAAAAATGTGATGACGAGGGACAATTCTGGAAGCTGTATTTTGATGGTGCCATGAATGCCGAGGGGGCAGGAGCCGGAGCGGTCCTAGTCTCTATCACCGGAGAACAATACCCCGTGGCCACTAAACTTCGTTTCAGCAATTCGAACAACACCGCTGAATACGAGGGGTGTATCTTGGGACTCCGATTGGCCCGTGACATGGGAGTAAAAAGACTAGCGGTGTTCGGGGATTCAGAATTGGTAATCAGACAAGCAATCGGGGTATACAACACTAAGGAGCTTCGGTTACTTCCATACCATCGTTGTGTCACCCAGCTTATGCAAGAGTTCGAAGATATCGCCTTCCGCCATATTCCTCGGGGACGAAATGATTTTGCCGATGCATTGGCGACTTTGGCTTCCTTAATCCACGTGATCAAGAGTAGGGACAGTCCACAGATTGAGATCACCGTACAGAATGCCCCGGCATATGAGGAAAATGTGGCAGTGTTATCAAACGAGGTGGTGTGGACAAGGCAGCCCTGGTATCACGACATCAGGGAATATTTGAGAGACAGATCCCTTCCCGATCAGGCAAATCGGACTGAAAGGATGAGAATTCAAAAGATGGCGATGAAGTTTTACCTGAGTGGCGATTCACTTTACAAAAGGGATGCCGGGTTGGGACTGTTGCAATGCGTAGACGAAACGCAATCCCAAAGGATTATGAATGAAATCCATGGCGGGGTGTGTGGGCCACATATGAGTGGACCGATGTTGGCCAAAAAGATCTTGAGGACAGGGTATTATTGGTTAACGCTGAAGGCCGATTGCGATGATCATGTCAAACGGTGTTACCAATGCCAGGCGCACGGTAATGTGATCCATACACCTCCCAATGAACTGCACTGTATGACCTCCCCGTGGCCATTTTCAATGTGGGGAATGGATGTAATCGGACCAATAGAGCCCAAAGCAAGCAACGGGCACCGATTCATTTTCGTCATGATCGATTATTTCACCAAATGGGTAGAGGCAGCTTCTTTCCCTAAAGTAACTCAGGAGGTCATCGTCAACTTCGTCAGGAATAATGTCATTTGCCGATATGGGCAACCTGAGGTTGTGGTCTCCGACAATGCCAAGAATTTAAACAACGCCCTCATGAAGGAACTGTGTGACCAGTTCAAGATTAAGCATCTCAATTCCGTCATTTACCGTCCTAAGATGAATGGGGCAGTGGAGGCTGCAAATAAAAACATCAAGAAGATCATGGCGAAAATGTCTGCTAATCATCGGGGATGGCCGGATCTGTTACCCCTCACCCTGCTGGCATACCGAACATCAACGCGTACTTCTACAGGGGCAACCCCTTACGCTTTGGTGTATGGAATGGAGGCTGTCCTGCCAGTTGAAGTTGAGATGGCGTCCCTCAGAATAGTGATCGATGCTCAGATAAGCGAGGAGGATTGGATGCAAAGTCGATACGACCAATTGGCCCTAATTGATGAGAGGAGGGTGGCTGCTGTTTGGCACGGCCAGCTATATCAACAGAGGATCTCCCGATCATACGATAAAAGGATCAGGCCTCGGAAATTCAAGGAGAATGACCTGGTGCTAAAGAGAGTCATGTCTTGTCAGGACGAAGCCAAGGGGAAGTTTGCCCCGAATTGGGAAGGACCATTCGTGATTAAGAAAGTGCTATCCGGAGGAGCCCTCATATTGCAAGAAATGGATGGTGAGGTATTTCCACAACCCCTCAATGCTGACTCGGTGAAGCGGTTCTACGCTTAAATCATCAGTTCTTTTTTCCTTTGAGAGCGAACTACGTAGGACCTGATCTCCCAACTTGTGGGGGTACGTAGGCAGCCATCATGGCGCGGTCCGATCCTTTAAAAAAAAATAATCCTTTCCCCTAACCAAAACCAATTTTCGATAGCCAGATAAAACCTTCCTACACCCTCAAAACCTTCCCGAAACCAACTGCCTAACCAGTTTCATCCCAGAATACATACCCTGATCCAACCCAAACAGTTATCCAAAATCTGAGATTCAATCCGACGAAATCAAAAGGTGTGCGGCAATATCTGTCAAATCTCCATCAAGTCTTGAGGAAAGAAAGAAGGCGAAATGTCAAAATCATGGTCAGTTGGATAAAATGATGATCCAATGGATGGCAATGATACGACAAAAGGGGAAAATGACTAAATTTAAATGCATGTCTATATATATAAGTCGTTTTATTACAAGATTTCTCTTTCAATAACTGATGAAACCAACATAGTCTATGCAGGAAATAAAATAATCTACAAATCTGAAACTAGCCGAAGCAGGATGGACAGGGTGGTGGATAGATCTGAAGCATCAGCATCTCCTGCAATCTGCTGCCCCATCATATCAATACGATCCAGTAAAGCAGTAGCTCGGCTGACAGTCCCAAAATGAGCATCTACCACTGCCCTGGTCTGAAATACAATGGCCTCTCTATCAGCAATGGCAGCATCTCTAGCCCGAATGGCCTCATCTCTCTCGGCAAGGGCGGCATCCCTCTCGGCTTCAGTAGTAATCAGGGCCAGGCGGAGTCGGGAATCCTCAGCGACCCGACTCGGGGCAGAATCGGCTGAAATGGAATGGTCTGTGGTATCTTCTGTGAAAATCACTCCAGAGTCATCAAAGGCCCCAGTCCGACTCAAACTAGCCGAATCCAGGTCTCCACGCAACCACTGTACGTAGGCAAATGTCTGGATGTGACAGCTCGCACTATATTCGGCAAAGATCCTGCGATCCCAAAGCTCGTATACCTGCAATAGATCCCTCTCTGTACAGGATGATATAAGGAATCGGTATGCGGCTGCACCCGCGAAGGGGTGTAAATCCTGTGTCTGATCAAACTGCCCCATAACCGCCAGGGGATGATAGGTCGTCACGCCCCTTAACCCAGCAATGGGAATGAAATCCATGCCAGGCACATGAGTCAAGAAGCTCATGAAGGAGCAATAGCCCGAGTAAACCAATAGATGAAAGGGGTCCTCAATGATAGACAAAAATGATGTCCAGGAGGCCACCTCAGTACAACTCGCGGGACGAAGCGAAAACTGCGTGGTTATGTCACGGCTGAAGCAAAACCCTTGGCGACGGAAATGGCCGATGGGACTAAGATGACTCATGAACCACATATACAATAAGGTCGAACTCCCTCTGAAAAATCTCCCTCGGAAGGACTGGCAATATGTGGCCGACATATAGGTATCTGCCAATATCATGGGGAGAATGGTGTGATCCTCCTGAAGGGCCCCAACGGCCGCAACAATCCGCATGTCCAAATGATCGGATCCTGCAGGCAAATACAAAACTGAGATGACACAGGCCATCAGAACGCCCACTCTCAAGGCATCCCAGCGCTCCTCGGACACGGAAAAATCACCGAGGAAAAGACGGAAACTGTCAGGTGAGCCAAATCGGTCAATCAAGAATTGAAGAGGAACCATATGGTCTGATGTGATTATCGGTAATAAGACAGCCCTCCGCAAACCGGTGAAAGTCAAGAATTGACGGCGCATGGAACCAACGGTAACCCTAGCACAGGAACCATCCAACGGCAAGCCGGTGAAGCGAGCATACTCCTCAAGGGTGGGGGTCAGCTCTACTGTCCCAAACCTAAACACCTGACGGGCAGGGGCCCAATAGCTCAGAAGACCATCCACAAAGCCCGCTGGCACCCGGAAGGTCAATAAGGACCAAGAATGTCCCAAAAGACCATCTGCGGTAGTCCTATCGGCCGGCAGTAAATTGTCCAACCAGCGGAAGAGGCTGCCAACCAACCCTGTGGGAGGGGCGGAATCCAAACGGACCACGGCATCTGAGGACAACATCTGTAGAAAAATAGTATCAAAAGGACTGTACAGGGGTCATTCTCTATCCATAAATAAAAGAGCATGCATCATACAGTTAATAATAAAACAGGTGAATCCCATAAAATGAAAAAGAAAACTGTGCATAAATAAATAAATGAGTTCAGTACATAGTGCGTAAATGAAAAAGAAATCTAAGCAGGTGCCGATAGAAAAGGCCCTATCCTATCCTGGTCTAAATAAAATCAGTATCATCTATGAAAGCAGGATCCTCGAACTGATCCCCTGGAGTTGTCGAGCTCGGAGGACCAAAGTTCATATCAGGGATGTAGGGATGCGCTGTGGCATCAGATGAACTCGGGCCTGCATCATAACCTGCACCGTCAGGATCGTAGGTGTAAGCCTCCTCCGGGGTCCGGCCCAACCCCCGAATAAACAGCGACAACTGATCTACCTGACGGGTCAATGTGGCGATCTGCTCAGCGTGGGTAGGGGTCCCGAACACAGGCAGCCCAATCGGTCATCGTAACCGAGCCTGGAACCATGTCTCCAAGAAAGAAAGTGGCCCGAGTCTGGGGACCGATGGTACGAGGTACCCACCAAGTCCTGAAAGCCTCACTCGTACTGGGGCCTGTGGAAAGCATCCGACCGTCCTCCCCGGCGAGCATGATCTCCGAGGGTTGAGAATCCAGCGGCCAGAAAGTAGTGAAAGAAAGGGAGTGCGGGATGCGGATCTCCCCAGTGACGCATCTGAATGCGCGCTCTCCCAGATACATCACCCAGCCTCCAACACTCTGCAAAGTGAGGCGACGGGTGGAAAGCTCGAACTCCGCGCCGGAAGGATGCCCGTCAGCAAACCCCACAGTCAGATGATCGGAGAGGTAGGGAATCCAGACGACGTCGGCAGCCGTGATCAACTCCAGCTGAATACGACAATGTGCAAAGCTGCCCGACACGGGGACCTCCTCCAGAGTACTGTGATGCCATCGCCGACCCCGAGGATAAGTGTCCGGGCCCAGAGTAGTGATAGGCCTCAGACATGGCAGCCGCTCGTAAGCCCAGAACTGTGAATAGAAACAAGGCAAGGCATGAGTCACTATCAAATACAGAAAAGAGATGAGAGGAAAAGAAATACAGTAAGAGAGAGGAGGAGGGGACTCACCAACAGAAAGTGGTAGAAGCCGAGCCAGGCATCAGTCTGTCCCTCTGAGCGTAGACGCATGCCATGGAGGAAATAGGCAAAGGTGAATGACCCCCAGTCATAGTCACCGATACGGTCCACGTCTCTGACCGCTCCTACGACGCTGAAATGAATGGTGGAGGAGTTGTTCCCCAGAAAACAACCCCTCATGATGGTCAGGAACAGGCGTCGTAGCAGAATGTCCCTGGTGCCCTGATCCGCGGGAATGGGCATTGCGTACAGACCCCCAACAACATCGACAGCCAAAGCGCCGGATCGAATGCTACGGGCCTTAAAGACCCGATCCTCAGCACCGAAGCCCAATAAAGCTCGGACCTCCACTGAAGTGATATCAAGATCCAGGGGGACACGGGACCCGGTGAACTCTATGCCCGTAATGTACCTCCAATCCCAGGGGGTCAGCACGACCTCGCAGTCAAGAAGATGGAGAGACTGCGTATGGTGGAACCATCGCTCGGATAAAGCCCTCATGTAACCCCAGGGGCACTGACGGGGAATGATAGTGAAGAAATGTCGAAAGCCCCAAGAGTCCACCATCTCCCGGTAATCACTATGCAGGGCCGCGTAGAGAGAGTAAATGTTGAACCAATTACCCCTCGGCTGGGTAAACTCAGGCACCTGTGAAAATCACCAATGGGTCAATCCAGATAGAACCGGAGAATTGAGAAATCAAGAACAAATGAAAAGCCGAATCGAGGATTACCTCATTAGCCACAAGAGATGCCGAGGGATGACGACTGAGATCCCGACCCAATAGATCGGGTATCTGGACAGAAGCGCCAGATAAAGGCGCCTGAATGAGTGGGGCGAGCTGATGTGCTGGAAGACGGCTCCTCCACCGCAACCTCCGGAGGAGCAACCTCCTCAACGTCCGGGTGATCAGGACGGATGACAGACTCCGCCAAGCGACGAGCCTGACGGGTACGAGGGGGAATAGGGGCAGGTGCAGCCCTACGACGGCGAACACCCGAAGTCCGAGAGGCGGAGGAGCTACTGGGCGCATCACGATCCATAGCTGGAATAGAACGGGCGAGAAAGAAGGTAAGTTCCCTTTTAAAATTATGTAATGAACATTCTAAATTTCTAGCCTCATCATATGATTAATGCAACATGATGCATGGTTATGGTAAAAAAAAAAAAAAAAAAAAAAAAAAAAAAAAACGGCAGAGTTCCGGTTGTAAAATGGACATCCCAGGCATAAGCCAAACGTGTTTTCCATCAATCAAAGCCTCAAACAGATTTAAATTGCATTCATATGTGTAATTACATCATGTAATGCATGTTTCTCTTGCAGAAAAGGAATAACAATATGTGGGACCGCCTCATGAACATAAAATAGGACTCACACAGTTGATACATAGCATGTATATATGATGGTACATTGCATGAACATTGTGAAGCATACATTTTATGTCTAAACATGCAAATAGTCAAATGTATAGCAAAACATTGACGAAATTGAAAAGTGACCGGTCAAAGTGTTACCTGTAGCGCGTAGATCGACCCTACCGGAGCAGTTTTTGCAGGAAAATTGAAAAAAATCGACAAAAAGCCCTTGCGAACAAGAAAAATCGAGAGAATCTCTGAGGATTGCAAGTTGAAAGTGACAGATCTGGAGGAGGCGCGTTGGTTATAAGGCCCGATCTTGGCCGCAGATGTATCTGCGGCTGGCCGCAGATCCATCTGCGGCTGGCCCTGGTGGGCCCCACCTTGCTCCCTTGAAGCCATTTGACGTGTTAAAGTGAAAAGTTTACGCGATGGGTGACCGGCGACGATACCCGGCCCCGACATGACGATCGACCGGCGACGATAACCGTCGATCACGAGATGGATGTCCGGCGACGATAACCGGCTCCGACAGATAACCAACCGGCGACGATAACCGGGGGTTACGCGATGGGTGACCGGCGACGATACCCGGCCCCGACGAAACGATCGACCGGCGACGATAACCGTCGATCACGAGATGGATGTCCGGCGACGATAACCGGCTCCGACAGATAACCAACCGGCGACGATAACCGGGGGTTACGCGATGGGTGACCGGCGACGATACCCGGCCCCGACGAAACGATCGACCGGCGACGATAACCGTCGATCACTAGATGGATGTCCGGCGACGATAACCGGCTCCGACAGATAACCAACCGGCGACGATAACCGGGGGTTGCGCGATGGGTGACCGGCGACGATACCCGGCCCCGACGAGACGATCGACCGGCGACGATAACCGGCGATCACGAGATGGATGTTCGGCGACGATAACCGGCTCCGACAGATAACCAACCGGCGACGATAACCGGCGATTACGCGATGGGTGACCGGCGACGATACCCGGCCCCGACGAAACGATCGACCGGCGACGATAACCGTCGATCACGAGATGGATGTCCGGCGACGATAACCGGCTCCGACAGATAACCAACCGGCGACGATAACCGGGGGTTACGAGATGGATGACCGGCGACGATACCCGGCCCCGACGAAATGATCGACCGGCGACGATAACCGGCGATCACGAGATGGATGTCCGGCGACGATAACCGGCTCCGACAGATAACCAACCGGCAACGATAACCGGGGGTTACGCGATGGGTGACCGGCGACGATACCCGGCCCCGACGAAACGATCGACCGGCGACGATAACCGTCGATCACGAGATGGATGTCCGGCGACGATAACCGGCTCCGACAGATAACCAACCGGCGACGATAACCGGGGGTTACGCGATGGGTGACCGGCGACGATACCCGGCCCCGACGAGACGATCGACCGGCGACGATAACCGGCGATCACGAGATGGATGTTCGGCGACGAAAACCGGCTCCGACAAGATGACCAACCGGCGACGATAACCGGGGGTTACGCGATGGGTGACCGACGACGATACCCGGCCCCGAACGAGACGATAGATTGAAAGAGTGAACCCAAAGACTAACAAACACGGTCAAGGGGTTGATACATTGACACTCTTACGAATGTCTTGCATGCATTACATCTTATGTTGCATCATAAGCTATATGTGTGGCATCATGTATGTACTGTCATTCTTACGCACTGTCATTCATGCATCGAGTGTCTATTCTTTATCCTGTTCATTTCATTTATTATTTCATAAACATGATAAAGAGGGGCAGCTGTAGACACCCAAATTTTGCGTTTCCTTCTACTAACCATGACAGGAGGGCGAAATCGTCAATTGAACCGGCTTGCGGGAGCAAAGGAGCGGGCACAAGGGCAAGCGCCCGGCACCGCCGCAATGTTTTGGGCAACCCAAGTTTACGTGACAATAAAGCCGTCCGAGGCAGCAAGGCATTTCCGAATGAGGTGGCACGTCTCCCGGAAATTCCCGGACTGCAGAATACGAGCCTGTCAGCGAAAACCGACGTTGCGGCACGAAAATCGAGGCGTGGCACGAAAATCGAGAAAGTCAAGCCCGCCAGCCGCGGATAGATCTGCGGCCAAGTGGGTGCGCCAACACGGAAACCAGGAAATCAGCACTACCAGCTGAGTGCGATGGGAGGCGTGCCAGCTGGCCAGCCGCAGATCCATCTGCGGCCAGCCGCAGATAGATCTGCGGCTGGCTTTGGCCAGCCTATTTAAGCCCAGCTTCGGGCAGCATACAGAAGGTTCAGCAGTTTGGCGGAAAAAGAAGGAAATCAGCAGCAGTTTTAGCTCGGAAATAGGGAGAAATAGCACAAATTCTTGCAACAATTGAGAGAAAAAAGAGAGGAAGTTCCTTTGTTGTTAGATTATATCAATACATCTCATATTTCAATCAAACACACAAGTTTCTACACAATTTTGGTATCATTTGCAAGGTGAAAATCTCATTATTTTTGCAACTTCTATCATGTCATTTGGCTAAATTTAATTGCAATTTTCAAGAATATTGTTGAACAATCATGGATTAGGGATTATTGGTGAAGGTTCCATTAGAACAAGATTTTCCCTAATAATCCGATGATATCTAATTGATGAAATTTCTAGCTTATTTATGGGTATATATTAGGCGTAGTTTGATTGATTGTATTTTTAGGATGTGTTAGGCAATCTACGTTGTTGTTATTGTAGTATTCATTTTGTGAGTATGTAGTAATCATGGTTGTGAGCCTAGGAATGCGACCCCGTGGTCCAAATCCGATGATGGACGTTTTGATACATGTAATGGATGCAAGGTACTCGTTTTGTTGTAACATGTAATCGTTGGGCCTTAAAACGACGCTAGAGCGAGAATCGGGTTTAGGGCCCCGTAATAGTAAAATATGTGATTGTTGGCGTTAAGGGATATTTTGATGGCTTACATGCCCACGAATAGCCCCCTACGCGTTTGATATTTAGTTCGATTTGTAACACCCAACAAAAGGATTTCAAAACCAAAACAATCAAGATTTTGCTAAAATTAATCAAAGTAGGATATTAGCATCACGAGGCTAAAAATTGGAAGTGCTAATGAAAGTCGATTCCTATTTTACGAGAAAGCCAAAAGGAAGTTGTTTCCAAATATCACATAAAATGATTTTATAAATATGTAACGTTTTATTAAATTCTTTGTGCATAGGGCTAAAGAGATTCTAGAAGTTGCCCATCGTTTGAGTTACAAAAGCAACGTATAAATCTCGATTCCTATTTTGGCTAAGGTTTAACAAACTCGTGTTTTACCAAAACAAACACTTAATAAAAATCTCATAGCTTTTGTCAATTTAAAATCAAATCTTTCTTAATAAGAAAATAAGGCTCTCTCGTAAACACCGAAAAGACATTTCTAAGCACTCTCAAAACTAAAGCACTATTTTCCCTAAGAAATCCAAATGATTCTTTCATACAAACTCACCACAACATTCATTTAGGCACACACACACACACACGCACGTATATACGTTTTATGAATTAAAGGATAGGAAAAGCATCAAGATTGCGGTAACCGTGTTTCGCGGAAGTCGAGGGGTGCCTAACACCTTCCCCTCACTTAAGCAAGCCCCCGAACTCTATGAATCTCGATTCGCAGACCAATTAATTCGGAGTCACATATGAGCCAGCGATTTGTAAAAAAACGAAAACTCGGATGAGTTGGTACATCCATTTCAAATATACCAACTGGCGACTCTGGTTAATTGGCTCATCATAAAAAACGATCTTTCAAAACCCCGTCGACATCAATGCCGACCTTTTTCCCAAAATCACCTAAAAGGCTAAAAATAGGAAAAGAGACCAGAGACGAAAAAAAACCCGGCGTCGACACTAATATTCCTATTATTTCTATGAATGGGGGGTTTTGAGTTTGATTCACTAAGCTAACAAAAGTAATTAAGAGTGATCAATGAATAAAAAACATCAGTTCTTCAGTTCAGTATCACCTTATCATAATTATGGAAAAGTCAAGTTTAACAATATTTATCCTTCAATGAGATTAATAACCCTAGATAACCGCAATCGCTAATTATCCGAAATTCTCCTTATGTGTAAATCAAATGTGACAATCGCCTCAAAAGACTCTAACTATCATACAACCTAGAACTATCGGTCTAGATTTAATATAACAACAACATGAAGAATTAGAGAATTAGGTTATTCGAAGCAACAATTACACAATCAGGAATTATTTAACTTGCCTTCTAATAACCTTAATAATATCCAAAAGTTTGTCCACAATCAAATACTATCAATTGCTACCTATGACCAGATATAATATCGTTTACTTAATACTATATCTTAATATAGCAGATGATATTAATCAAATCAATTCAATTGGCCAAATCAAATCAAAAGATTAAATAACATATAATCACTTAAAACAGATTATTAGAATAAACCTCATGCAAGAAGGAATAAATAAATGAAACCTGATTAAACCATTAATTATGAAAAAGGTTCAACATCCCTTAGAACTGAAAGTAAAAGTTTAGCCTGACATGCCTTCAATCTTCTCCAATTAGGGTTACAATTATAGTTGTCAAGATCTCCCTAATAATAAATTAAAAACATCTATTTATAGTCCTAAGATAATATCCTAAGACTCTAAGAATTAAGAATCCAATCTGAAATAGAAATCCTCAGTAATTACAAAAAGTCAAAGCTGGTCAAACTTGGTCAACTCCGCCATTCTCGCCGGGGCGGGGCGAGAAACTCCAGAGAGGTCTGGGCCGGGGCGAGATCTGGATCGGCTGGGGCAAAAACGGACAGAGCATTTCTCGCCGGGGCGAGAATTCTTAGTACAAAGTTCTCGCCGGGGCGAGAACCTCAAAATTTCCAACTTTTCAACTTTTTCTCGTTTTAGCTCCGATTTTCCATCTTTTTCCACTTTTGACTCTGAATTCTCCTGAAATCAATAAACAACCTAATAAGTGCATATACACAATAAAACATGCAATAAACTAGATATAAAAGAATAAAAATAAATGAATAATATGCACTTATCAAATTCTCCCACACTTAGTCTTTACACGTCCTCGTGTAAACTAAAACAAAAGTGATATTAAAATCATTTGAATTCTATTCAATCAAACTGTCAAAGGTTTAAATTCAATTCACATCCTTGAATACCAACACCAATCAACAGAAATTTGTTCTAGACTTCATTAATCAACTAATAACAATAATCTCATCATTCCCCACTGAACATCTATAAATCAAATTGAAACTACATAAGCATCTCCTATGATTAACACAGATACTCAACTCAGTTTGTATGAAACAACAACCGTGCACACTGACTCAAAACCAGAACATGTTTTTTTTTCCTGCATTCATTTTTCTTCATTCAGGTGAATGCATTTTATGCTCCGTTTCACCTTCCACATTTTTTTAAGCGAGTGCATTTTATGCTCCATCTCACTTTTCTTCTCACCAACGAGTGCGTTTTACGCTCCATCTCATTGCACGTGTTTATGGGTGAGTGCGTTTTACGCTCCATCTCAACCCACCACATGTTTTCCTTTTGAGACAAAATGTTTTTTTTTTCAGTTTTTTTTCTCAATTTTTTCAAATTTCCAAATTTGTCTTCACATGGTCTTGAAACAAGATAAGCAGTTAAACAGTTCTAAATCATGAAATCAGTGCACAAAGTCAACTCCACAACTAACTCAGTCAAGTAAATATGTATCTCATACTCAAGTACTCATGCAATACCAACTCAATCTAAATTAGTCAACTATGGGTCCTAACTTCATTATCATCATCTATCAATTAATTCAGCATCAAACAAATTCAATCAATGGATCAATCTTCATTCTAAAATAAAAAACCTTTGAAAACTTGGCCAAATAAAATCTCAAGCAAATTTTTACACAGATAAGCACCATTGGATCATAATCTCCTAGAGTAAACCTAAATAACCTAAACCCCTCCCCCACACTCAAACCTTACATTGTCCCCAATGTAAGTTAATCATGCAAAGAGGAAGTAACTACTATCTAATATGCAGCTAAAAAGGAAAAAGGATAGAAAAATCAAATCTGAGATCTTGGGTTGCCTCCCAAGCAGCGCATTTGGTTAACGTCGTTAGCCCGACATCGTTCCTCGCAATCATTCATAGCTCGGATCCACTAGGTCTATCATCTCCACACTCTCCATCGGAAATCCTTCACGGAAAGGTTTTAGCCTATGTCCATTGACCTTGAACATTTTCCCTGTCTTTGGATTCTGTATATCTATAGCACCATGAGAGAACACATTAGTAATAACAAAAGGACCCTCCCAACGAGAGCGTAACTTACCTGGAAATAACTTTAGCCTCGAATTAAATAGGAGAACTTGTTGTCCAACAGCGAAAGCTTTCCTCAAAATCTGCTTGTCGTGGAAGGCCTTTGTTTTATTCTTGTATAGTCTAGAACCCTCATAGGCTTCATTTCTCATCTCTTCCAATTCTTGTAACTGTAACTTCCTATGCATCCCCGCTTCATCCAAACTCATATTACATTGTTTGATCGCCCAAAAAGCTCTGTGTTCTAACTCCACGGGTAGATGACATGGCTTCCCAAAAACTAATCTATACGGAGACATACCAATGGGGGTTTTATATGTGGTTCTATACGCTCACAATGCATCTTCTAACCGCAGACTCCAATCTTTTCTTCTTGGCTTGACGACCTTCTCCAAAACGGATTTCACGTCACGGTTGGATACTTCAGCCTGACCATTGCTTTGCGGATGATAAGATGTAGAAATCTTATGCAAAACATTGTATTTCCTGAAAAGTGCTGCTAGCATCCTGTTGCAAAAGTGAGTTCCTCTATCGCTGATGATAGCTCTAGGAGTTCCAAATCTGACAAATATGTTAGTTTTGACAAAATCTACAACTTTAGAATCATCAGTCCTGGTGGCTTTAGCTTTCACCCATTTAGAAACATAGTCAACAACCAAGAGAATGTAAATATTACCATGCGAAACAGGAAAATGTCCCATAAAATCAATACCCCAAACATCAAAAATCTCAACAATTAAAATGGGAGTTTGTGGCATTTGATTTCTATGTGATATGTTACCTGTTCGTTGACAATTCTCGCATGATTTACAAAATAGATATGAGTCTTTAAAAATTGTCGGCCAATAAAAACCACTTTCTAAAACCTTATGAGCAGTCCGTTTGGGTCCAAAATGACCTCCACAAGCATAGGAATGGCAAAAAGTTAGAATAGACAATGTTTCGGTATTGGGCACACATCTACGGATTATCTGATCAGCACAAAATTTTCACAAGTATGGATCATCCCAAACATAATGTCTAGCATCACTCCTAAGCTTATCCTTCTGGTTTTTAGAAAATTCATTGGGAATAAATGCACTTGCCAAATAATTAACAATGTTAGCATACCAAGGCAATTCCTCCTGAATAGAAAATAGACGCTCATCTAGAAATGAATCATACAATGGTGGTGCCTCCTCATCTCTCACCAGTCGACTCAAGTGATCTGCTACCAAGTTATCCGCTCCCTTCTTATCCTTGATTTCCAAGTCAAATTCCTGCAACAACAGAATCCATTTGATAATCCTAGGTTTAGAGTTCTTCTTGGTCAACAAATACCTGAGAGCTGCATGGTCAGAATAAACTACAACTTTAGTTCCAAGCAAATAAGATCGAAATTTATCTAAAGCAAAAACAACAGAAAAAAGTTCTTTTTCTGTTGTCGAGTAGTTAATCTGAGCTGCATTCAATGTTCTAGAGGCATAATAAATGGCATGGACAACTTTGTCAACTCTTTGTCCCAAAATAGCTCCGACTGCATAATTGCTTGCATCACACATTATTTCGAAGGGAATATTCAAATTTAGCGGTTGAATCACAGGTGCGGAAGTCAATAGGCTCTTCAACATATCAAATGCCTTCTTGCACGCTTCATCGAACTGGAATTCCACATCTTTTTGGAGCAACTTACATAATGGCAGAGCTATTTTTGAGAAGTCTTTGATAAATCTCCGATAGAAACCTGCATGTCCAAGAAAAGAGCGAATCTCCAGCACACTGGCGGGGTAAGGCAAAGCAGACACAATATCTATCTTAGCTTTATCAACCTCTAAACCTTTAGCTGACACAACATGACCAAGCACTATACCCTGTTCTACCATAAAGTGACACTTTTCCCAATTAAGAACAAGGTTAGTTTCCAAGCATCTATCTAGCACACGCGTTAAATTTTCCAAGCACAAATCCAAAGAATCACCATGAACTGTGAAATCATCCATAAAGACCTCGATACAATTTTTTAAAAGATCAGAAAAAATTCTTACAATGCATCGCTGAAAAGTACCTGGTGCATTACAAAGTCAAAACGACATCCTCCGGTATGCAAAAGTACCAAATGGACACGTGAATGTGATCTTTTCCTGGTCTTCGGGTGCAATCACGATCTGATTATATCCTGAAAAACCATCTAGAAAGCAATAATAAGTATGCCCCGCTAATCGTTCTAGCCTTTGATCAATAAAAGGAAGAGGGAAGTGGTCTTTTCGAGTTACAGCATTTAGTTTCCTGTAGTCAATACACACTCTCCATCCTGTTTGTATCCGTGTGGGCACCAACTCATTATTGTCATTCGTGATGACAGTTATTCCAGACTTTTTCGGAACTACCTATACCGGACTCACCCACTGACTGTCGGAGATGGGGTAGATTATGCCTGCATCAAGCAATTTAATCACCTCTTTCTTGACTACCCCCATCATGGGTGGATTTAATCTTCGTTGTGCTTCTCTCGTGGGCTTTGCTCCATCATCCAAAAGAATCCTATGCATGCACATCGCGGGGCTTATACCTTTGATATCTGCTATCGTCCAACCAAACACTGTGACATGGTCCCTTAGGACTCTCAACAATTTTTCTTCCTGCACTTTGGTTAGATTACTAGCAATAATCACAGGTAAAGTTTCATTAGTCCCTAAATATGCATATTTCAAGTGAGCAGGTAAGGGTTTCAATTCTAAGATTGGAGCTTGCTCCACAGATGGTAACAATTTTTTATAAGAAACAGGCAATTGAATTGATTGAACTGCATACTTATTTGTGAATATTTGTAAAGAGTGCAATTCAGCCACAACTTCCTTCAATTCCTGGTTTTGGTCAAATTCTTCCTCTTTATCCATGTCCAAGTTGTTAGTAATGACCATCTCCAAGCTTTCCCGGTGTACTTGTTCAAAAGATTCCTGCACCATAGAATCAATGATGTCAATAGCAAAAATATGATTAACATCACTAGGATACCTCATTGCATCATATATATTGAACTGAATTTTCTCTCCATCAAATTCCATGGTCAAGGTCCCATTGTGCACATCGATCATTGTCCTTGCTGTTTTCAAGAATGACCGCCCTAGCAAGATATGCGAAGGATTTGGAGATCTGTCATCTTCCATATCCACAATGTAAAAATCTGTAGGAAATATTAACTGATTCACCTGCACTAAGACATCTTCAATTACCCCTTGAGGGTAAGTGTTAGTACGGTCAGCAAGTTGAATGATAACACCAGTTTGTTTCAAAGGTCCTAGATTTAAAGAAGCAAATACAGACAATGGCATTACATTTATTGAAGCTCCTAGATCTAGCATGGCTTTCTCAAATATGGTATTACCTATTCTGCATGGGATTGTAAACATTCCTGGATCTTTACATTTAGGGGGCATTTTTCTTTGAAGCACTGCTGACACATTCTCTCCTACAGTGACTTTTTCATCATCTTTCAATTTTCTTTTGTTAGTACATAATTCTTTCAAAAACTTTGCGTACCTGGGCACTTGTTTGATGGCATCCAATAGAGGAATATTTACCTCTACCTTCCTGAAGGTTTCCAAAATCTCCTTCTCGTTTTCCTCCTTCTTTGAAGTCTTGTGTGTTCTAGGTGGAAACGGCAACAGTGGGGTCTTAACTGGAGTAGATGGGGTAACAATTTTCCTCGGTGTCTCAATCTACCCTTTAGCTTTGTCCTCTTCAATTTCCGTAACTGCTTTAGGTACTTCCAACTCTTTTCCATTCCTTAGTGTAATCGCACTAGCATTCTCCCTTGGATTGACAACTGTTTGGGAGGGCAACTTTCCTGAACCTTGAGAATCCAACCTCCCCACTGTGGTGGCAAGTTGACCTATCTGATTTCTCAACTCTTGAAACGAATTTTTCGTTTCCTGCTGGAACTGTTGTGTCTGACTCATGAATGCCTTGAACATGTCTTCCAAAGATGTTCCAGGATTTGCAGGAGCTGCCTGTCTAGGTTGATATTGGGTTTGAATTGGTTGAGAGCCTTGTGGGAACCCTTGTTGTCTAACCGGATACACGCTTTGCGCTGGTAGCCTATTTCCTCCATAACTAAGGTTAGGATGATCCCTCCATCCTGGATTGTAAGTATTGGAGTACGGATCATACTTCCGCTGTGGTTGTGCCTGATAGTTCCCCATCGCATTAGCTTGCTGTGCGATTTCATCCTCTTGCAATGTCGGACACGAATCAGTATTGTGACCACCCATTAAACAAATCCCACAACCTTTTGCTGCTGGTGTATTTCCTGTAGCCATTTGTCTAACCAGCGCAGTTAGATCAAAAATTTGTTGTTCAAGGTTACTCGTGGTCATCTCATTCACTCTTGCAGGTGTATGGTTATTCCTTGTCCCATACTGCTGAGAATTAGCAGCCATATTTGCAAATAAAGTCCTTGCAGCCTCCGGTGTCTTATCTACTAGTGCTCCTCCACTTGCAGCATCGATCATACTCCGATCCATTGGTGATAATCCTTCATAAAAGTACTGAATTAGGTGTTGATCGTCTATTTGATGAGGAGGACAACTGGAACACAGTTTTTTAAATCTTTCCCAATACTCATACAGTGTCTCTTCGCTGAACTGTAGAATACCGCATATCTCCTTTCTGATGTTGGCAACTCTTGAAGCAGGAAAGTACTTCTCCAAGAACAACCTTTTCATGTCATTCCATGACTGTATTGACCCTGAAGGAAGATAGTACAACCAGTCTTTCGCTAGATCTCCCAATGAGAATGGAAATGCCCTTAGCTTGATTTGATCCTCAGTTACTCCATGTGGCTTCATGGTGGAACATACCACATGGAATTCCTTCAAGTGTTTGTACGGATCCTCACCTGTAAGACCACGAAAAGTAGGCAAAAGATGAATTAGTCCCGATTTAAGTTCAAAAGCAGCAGTTAAAGTAGGATATTCAATGCATAAGGGTTGTTGATTAAGATTGGGAGTGGCTAATTCTTTGAGTGTTCTATTGTTATTTGGCACCGCCATTTCTTCTTCTTCCTCTGAATCGGTGGATGATGTATTTGACAATAATTCAAGTGCTATGTTGAGTCCCGGTGATGGAACTTCGTCTGAATCCGGTGATGGATTTCGTAATATAATTTTTAACTTTCTAATATTTGGGAGCTGTCGTTTTACACTCCAAAATTAATACCTTACTAACACTCTACTAGCACAAAACTTAGTATAATGACAAGCAAGGATCGATCCCACAGAGAAGTGAATTAGTCTTTTACTTATTCTAATATTCCTATTATTTCTATGAATGGGGGGTTTTGAGTTTGATTCACTAAGCTAACAAAAGTAATTAAGAGTGATCAATGAATAAAAAATATCAGTTCTTCAGTTCAGTATCACCTTATCATAATTATGGAAAAGTCAAGTTTAATAATATTTATCCTTCAATGAGATTAATAACCCTAGATAACCGCAATCGCTAATTATCCGAAATTCTCCTTATGTGTAAATCAAATGTGACAATCGCCTCAAGAGACTCTAACTATCATACAACCTAGAACTATCAGTCTAGATTTAATATAACAACAGCATGAAGAATTAGAGAATTAGGTTATTCCAAGCAACAATTACACAATCAGGAATTATTTAACTTGCCTTCTAATAACCTTAATAATATCCAAAAGCTTGTCCACAATCAAATACTATCAATTGCTACCTATGATCAGATATAATATTGTTTACTTAATACTATATCTTAATCTAGCAGATGATATTAATCAAATCAATTCAATTGGCCAAATCAAATCAAAAGATTAAATAACATATAATCACTTAAAACAGATTATTAGAATAAACCTCATGCAAGAAGGAATAAATAAATGAAACCTGATTAAACCTTTAATTATGAAAAAGGTTCAACATCCCTTAGAACTGAAAGTAAAAGTTTAGCCTGACATGCCTTCAATCTTCTCCAATTAGGATTACAATTGTAGTTGTCAAGATCTCTCTAATAATAAATTAAAAACATCTATTTATAGTCCTAAGATAATATCCTAAGTCTCTAAGAATTAAGAATCCAATCTGAAATATAAATCCTCAAAAATTACAAAAAGTCAAAGCTGGTCAAACTTGGTCAACTCCGCCATTCTCGTCGGGGCGAGAATTTTTGTACTGGGTTTCTCGTCGGGGCGAGAAACTCCAGAGAGGTCTGGGCCGGAGTGAGATCTGGATCGGCTGGGGCGAAAACGGACAGAGCATTTCTCGCCGGGGCGAGAATTCTTAGTACAAAGTTCTCGCCGGGGCGAGAACCTCAAATTTTCCAACTTTTCAACTTTTTCTCGTTTTAGCTCCGATTTTCCATCTTTTTCCACTTTTGACTCTGAATTCTCCTGAAATCAATAAACAACCTAATAAGTGCATATACACAATAAAACATGCAATAAACTAGATATAAAGGAATAAAAATAAATGAATAATATGCACTTATCAATATTCAGTAAATATCTTTTTTCGTAGCAATTTCCTTCACTTCATTCAATAGTTTAATTAACTATTAAACCTCTTTTCCCAAATACACGAACATATGATTCTCTTCACATCAAATCACATATTTCACAGTATATATATATATATATATATATATATATATATATATATATATCACATATATACACATACTCAAAACTCGAAACGTCTCGTAGTAAGAATTTTATTTATTAAATTCTTATTAAATAATTTTTAAAAATCTAGGTTGTCACATCCTTCCCTCCTTATAAGGATTCCGTCCTCAGAATTAACGAAACCTCCCTTACTCGGTTTTCACTAAATCTCTTTCACAATTATCGTTGAATAACTTCAATGCATTACCTATTATAGGTTTTATAATTTCTACACCACTCATTCCTCAATAAATTCTTGTAGGTTCTAATCTTCATAATCTTTATCTCAACTCGATATTATTCCGAGTATTACATATTTTTTTAACTCATTCATTACCTTTTTCAAAGGATCGTCGTCATAGGCTCAATTTATAAACAGTCGGAATATTACATTCACCCCTTCTTCTAAAACTTTCATCCTCGAAATTAAGGCACAATCATTTCTATTCATTCTTCCCATCAAATCTAGGTTTCCAATTTAACCGAATCATCTTCACTTAATAGTTACTCATCACTTTCCTCCTTTGAGGATCTCTCATCAATCATCATCTTCAATCATCGGAATTGGAGTCTTCACAACCATTCGATAATTGTGAAGCAGTATGAAAAACGAGAAATTAAGAAGATTCTTTTTAAAAAAAACTTCCATCTTGTTGAGGGGTCATAAAGACCTTGAACCATGGTCTTAGATTAACAGATATTTCTTCTGCAACCTTTAACAGTCAAAAGACTATAGACCTTCCGTCTCGTACTCCAGGTGATCATCCCGTTGTACAATGTATTATGCACATACATTTTAACGCTACCGCGTAACATATCCCCTTGTATTAGGGTTGGTCACCTTAGACTTAATACAAATTCCGCACCAGAACAATCTGGTTTGACATAAACTTTCAAAGAACGCTTGGATTTCATAAACATCTTTCAACATTCGTCTAGCCGAATCAATTAGCTTAGACTTCTAGCAACAATTCGAACATCAATCGAAATGTTTTTAGCCAATTAGTTGACATGTCTTTTTATCGTTTTTTTAAAAAAAACCAAAATTCTTTTATGACATCATGATACCGTACTGTTTTATTAGTACATTGAGGATGCCGTCATTTTAGGACTTTGTCATACTACATCATATCATAGTGGGCTGACGATCCTTCGATCACATCCAACACTAGGTCTAATTGCATTGATGACTCCATCGTTCAAAATACATTTTGATAATTTCAAATAAGTTTTGTCTAGCTGAAGCAATTAGCATAAACATATGAATAATAGCACATTTTAAAACTTATTGGTTCAAACATTGACCCAATATATTTTTGAAAACACAAAATTACGAATATCAGCACGATGTCAATAAATTTCAAAAATCTAGCATAGCTAGAAGATTTGGAATATCCATTTTTCCCATCAACTTCAATCTTTACTCCATTGCTCCATTACTCAATCATTCTATCATTCTATCATTCTTCAATATCATCAATGCTATCTATAGCATAACTTTTCTATACCCAATATAGTTCATCAAACTTACCACACTTTGGAAGTTCAGGAACTTACCACAATCATATGGGTTCAGGAACTTATCCTAGTCAGACCAAAATCGTCCATTTGCTGAGGGGTTCCACCATACGATTATGAGTTACGATCCTACTATAAGTATGCGTTTTAAGAACCGTACCTAATCTTAATATTCTCTAACTATCAAATATAAATATGAGAAAAGAATCACCTTCTCGTCATACGTATATCGATAGGGCGACACCAATATTTCAATGATTATCAATATAGGAAGCTAAGTGGTTGTCGAACCAACTCGACCACTAATCAATATAGGAAGCTGAGCGGTTATTAAACCATGGACAAATCCCGTCCCATACCAGGATTTATTCAACTCAACCACTATATTAATATAGGAAGCTAAGTAGTTTTCAAACCAAGCACAAATTCCCGTCCCATACCAGGAATCGTACAACTCAGCCACTAACATGAGTCCTCAATTGAAATCCCACCTAATTTCATCTTGCTCTTAACTTAACTCTTTGCTTGATACGAATTTCTCGTATTTCATCATCCATAATACTATCTCTTTATAGCGTCATGCTACAATTATTCAATCATTTAAGATCCTCCGACATTTTACAACTTTAGTAGATCACGTCGTGATCTCATTCTATCATCAACTCTTCTTACGATTCTTTCTTGTCTCTTGATCGTCTCATCCTACGATCTTCTTTATTCTTCTCTTTAATCACGTTATCTTATGATTAATCAACTCAGGTGTTCCCTGTTCTTTTATCTCTTCAGGTTCTTCTTTGAACTTAATCATTTTATCATAATCTTGTCTCCCATGAATTCTCTAAACTCTATTTGAGTTCATCCTTATCATTAATACCATTTTCATCTTATAGACATCGTCTATTTAGTAACACCATCTTTATTACTGGAGTCAGGTAACTCCTGGTTCTCATCTTTCATAACTCTTCAAGATTCTTTTTTGAATCTTCTTATTTATATATCAATTCTTCCTTTAAGAATCTCTAACTTCATTCATATACTCATTCAATTCGCGTCATTCACCTCATCTCCTTGTAACGTTTCTAAGACTTAACTCATCCCATACATCTACCTATATGAAAAGAATCACGTCTTAATTATACGCATCCATAATTCTATACTCGGTACATCTCGAGTCTCTAACAGTGTTCAATACAGCATCTGAGTGGTTTCCCACAAACAACCAACAAACTAGTTCCCGTCTCGTTTACACTGTCTTTCACAGCGAGTTAGATCGGTTGCTAGTTCGTATCAACCTCCGCTCTCTTAAGGAATTGTTTAGCCCAGATACCATACATCAACCATTAAAGAGTACGATTGCACCATAATTATACTTAACTTATTATTCTTTAAACTCTATCATCTTCACCTCTATTCTTCAAGGTTATAGCCTAAGGTACTCTTACCTAAGGTTTCTAACCTATTAGCTTTGATACCAACTATAACGACCCCAAAATTTTAACAATCTAACTTTCAACCTCGGTCGTTCATAATACATCAATCTTCTGTTAAATTTGTCATTATTCGATGACACAATCATTAATATGCGGAATAACTTAAAACTATTCTATTACAAATTGTCCTCGTTCCCAAAACTTTCAACCTTTACGTCTAAATATCTTAGAATCATGACAATATTATGATTCGCTTTGTCAAACTTACTATATAAGATTACATCTCAATATACACTTTGCAACTCAACATAAATACATTTAACAAAAATCTTAACATAGCTCAAGTATTAACTTCAACTAGAACATCTAATCTTCATGCATCATTTTGATCCACGTCATTTAGGTAGCATATAACTTTACCTTGAATCCTTAACCTGGAAAAATGGTTATTTACAAGTGTAGACACCCAAATTTTGCACTTCGTATACTAACCCTGATAGGAGGGCAAAATCGTCAATTAACCCAGCCTACGAGAACGAAAGATGGACATAAGTACGAACACTCAGAGCCACCGCAACGACGTGCGATCAAAGCCGCCACGACAACGATCAAAGCGGAATGATATGGTACGTTTCCCAGCGGTTCTCGGACTGTAAAATATAAGCCTCTCAGCGAAGACCAACAGTACGATACGAGAATCGAGGTGCGGTATGAAAATTGAGAAAATCAGCCCAACCAGCCGCGGATTGATCTGCGGCCAATGATTAAAATAAATTGAAGTGCGCGGCGGGTTGCAGTACGCGGCGGGCGCGGAGAAACCGAGGCCAGCCGCAGATCAATCTGCGGCTGCCTCTGGTCAGCCTTTATCAGCACATTTCTTCATTTGGCATACAGGGAGTTGAACAGGAGAAAAAGAGAAACGAAAAGAGGAGGAATCAGCAGCAAACAACAACAAGAAAAGAGAGAAAAGAGAGAAAAAAGAGAGGATTTATACCCCTATTGTTAGATTGTATCATAGACATTCTCTACTCTAATTAATATACGAGTTTATACGCATCGTGGTGTCATTTGCAAGGTGAAAATCCCTCTTTTATAGCATTTTTGTTATATCATTTTGTTAAGCTTTTGGTCATTTGGGCTATATTAAATGTAGTTTTTTTGTATATTATTGAGAATACATGGATTAGGGATTATTAGTGAGGGTTCCAATGGAACAAAATTCTTCCTAATGGCCCGATGATATCCATTTGATGATTTTTAACTTGTTTAGTTTTTGTAGTATTCATTTTGTGGGTGTGTATAAACTGTGGATGTGAGCCTAGGAACGCGACCCCGAGGTCCAAATCCGATGATGGACATTTTGGATATATGTATTATGGGTGATGTACTCTTATTGTAAATTGTAATTGTCGGGCCTTAAAACGATATCAAGTTGAAAAATCGGGTTTAAGGCCCCGTAATAGTGAAATACGTGATTGTGGGCGTTTGGGGTTATTTTGATGGCTCACATGCCCATGAATAGCCCCAACGCATTTTAATGCTTGATTTGATTTACGACACAAAATTTGATTTCAAAGCTAAATGATGAAGATTTCCATAAAATCAATCAAATTAGGTTATTAGAACCACGGGACTTAAAATTGGAAATGCTAAAGAATGTCGATTCCTATTTAAACGAGAAGGCTAAAGAAAGATCGTGTTCAAAACATCATAAAAAATGGTTTTATGAAAATAAATGACGTTTTACTAAACCGTTGTGCATAGGGTTAAAGAGATCCTAGAAATTGCCCGTCATCTACGAAAGCAATGTATAGGTCCCGATTCCTATTTTGACGAAGGTTTAAAAACTCTTGTTTTACCAAAACGACACCTAATGAAAATCCCACAGTTTTTGACAATTAAAATCAAATCTTTCTCATAAAAAATAAAGCTTTCTCGTATAAGTCGAAGTACATTCTAAAGCATTCTCAAATTAAAACACGATTTTTCCAAATGGTTCCTTCATGCAAATTCACCACAACATTCACATAGGCACATACGCACGCACACACACATTTTTAATTAAAGGATAGGAAAAGCATCGAGATTGCGGTAACCGTGTTTCACGGAAGTCGGGGGGTGCCTAACACCTTCCCCTCGCTTAAGCAAGCCCCCGAACTCTATGAATCTCGGTTTGCAGGCCAATTAATTCGGAGTCACATATGAGCCAGCGATTTACGAAAAAACGAAACTTGGATGAGTTGGTACATCCATTTCAAATATACCAACTGGCGACTCTGGTCAATTGGCTCATCATAAAAATCGATCTTTCAAAACCCCGTCGACATTTGTGCCGACCTTTTCCAAAAAATCATCTAATAAAAAGGCTAGAATTGGAAAGGGTAATAATTAGCGCGGAAGCGATCCTCCCGCCGTCGACAACAAGAATGAGCTCGACAGCCCAGCAAAATCTAACAGTTTTCATACATGACGTAGCACATAATTATCATGCTCATCTTATATAACGGTAGCATCTGGGTAAACATAACTTACATGTTGTACGTCACATATCAAGTAGAGATTGAATTCCATAATTCAATCAATATTTTTTACTCAATCAAGGAAATCATATATTAACTTTAACATTTCGTACTCATAATATATGTAACACGTCATGCTCTTTACAGTATAAATTTAAAGCAGTTAAATATCGAGTTCACATAATAAATAGGAACTGAAAGACTTGTCTGGCTCGTAGATTACCAATTACCATAAGCAGCTTATACTTATCTGCACCTCATGTATCCTACACAATATATAATCATTTACATCATTCATTAGACACTAGTAAGGTTTCACATAATGGTTTACACTAAGAATAATTTGTATTCCATATTGTTCGCGCCTTATAGATGATTTGCGCGATTAACTCTAAAACATTTCTCGTCGTTGCGTAGTTTGATAACATTAAGACCTTCATCATCATCCATCCTCGTTGATTTATAAAAACCTCATTCTATATCTTATAATATTCATTTCAATAGATTCAAAACACTATTTAAGTGCATTAACAATTTACGCGGCGCTTCGACGTTTAAACGTCACACGCCTAACTTGCCTCCTTCGTACATGCTTAGCATACTCATACACTTATCTAATTCATCATTGATTAATGCTAAGCATCATTATAATTCATAATGATCATGTTTTAAAACTTATAACATCATTTTACATTGTTGGGAGCATTACGCGTGCTTACGCGTATGTCCGACAACCTCCATTTGCTGTTAATTGCACATCAGTCTTAAAAATAACTGTTTTTGACCTTGTTACAGACCTCAAATCTGACAACTTATTAAAAAGAAATTGTAGGTCTATCTCTTAGCTTTCCGAATCATCTTGAATCATCCAATTCCGAGTTCGTATGAAAAAGTTATGACCATTTTACTACAGGAGGTCAAACTAGTCCAGGCCTTCATTGAGCCCGGCGCAGCTGCACCCATTTTGGCTTAGGTTCCTGCGCAGCTGCGCCCAAGCAGACACAGAACCTGCAATTTGCAGCAAACTCTGCTCTAACCAAAAATCCAACACATCTAACACTTAAGGACCCATTTAGCCAATCTCAGATGCTATAAACTTAATAAACACCAAACTAAACACGTACCAACACTATTTCACCATCTTAGAATGTTCAAATAGGATTCAAATTTCATGTTTATGCTCTTTTTCATATTTTTGACATATTAACAAAATCAAACACCATGAATTCCTTTTTCAACCAAATTGGTTGATTCAACTTGCAACGTTTTTGCTTCTCAGAACATTAACATAATCCATCATCAATTACAGATTATAACATGAACTAACCCCCAATTTTTGACTCCAATTAAGCCAAAATGTACATATTCCAACCGTAAACTCAATTTCTTCTTATTTAACAAATTTTCATGAATTTGATACTACAAACATCATCTACTAACAACATATATCGAATTAAATAAACTCAATAACACATGAACCCAATTCCTCAACAATTTAACCCTATAAATTCAATTATAGAGAACTCAAAACTAAAACTAGAAATATAAAATTTACCTTTAATCAATTAGATGATAAGGATTGTTGATTATCCTTCTCCTTTCTCTTGATTCCTCCTTAAGTTTTCACTATCAATTTCACATAGAGTTTCTTCTCTCTTTTTCTCACTTCCTCTATGTTCTGTGTTTTTGGCTTACAAAGCCAACTGATGAAAGAACATGACATTCAGTTGGGAGTTTCACCAGTTAGGAAATACAAAGGGTCTCTATGCCTTGTTTGGCTAGAACCCAAAAACACTCTTTAGCTTATTTTAATAATTTTCTTATTATATGATATTTTGTCACACCTATTAAATTTTAATTAAACTTATTATATTAATAAATCTAATTAAACTTACTAACAAAATTTATAATCTCGAATTAGACAATTATAGATATAATTTCATTTAATAAATCATTATTCCTCTAATTTAATTATTTAATTAAATTAGAATATTACCATTCTGTTAGCGTAACAAAAATACGCACCGACGATAAAATTGTTTATCATCAACTACTCAATATCATCATACTTAAATAATTTCATCAAATATTTATTCTATTAAAATAAATATATATTTACATTAATTCACCATTTTAATCAAGTGAATTATTCACATTATTATGAAATATAATCCATAACAATTTCTTTGCTAACAAGGCATAATAATTAAAATATATTATTTCATAATATAATTTTCAACTTTCTAATATTCAGTAAATATCTTTTTTCGTAGCAATTTCCTTCACTTCATTCAATAGTTTAATTAACTATTAAACCTCTTTTCCCAAATACACAAACATATGATTTTCTTCACATCAAATCACATATTTCACAATATATATATATATATATATATATATATCACATATATACACATACTCAAAACTCAAAACGTCTCGTAGTAAGAATTTTATTTATTAAATTCTTATTAAATAATTTTTAAAAATCTGGGTTGTCACATCCTTCCCTCTTTATAAGGATTCCATCCTCGGAATCAACGAAACCTCCCTTACTCGATTTTCACTAAATCTCTTTCACAATTATCGTTGAATAACTTCAATGCATTACCTATTATAGGTTTTATAATTTCTACACCACTCATTTCTCAATAAATTCTTATAGGTTCTAATCTTCATAATCTTTATCTCAACTCAATATTATTCCGAGTATTACATATTTTTTTTAACTCATTCATTACCTTTTTCAAAGGATCGTCGTCATAGGCTCAATTTATAAACAGTCGAAATATTACATAATAGGTATAAAACCTATTCATAAATTACCTGTAATATGGCTAAATAGTGGGTTGGTAGGAACTTTCTACCTAATCACTCTTAACCAACAGGTAATGCTAAATTGTGTTGGATAAATACTGGTATATGTACCAGTATTTGGGTAAAATATGTATGGAAGTTCTCCTATAAATAGGAGCTCCCAATCCATTTTACAAAGTTGCTATCATTTGCTAAATATCGATATAGAGAGTAGAAGGGAGAGTTTAGAGATAAAAAGGAGGACCTAAGAGGAACTCTGCAGTTCGGTAAACCAGAGGAGTTTAGGAGGAGCGAGGAGAGTGAACAGTTTGTACAAGTTCTTTACTTCAAGAAGGTACAAACCTTCAACTGTAAATCTTTAATTTAAATGAAGTATGAGTCCGTTATATAGTAATCTTGTATGTTTGGTTATGGGAGGATTATGTGTGGGAATCATGGTGGATTCCGAAGTTATAAGGTGATTGTTGAAGGAGATCATATGTTAAGTGTATGATAAAATGTGTGAACCACTTAGCTAAATAAGAAGAACAAAAAAACACTTTACTGAGTTAACTTTGAAAACAGAACAAAAGTTGGTATGAGCACAAGTGCTCTATGCAAACTGTGAACTTTAATAGTAGATCTATAAATCATACGAAACATAGTGACCTCGTCATGTGTAGTGACGGACCTATCAAGAAAGCCCAGACTGTTTGTCAACCTGCTGGCTTAAACTTCTGTCAATAACCTTACCAATAAGTTAAGTTGAGTTTAGTTGAGTTCTGAAATGTCAGTGTAACCAAGTTTCAGAACAGTAAAGTGGCAGACCAAAGTTGGTCCCTATATCAGACTTTAAACTTCTATACACTGTTGAGAAATCTTTTGTAAGTTCTAATTCATCAAACCCGGAATCTAGTGTTCCAGGTCAAACCCAAATCAAGTTTCTAAGTCTGCTCAAATGAAATGAGTAAGACCATAGATCAGACAGTCAAAGACTTCCTTAGAAACCAAAACCTTAATGTATGTCTTAGTTCTAGAAATCGTGGAGTGAACTCTACGATCGTAGAGTGATTTCACTCTGATCATAGAGATCAATCACTAATCGTAGAGTGAACCAGCCATCGTAGGGTGAACAGGCCAAGTCGAAGAGAGAAAACGTAAAGTGAACCCTGCGATCGTAGAGTTACTTCACTCCGATCGTAGAGTCCATCCGCTGATCGTAGAGTGACTCTACTGATTGTAGAGCTTCACTCATTAGATCATAGAGTAACTTCTGCAATTGTAGAGTCAAATTGTAGGGTGCTAGATATGGTCGTGGAATGATTTATGCAGATCGTAGGGCACTTACACCAAGTTATAGAGTAATCCCACAGACCAGAGGACACTTCGATGTGTCCGTAGAGTAAAGTTACCCTATTGAATCGTAGAATGCCAAGACTGCACCATCGTGAAGTCTTACTCATTGATCGTAAAGTTACTCCGTTGATCGTAGAGTGACTCTACTGATCGTAGAGTAACTTCACCAACCATAAGGCAACCTAATAAGAATTGTAGAGTGGCTACACTAAGTCATAGAATGATTTCAATTGAGTCGTAGAGTGACTCTACTGATCGTAGAGTAACTCTCTCGATCGTAGAGTATCCTGCAGAATAGCACTACACCAAGTTTTACTGTCTCAATCCTTCCTAAAACGAATACATACATGTTCAGTATGTACTTGACTAATTAAAGTGATAAAGACGAGTCAAGAATGTAAGAACAAACTTGATATCAGTCATGACTATTAAAGCACGAACCCAACAGTGTCATAACCTGGTTAAAGGAAGAACTTAGAACGGGTTTACACCTGTCATTAATGAAAACTGTAAGTTAAATAGATGGTTGAATAAACAATTAAGGCAGACTGTGTGAGTCATACAATTAGGACAGTTAGATCATTATGTGTTGTTAACAGAGAATAACTAGTAGGATGACTTGTGGTTAATGTAGGTTATCCGAAGAGCAGAATCGTAGAGTAAATTGTAGCAGCAGATCAAGCAAGTTCCCTAACTTACATAACTTTGAATATTGTGCAAGTTCCCTCACTTTGAGCATAATAGTAGGATGATTCATGAAAGCTTTGAACATATCCTCCATGGATGTTCTACAGTTGGCAGGTGTTGCTTGTCTAGGTTGGTACTATGGTTGGGATGGTTGAAAACCTTGTTGCCTAGTTGGAAAAACACCTTGCACTGGTGGTCTGTTTCCTCCATAACTCAAATTAGGGTAATCCCTCCATACTGGGTTGTAAGTGTTAGAGAATAGATCATATCTCCTCTGAGGTTGTGCTTGATAAATTCCTATTACATTAGCTTATTGTACAGTGCCATCTTCTTGCAGTGTAGCGCATGTATCTGTATTGTGTCCTGACATCAAACAGATTCCATAAGCTTTTGCAACTGGCATGTTTCCTACAGCCATTTGTCTAACCATAGCAGTTAAGTCATAAATCGGTTGCTCAATATTATATGCACTTACCTTATTTACCCTTTTTGGTGCATGATCATTCCTAGTCCCATACTGCTGTGAATTGCCTGTCATATTTGCAATTAAGTTCCTTACAGCCTCTAGAATCTTGTCTACCAGTGCACCTCCGCTAGCAGCATCTATCATACTCCTATCCATTGGTGTCAGTCCCTCATAGAAGTACTGAATCATGTGTTACTCATCAATTTGATGAGGGAGACAGTTAGAGCACAATTTCTTGAATCTTTTCCAGTATTCAGAGAGTGTTTCTCTACTGAACTGTGACAACCCAAAAATTTGTGTAATCTATTATTTGGGTTTATGAATATGAATATCTAATAAAATGAGTTTTATTGATATTATAATGTGTAAATATGATTATATATGTTTAAAGGTCGTATTATGACCTAGATTATATTTACGTGGTAGAATCTACGAACTTGGATTTCGTAAACGAAAATAAAAAATTTCCAAAAAAATACAAAAAAACCATTATTCATAAAACGCTGAAAACGTCTTTTTCGTTTTTCAAATTTTTGAATCACGTGATATTATTTATTTGAGGACGGGAGACGTAATCTCCAATAAAACTCATGAAAGAAATTTCACGATTTTTGCATGTGTAACGAGTTAGAAAATCTAACTAGAAAGAAATCGGGAAACTAAAAGATTTCGGAAATGTAAACCCTAATCAATTTCATGAAAGGGTAAAATGGATTTTTTGCTAACTAAAATAGTTATAAAAGCTAATTAGAAAGAAACTAGAAATCAAAACTAAGTTTCGAAGTGTTTTAAGTTAGTATTAGATATTTATAGTGTTTTTATGTTATCTTGTAGGAAGAAGCAAGAAAACGCAATCCGAACATCTTTTGGAGTACAATAAGCAAGCAGACGCAAGAAGGGAAGATTGCAGGGCTTTTAACACTAGGTTGGATGCATGTTAATGGTTGGATTGTATTGTAGAGCTACTCCTTAGATTTCCGGAACATCTTGAATCGTCACAATCGGAGTTCGGATGAGAAAGTAATGATCGTTTTCCCAACGGACGTTGAACCTCAAATTTTGGAGTTGCCATTTGCATAGCACTCACTTCAAGCCCAATTTTGACTTTGATACATTCTGAATCTCTCCATTCGCAAAGAATGAAAGTTGTAGATCTCGTCGAGAGCTTCGATTTGATAGGTGGCAGGCCTCGTAACTCCTCCCGGATCAAACGTTATGACTCATTTACCAACAGACGTCCGAGTAGAATTTTGTCGGGCGCGGCCGCGCCGGTTCTAAGTGTATTTTGGGCGCGGCCGCCCTGGTCCGCAGAGTGAAAAACATGATTTCTGGCACTTGGGCGCGGCCGCGCTGCTTTCTAGGCCAAATATGGGAGCGGTCGCGCTGGGTCGGGTTGTTGAAAGCTTATTTTTGACCCAACTTGAATGAAACAAGGATTGTAACTTCTAATTGGTTTAGGACTTTAACTAGAACCTATAAATACATGATATGAAGAATAGAATATGAGAGATCTTGCTACTTTTTGCTAACCCTAGTTTGGGAGAAAGAGAGGAAGGCTCGAAGTAATTGCAAAAGCAAGAAGGATTCATCACAAGAGCTGAAGGAGAGACTCAAGGATTGCAATTACAGATTTTATTCTCTTTCCTAATCTTTTATTTTGTATTCTTGAATGCTTTATCAATTATGGATTATGGATTTTAATTCAATTATGAATTAATTTCTTTTTAAGATTACAATGGAACTTATTGCGTAGCATTTATTTATATGCTTCCTTGTTAATTATTGTTAATTATTATCAGATTGTCTATTATGATTTGTGATTAATTGCTTAATTGTTTGATCAACAATTACCGTGGTAATCTATATGAACTCGAGAGAGGGATTATAGATTTAGACCTAATCATAGTAGCATGTGATTGTGTTTTCTGCATATGATGGAATTCATAATTTGTGTTTAGGATAGAGATATACCTATACGCCGCATGTAATTGGAAAGAGAACCTGAGCTTTAAATCCTTTTTAATTGTAATTCATATAGAGATGTAGTGAATTAGTTAACTAGGGTGTTCATCTTAATTCTATCTTTTGTGGATTTAAGTTGATTCGTTTATGATACATCGAGGGATGGTTATAAATATTGATGAGTTCTTGATTAACAATCCGGAATAATTAATATAATTTAACAGGAAGTGTATTAATTCAAGTGAAACATTAAGGGAAATTATAATCTTAAGCCTTTTTATCTGAATTCAATTCTTGGTAGTTAGTAATTAGTTAGTTTTGTACTTTATTTTCAAAATTCAAAATCTTTTATCAAATTGTTTAAATAAAATTAATTTGATTATGAGTTAGTATTTGGTAATTATTATTAAATAATTCTCTATGGGTTCGACACTCTCTTATCACTTTATTACTTGTTGATCGTGTACACTTGCACGTATTTATTGATTGCTAAATCGACAAACAAGTTTTTGGCGCCGTTGCCGGGGAATTAGTTTAATAATTTTTGCCATCATTAGCTTCAATCAAATTAGTTTTAATTTAAACATTTTGTTTTTATTTTAATTATCTTCCTATATTTCTCTCTTTTCAGGTACCATGGATGACTTTGCTTATCAATGGCCATATACGAGAATGACTCAACCAAGGGAAACAGGGGTTGATGGACTCAACGCACTTTCTGCATTGTCAGCACAAATTGAAACACTTTCGAAGAGGTTGGATGTTCTTGGAGCCCAACGTATTGAAAGGATATCAGTTATTTGTGATTATTGTGCTAACAATCATCTGAGTCATCAATGCGCCATCAATTTTGGACTGGTACAGTATGGTGGTAACTATCTCAACTAGTATGCATATCCTAACAAATATCAAGGTTGGGGGTATTACCAAGATTCTTCATGGAGTTATAATCAACAAGATCAATTCTACGCTCCAAGTCCAATATATGCACCAGAATTCTCATGTCCACCTCCATTGCCACAAGAAGAAAATTCAAGTTTAGAGGAATTCATGTCTAAGATTATAGCAGACCAAAAAGAGATGATGAGGAGTCAGGAAATATCGAGCCAAAATTTTAAGAATCAGATGAAACAACTCATCAATACCTCAACCAATGGTCCTCAATACATGGATTCCGAACCTGAAACAAATTATTCAAGATTAGAGGAATTGTGGTTCAAGTTCGTAGCATCAAATGAGGAGAGGAGGATTAATCAAGAGATGTCAATTCAAAATATTCAGAATCAGATAGATCAAATGTTCAAAGCCTTGAACAACTGTCCTCAAAACACTTGGCTTTATGACATGGAATTTGAAACTGATGGTGAGCCCGAACCAAATCTGCAACTGGATGAGCCACAAGATATCGAAAGACGGGAGACGAGTGCGGACCAGGAAAATAAAGCCGAAGAAGATCTAGCCTTGAGTTCCAACACTGATGAGCCGATTCTGTTAGTGCCCCAAGTGCCTTCTCCACCGAAGTTCAAGAATCCAGTCAGTTTTACAAAACCGTGTCCACTTGGTAGTCATGTCCTTGGTAAAGCCCTTTATGACATGAGAACTAAGACTACATTACAACCATGGTGGGATGAGAGGGAGAAGATAGAAGAAGAGCCCGTGGTGTTTCACAAGATTCAATGCCCCAATCTAATCACGAATACAATGGAGGAAGCACTTAGCTATTTGACAGTCATAATTAGGAACCAATTTATGAAAAGCAAACTAGGTGACTTTGAAACAATGGCCCCTACTGCAGCCAAACCCTCAAATGTTACATGGTTATTAATGGATGGAGGGTTCCTCAATTTTCGAAGGGGAATTGGATAGAAATTGAAGCAGTCAGGCTAAGACTATAAAACAAGCGCTTATTGGGAGGCAACCCAAGTTTAATTTTTAGTTTTAGTTTTTATTTATTTTATTAGGTTTCATAGTAGTTAATAAACTTGCTACTAATGTGTTTACAGGTTATTCGAGACCAATTCAAGTCCAATGCCTTATTCATTCCAATGCACCTAGCCTATTCTTCAGACTTAGCAGACAAGGAGGAAGATTGCTATATTTTTAGGGAAGTCCTCTGCTTTACTTTTTCCTATTTTAGCCATTGAGGACAATGTCTGGTTTAAGTTTGGGGGTGTGGTCTTGTTTTGTGTCATTTATTTTAGTTTATTAAGGTTGTATGTTAATTAGTTTGTTTTTAGGATAGGTGAGCAATGGCTTAATTTGAATTTGATTATAGCCAATGATAAGAAAAAAAAATGGATTAATTTTTTTTAACTCTTGTGAAGTTGAGAAGCATGCTTAGTTTATATTTTGACTTATGAGTTGGGTTTACACTATTTGTGATCTTTTTGAACTTCAAAGCACATATCCATCTGTTTAGCTAGTTGTGTCTTAAGGAAAAAAAATTTGGTTGAATACTTGTGAAAAATATCATTGAAACTTTAAAATCTTATTTGAGCATCATTCAAAACGAAATTTAGGCATTAACATAAGTTTGGGAGAAATCTTGGGTTATTGAAAATTTTAAAAATTGTGAAACCTTCCTGAGTTAGAATGATGAATCATGTGGTGGGTTGAGATGGAGCGTAAAACGCACTCACCCATAAACACATGCACGAGAGGGAGCGTAAAACGCACTCGTGCGAGAGAAAACGAGAGAGAGCGTAAAATGCACTCGTTCAATGGGAAGTGAGATGGAGCGTAAAACGCACTCACTAAAAAGGAAAGAAAAAATAAAAGAAAATTTGTGTTTTGAAATACTTGGGAAGGGTTCAAGTGTGCTTAAATGTATGAAATATCCTTTTGATCCTCTAAATTTTATGTTTTGCCTTTATTAGCGGAGATTGATGTGAAAACAGGTTTTTAGAGTTGATTTGAAAATCTTTTATGAGTATTTGATTATATGATCTAGTATGAGTCATGGCTAGTTGAACAGTTAGATGCACACACGCACTTAAAGAATCATGAGTAGTTGTGGAACTGATAATTAGGTTGAAATTTTAGGCTTTGTATGTTTTCGAAATTTTTTCTTGAGTTAACATTAGAAGAAATCTTTGAGGCTATTATGCAAATTTGTATTGATTCATTGCTCGAGTCATGTGAGTTGTTATTTAGAATTAGTTGTTATAGTTGTTGTTCTTAGTGTTTGCTTGAGGACAAACAAAGATTTAAGTTTGGGGGTATTTGATGAGTGGGTTTTACATCTATGAATTGAGTACGTTTGGCTTGATAATTTGTGAGTTCTTAAGTTTTTTAAGTTAGTATTAGATATTTATAGTGTTTTTATGTTATTTTGTAGGAAGAAGCAAGGAAACGCAATTCGAACATCTTTTAGAGTATAATAAGCAAGCAGACGCAAGAAGGGAAGATTGCAGGGCTTTTAACACTAGGTTGGATGCATGTTAATGGTTTGTAACTTGTATTGTATTGTAGAGCTACTCCTTAGCTTTCCGGAACATCTTGAATCGTCACAATCGGAGTTCGGATGAGAAAGTAATGATCGTTTTCCCAACGGACGTTGAACCTCAAATTTTGGAGTTGCCATTTGCATAGCACTCACTTCAAGCCCAATTTTGACTTTGATCCAATATGAATCTCTCAATTCGCAAAGAATGAAAGTTGTAGATCTCGTCGAGAGCTTCGATTTGATAGGTGGCAGCCCCGTAACTCCTCCCAGATCAAAAGTTATGACCAATTTACCAATAGACATTCGAGCAGAATTTTGTCGGGCGCGGCCGCGCCGGTTCTAAGTGTATTTTGGGCGCGGTCGCGCTGGTCTACAGAGTGAAAAACATGATTTCTGGCACTTGGGCGCGGCCGCGCTGTTTTCTAGGCCAAATATGGGCGCGGCCGCGCTGGGCCGGGTTGTTGAAAAGCTTATTTTTGACCCAACTTGAATGAAACAAGGATTGTAACTTCTAATTGGTTTAGGACTTTAACTAGAACCTATAAATACATGATATGAAGAATAGAATATGAGAGATCTTGCTACTTTTTGCTAATCCTAGTTTAGGAGAAAGAGAGGAAGGCTTGAAGCAATTGGAAAAGCAAGAAGAATTCATCACAAGAGCTGAAGGAGAGACTCAAGGATTGCAATTACAGATTTTATTCTCTTCCCTAATCTTTTATTTTGTATTCTTGAATGCTTTATCAATTGTGGATTATGGATTTGTAGACACCCAAATTTTGCACTTCGTATACTAACCCTGACAGGAGGGCAAATTCGGCAAATGAACCGGCCTGCGAGAGCAAAGGATGGACAAGTACGAACATTCGACGCCACCGCGACGATTTGCAAATCAAAACCAGCATGACAACAAGGCCGTCCGAAATGAGCATTCCCGAATGATGTGGCACGTCTCCCAGTAATTCCCGAACTGCAAAATACAAGCCTTTCGGCAAAAAACCAACGTCACGACACGAGAATCGAGACATGGCCCAAAAATCGAGAAAATCAGCCCACCCAGCCGCGGATTGATCTGCGGCCAATGATTAAAATAATTTAAGTGCGCGACGGGCGGCTGAGCGGCTGAAGTGCGCGGCGGGCGCGGGGAAACCAAGGCCAGCCGCAGATCAATCTGCGGCTGCCCTAGACCAGCCTATTTCAGCTCAGTTTCTTTATTTCATCCAGGAAGTTGGCAACGGGGAAAAAGAAAGAAAAAGAAGGAAAAAACAGCAGCAGCAGCTCGGAGAAGGGGAAGAAATAGCAAGAATTTGTAAGGAAAATAGAGAGAAAAGAGGGAAAAAAAGTGAGGAATTATATCTTTTGTGTAAGACTATATATCATAGATCTTCTATTCTACTCAATATACAAATTCATACCTATTGTGAGGATTATTTGCAAGGTGAAAAGACTATTTCCATAGCAACTTTTGTATATCATTTTGTTAATCTTCTTGTCGATTGGGTTATGTAAAATGTAGTTTTCTTGTATATTGTTGTGGATCCATGGATTGAGGACTATTAGTGAGGGTTCCAAATGGAACGAAATTCTTCCTAATGTCCCGATGATATCCATTTGGCGATTTTAGCTTGTTTTAATTTTGTAGTATCCATTCCGTAGGTGTGTATAAATTGTGGATGTGAGCCTAGGAACGCGACCCCGTGGTCCAAATCCGATGATGGAGAATTTTGGTGTATGTACCCTTTATTGTAAATATGTAATTGTCGGGCCTTAAAACGATATCAAGTCGAAAATCGGGTTTAAGGCCCCGAAATAGTGAAATATGTGTTTGCGGGCGTTTGGGGTTATTTTGATGGCTTACATGCCCATGAATAACCCCAACGCATTTTAATGCTTGATTTGATTTATGACACGAAATTGATTTCAAAGTTAAATGATGAGATTTTCATAAAATCAATCAAATTAGGTTATTAGCATCACGAGGCGTAAAAATTGAAAGTGCAAATGAATGTTGATTCCTCTTTAACGAGAAGGCAAAGAAAAATCGTTTTCCAAAACATCACACAAAATGATTTTATAAATAAATGACGTTTTATTAAACCGTTGTGCATAGGGTTAAAGAGATCCTAGAAATTGTCGTCATTCTGTGAAAGCAACGTATAGATCTCGATTCCTATTTTGACGAAGGTTTAAAAACTCTTGTTTTGCCAAAACAACACCTAATGAAAACCTTGCAGTTTTGACAATTAAAATCAAACCTTCCTAATAAAGAATAAAGCTTTCTCATAGAAGCCGAATGACATTCCAAAGCACTCTCAAAGCACGACTTTCCATCAAAATCCAAACGATTCTTTCATACAAACTCATCACAACATTCACATAGGCACACACACACACGCGCACGCATACACATTTTAAGAATTAAAAGGATAGGAAAAGCATCAAGATTGCGGTAACCGTGTTTTCACGGAAGTCGGGGGGTGCCTAACACCTTCCCCTCGCTTAAGCAAGCCCCCGAACTCTATGAATCTCGGTTCGCAGACCAATTAATTCGGAGTCACACATGAGCCAGCGATTTACGAAAACGAAAACTCGGATGAGTTGGTACATCCATTTCAAATATACCAACTGGCGACTCTGGTTAATTGGCTCATCATAAAAAACGATCTTTCAAACCCCGTCGACATTAATGCCGACCTTTTCCACGAAATCATCTAATAAAAAGGACAAGATAGGAAAAGGACAAATATCGCCACGGAAGCGATTCCTCCCGGCGTCGACAGGATTTTAATTCAATTATGAACTAATTTCTTTTTAAGATTACAATGGAACTTATTGCGTAGCTTTTATTTATATGCTTCCTTGTTAATTATTGTTAATTATTATCGGATTGTCTATTATGATTTGTGATTAATTGCTTAATTATTTGATCAACAATTACCGTGGTAATTATGAACTTGAGAGAGGGACTATAGATTTAGACATAATCATAGTAGCATGTGATTGTGTTTTCTGCATATGACGGAATTCATAATTTGTGTTTAGGATAGAGATATACCTATACGCCGCATGTAATCTGAAAGAGAACCTGAGCTTTAAATCCTTTTTTAATTGTAATTCACATAGAGATATAGTGAATTAGTTAACTAGGGTGTTCATCTTAATTCTATCTTTTTTGGATTTAAGTTGATTCGTTTATGATACATCGAGGGATGGTTATAAATATTGATGAGTTCTTGATTAACAATCCGGAATAATTAATATAATTTAACAGGAAGTGTATTAATTCAAGTGAAACATTAAGAAAAATTGTAATCTTAAGCCTTTTTATCTGAATTCAATTCTTGGTAGTTAGTAATTAGTTAGTTTAGTACTTTATTTTCAAAATTCAAAATCTTTTATCAAATTGTTTAAATAAAATTAATTTGATTATGAGTTAGTATTTGGTAATTATTATTAAATAATTCTCTATGGGTTCGACACTCTCTTATCACTTTATTACTTGTTGATCGTGTACACTTGCACGTATTTATTGATTGCTAAATTGACAAACAGATGGCTTGGCTAGGGTTGAACCAAGGGTTGGAGCCTAGGTCTGAGCCTGGGGTTAGGATGGTTTGGCTTAGGGTTGAGCCAAAGCTTAGAGTTTAGGGTTATACCCTAATTTCTTGAAGGCAAGGAATGGTGTGGACAAGTGTCACTTGTTTAGCATTTGCCATGTAGGTCATTGAATTAGGAAAGATGAGTCATGAGAGAGAGAAGGAGGGAGGTGGTTGGGCATCAAGGGAAGGGGGACAAGGGTGGTGAGTCACCTACCCAAATAAGGAAAGTTTCTATCCAACCAAGCAAGCTTTTAATGCTTTGTCCCCTCCACCCATTTTGTTTCAACCAAACATGGCCCTATGCAATCATTAGGTCCCCTAACCCTATATGAGTTAAATTAACCTTGGAGCATGGTTGAGTTCATTGGTGGGAGATTAGCTAGATTAATCACCCAACACTTAGTCATTTCATCTTCATTTCCATTTCAAGACCTAGAGAGAAAAGAGAAAGCAAGAGAAAGAAGGAAAAGAGAGAAAGATCAAGAACTAGATCTTGTAAGTTCAAAGAGAGTGTAGAGATTCAAGAAGGAGGAAAAACCAAGGGGGATCAAAGCTTCGATCATCAAACTAAGAAGAAGAAGAAGAACAAAAAGGAAAAAACCCTAGAAAACTCATCTACTTCATCCTTTTTCTTTTAAATGCTTTCTAGTTTGTTAGGAAGTGTATTGTTGGTGGATGTTAATGGTTAATGAAAGATCATTGAATGATCTTGGTGATATAAGGATGATGGACATTAGAGGACTAATATTTACTCGATAAATGCATGTTAAACGAGAGCATAGTGTTAGGTTTGTATATAACGCGAACATGCAATCAAATTACATAAATAAAGCAGAAGCGCGATAAAATCAGATTTTAAAATTTATACAAACCATCACCATGATCTTTCTTTATGAACAATTATTAATTAAACGAAAGAGATGGAGAATAAGAATTATACCCTTATAAAATTCTAGCTTCCTCAGGTACAAGTTCACCTCCAATTGTTTCACGTTTTCCTTGAATTTCACTGATTAAATTCCTTCCTTTGATCAACGTTAGCCACTCAAGTGTTTTGCCTCTAGTGGTGATCCACCAAAGAATAATATCTATGCAAGGAGATAGGTGTTGGCAAAACCCTAGTTTCTATCTCTATAGAAATTGCAAGTATTCTCCACAATTCTTATGCAAGAGTGTGTAACCCCAATCTATGATAAGACTTCTCTTATTTATAGATATAGGAAAACCCTACCCTAAACTATTTAGGATTAGGGTTTCTATTCTAATTAAACTCCTTTAATTAAATTAAACTCCTAATCTAATTAGGAATTCATGAGAGAGTACTTCTATTAATTAATTCTCAATCCCTATTAGAATTAAATAATAATAATAATAATAATAATAAGACTCCTCTTATTAATTTATATTTAATATTTATAAAATATTAAATAATAAATATTAAGCTATTTAATTTTTTCTATCTCCATAGATTAAATTAAATACACTTAACTTATTATTACAATTATGTCATTTACTTCTTAAATAAATATTTTTCTTTTGTGGTGGGACCCTTTAGGTTCTCCATATTAAACCGGTTGTGAATAAATTAATTAGAACAATTCTAATCTTATTTAAATAAATAACTTAAACTATTTAATTCATTTAATTAAATAATATTTATTCTACAATAAGGGTAAACCCCCTTATCGATCAACGACTTTCCAGATAATATAGATTTCAACATTAATCACAAAAGAACCTTTCAGTGAATAATTACCGTACAATTCAATATTTCTACCATATAATGTCCCAATTAAATATAAGATATGGAATTACTGTCAAGTCTTATTTTATTTAATTATATGTATTTCGATTCCCAAATGCACAACTCTAAATAATGCAAATTAGAAACTCCTTTCTAATTTCATTCTGCCTTGGCCAATGACTACTGAGTTGTCATTTATCGAATCACATAGGACATTCACATCTTTTACTAGATGTGGTAGATTCTTTGTTGATCATTCACCTATCTCCCTGTACAACTTATTATACACAATCATACCCTTTGATATACCCTAAAGGTCTTAAGGGACATGTCAAAGTATAACTCATCATACACAAGATACAATGATGATCTCAAGTCCAAAGATCACTTGTACTACTATCACTAGAGGAATTCCTATTGACAGGCGAGTAAAACTCCATTAGGTTTTCCTTAGCGAGCCACGTTCAGTGAACCTATTCTCCAATAAGCACCTACATACTTGTTTTAGTGTCTCCACACAAATGATTATGAGATCAATCATCATCTTCCTAAGAGCAAGCAACGTATGTACTAATCTATCCGGATTCACTAATCCCCTTTTAGTAATCCAACGATTAGGAACGATTTTAGTTTGTGAGCAATCTAGAATTTAGATCTCATTAGAATGATCACTATCATGATTCTAAAAGTATTGCTCAAAACTATGGGTTTATCACATTTAATATAACAACACAATGTAGATAAATTAAATTGCCTTTAATAACCGAATAAGATTACAAAGTATATATGCTACATCATATCAAATATGATTGGCTTGCGTGCATACTACTTTCACATAATGTTAATAAAGAACCAAAACCAATAAGATATGAAATAGGTTGTTAATGTTGTTTGATGGACAAGTTTAAAACCATCGTTTGTATGTGAACTTTTAAAGTCTAAGAAGAAGGAAGTGTACTCAAATGAGTTACGGAAATGTTCCAAGCGGAACGGAATAAAAATGAGCTATAACGAAGTTATGGCAAATTTTTATTAGAAATAGTTAAGTATGAAAAACCCTAGCTTGGCACCTTTCGGACTAAGTTAGTGGATAGTTAATGTTTGTGAAAAAGTCTGAAATCATAGGGCTTTTAGAGTTCATGAAAAATATGAGTCGTAGGCTCGAGATCAAATTCATTTCGTCAACGGATAAGCACGTTCAGATATGGTAAAATAAGTATAATGAGCCTGGAATCTATAAGTGTGGAAAACACTGATAGAGTTTCCTCTGGATGAAGGCGTTGTAGAGCCAGTTATAGGTAAAAAATTGGACGCGGTAGCACCGACATGTAGACAGCCCAGGGCTAAGCTGCTATGTTATTAGGCGGTGAGCATTCGTATAGACGTACTAGAGATGTGTTATGTAAGTGTTAAGACGTTATACTAAGTCTTATAGAAGTAACTTAAGTTAAGTTTCGAATAAATTGGAAACATTTTCAGAAATAAAGAAAGACTAATGTAAGCCATTAATCAACATCGTGGTATGACTAATTGGTGTGTGTATATGAACATTAAATGTGTAGGACATTTGTGAAGGACGATTAATGTCAAGTTGTTAAAGAACGCAAGAGGCAAGTTTCCTAACCTTACTCAATTTATATTTGAGCAAGTTTCAAATCTTATACAAGTTTTACTTATAACAAGTTTCTTAGATCTTGTTTCATATTGTTGTTCTGTACAAGATTTCTGTCTATGTGCAAATGTTTTATGTTTATATAAAGTGTTGAGCTGTTAATTATGCTATATGCCCATATCTGCACTTATGTGCTATTGAGATGAACTGATTTGTTATTGAACTATTCAACGTGTTAAAGTTTTGTTATTCGCGAACTGTTTAATGAAAAGTGTTGATGCCAGTTGTTTTCGGCTAGACAAGTATAAGTGAAAGTCATTGAAGTTAAGAAGAACTGATGTAAATATAAGAGTAGAGCCTGATATAGGTGAGTTAAGAATCAAGAGATAAACTAGATACAAGTGGTGCCTTAATAAGGAGTAGACACATGTTGTGTCATAATAATGAAGTAGACATAGGTGATGTCAATATTAAGGAAGAGCAGAAAGAAAGATAAAGTCTTAAGGAATAGTCAATATGTCGTTTCGAAAGTGTTAATTGAAAGGAAACTATTGTTCCTATTCGTTTGAATCTGCTTCACAACTATTGTCAAGTTGTTGAAGATTTCTGAGAATATGTTGATATTCATTTCATTGTTGATTGTTTATTCAACTGTTATACTTGCTGAGGAATTAAATGCTTACCCTTGCTTTAAATAAAATATTTTCAGCAAAGCTAGAACGAACCAATGAATCTGGTGAAGACTAAGGAAGAGATCAAGTATTTGATTAGTCGATTACTTGTAAAAAAAAGTTATGTATCTGTTGTGGCGGATTAAAGTCACATTTGTAATAGCTAAATGAGGTAGTAATCATTATTTATATGTATGAATGATGTAAAAGTCTTAGAACCTGGGATTAGAAGGCAACATATTATACTATATTTAAATTACATTTATGTCATAAGATTTTACAGGTGTTATGTTGAATGAATAGTACCGTGATGTACCGGACCCGGGTTTGAAGGTAGACCCAGATTTGGGGGGGTTACAGAACTGCCTGATTGCACAGATCTCCTTCCTTATGTTAGCCACTCTTGAAGCAGAAAAGTACTTCTCCAAGAACAGCTTATTCATATCATTCCATGATTGTATTGATCCTAAAGGAAGATAGTATAACTAGTCCTTTGTCATATCTGCTAGTGAGAATGGGAAGGCTTTAAGCTTGATCTGCTCTTCTGTTATTCCTTGTGGTTTCATGGTGGAACACACCACATGAAACTCCTTCAGATGCTTGTATGGATCTTCACCTATATTGAAAGTAGTATGCCCTCAAGCCAATCACATTGGATGTGATAAACATTTGCTTTGTAATCTTGTTCATTTATTATTAAAAGAATTTATTTATTTAAAGGCATTCTTTATCCATGTTTAATTAGTTGAATTAAATAAATGTGATAAATCCATAGTTTTGGAGCAATGCTTTTAGAATCATGATGATGATCATGCTAGTAAGATCTAAATTCTAGATAGCTCAAAAACTAAAATGTTCCCAATCGTTGGATCACTAATGTGAGGTTACTGATTCCGAATAGATTGGTACATACTATGCTTGCTCTGCTGAAGAGGATGATTGATCTCATAATCATTTGCGTGGAGACACTAAAGTAAGTATGTAGGTGCTTATTGGAACATAAGTTCACTGAACGTGACTCACTTAAAGGAACACCTAATAGAGTTTTACTTGGCTGATAATAGGAGTTCCTATAGTGATAGTCATACAAGTGACCCTTAGACTTGAGATCATCATAGTATCTTGTGTATTTTGAATTATACTTTGTCATATTCCTTAAAACTCTTTCGAGTATAATAGGGTATGTTTGGGTATAATAAAGTGTACATGGAGGTAGGTGAATGATCAACAAATGATCTACCACTTCTAGTAAAGGGAGAGAATGTCCTATGCGATTCGATGAATGACAACTCAGAAATCCTTAGCCAAGGTGAATGGAAATTAGAAAGGAGTTTCTAATTTACATTAATCAGAGTTGTGCCTTTGTAAATCGAAATGCATATGATTAAATAAATAAGACTTGTCAGTAATTCCATGTCTTATGTTTGATTGGAACATTGTATGGTAAAATGATTGAATTGTACGGTAACTATTACTGAATAGGTTCTATGTGATTAAACATTGATTTCATATTATACGGATAATCATGATACATTATCGTAAGGTGTCCCTTATGATGAAGAATAAATATTATTTATTTATATATAAATTAAAGGGGTTTAATTCATTATGAATAATATTAGAATAGTTCTAATTTATTTATTTTACTTACCGGCATAATATTGAACCTAAAGGGTCACACTGCAAAAAGAGAAATATTATTTTAGAAGTAATTAGCTTAATAATAATAAATTTAATGTATTTAATTTATTAGTGGAATAAATTAAATAGCTTGTAATTAAGTATTTGGAGAAATACTAAATTATAAATTAATAAGAGGAGTCTTATTATTATTATTATAAATAATTGATTTAGTAATAATTATTTAGTATTTGGAGAAATACTAATATTTATAATTAAGTATTTTGAGAAATACTAAATTATAAATTAATAAGAAATATTCTTATTATTATTATTATTATAAATTATTTAATTCCTAAATAGTTTGGGAATTAAATTAAATTAAAACCCTAAGTCCTAAAAGGTTTAGGATGGAAGGTTAGTCTATAAATAAGAGGAGCCTTATTGTGGAAAGAACTAATGCAATTTTTTCAAGTATTCTCAAAACCTAAAAGAGTTAGGAGAGAGAAAACTAGGGCTAGCCACCCAAGGTTTGGAGAAACCTAAATTTATTTCTTCCATAATCATCTCTTGGTGGATCACCTTTAGAGCGCTACATATACTTTGTAGCTTGCGTTTAATCAGGTGGATTTGGATAAGAACGTGAAGGATCAAGGGAGGTAAACTAGTAGTTGTTCAAAAGTTGAATCTACAAAAGTATAGTCCATTCTTCTTTATCTTGAATTAATAATATCGCATAAGGTGATTCTTGGGATTGTAGAAAAATTTTAAATTCGATTTATGTCATACTTTCGCTATTTATTACAATATGATTATATGTATGTTCTCGTTTTTGTAAATTTACAATGACATCAGAGCCATCCTTATATGATTATTAATTATTTTAATTTGATATATACGTTGATATGTGTTGAGAATAATTTAATTGGGCTTAATTGTTGGTATAAAATCATGTTTTTGGAGAAAAACACAAAAAAAACGTGATTTGGGAAAAGTCAGAAACGAATCTGAAACACGCTTCAATGGGTTTCTGGCGGTTAAGCGTAGCAGCACTCAAGCACAGCAACGCAAGGCTCTTATGCGCAGCAGCGCTCAAGAGCAGCAGTTCAAGCCCTTCATGAGCCACAACGCTTGAAGGTCTATTGGTCCGTTTTTGTGCAATTTTGAAGAAATTCTAAATTAAATAAAGGAGTTTATTTTGATTTGGAATTTGATTAAAAATAAAGGAGTTTATTTTTATTCAAAATTGGATAAATTAAAATAAAGGAGTTTATTTTGATTTAGAACTGGATTAAAATAAAGGAGATTATTTTGATTCAAAATTAGATTTCATACTAACTAATATTGCCCATTAAATGATATCAATATATATATTGAATGTTTTATTTTCATTAGATGAATATATTGTGATACATATGATGACATGTATGATTAATCTTTTATTCATACATGTGATGATATGTATGATAATAAAGGGATGATTATGAATTATTGACCAATATAATTGGATTTAATTTTGATGGATGCTTGAATGAATGAGGTTTTTATAAATGGGGTCTGCGTATATCGCCTATCTAATTTTTTGATGTAAATTTTATTTCTCTCCTATGTATTTCCCCTTGACTACTGATCAAGATTTCTGTTTTATTAAAAATAGATTGTAATAAGTTTTATAGAATTACTCAAGAAATTGGAGCTGAAGAGTAGGACCATTGAAGACTCATTTGTAATGGAGCCTGGGTTTGAATGTAATAGTTATATTCAATGTTTTATTCTTGCACCCTAGGTTTGACCTTTTTGGTTCACTTGATGGCTCGAGCGAACCAAACTAGAATTAAGTCCATAATCATCCCAAGTAAAATATAGTATTCTATATGTGCATGCTAATTATATATATTAATATATTATTATACATTGTGATGTTGAAAGTAGTATGCACACAAGTCAATCATATTTGATATGATGTAGCATATACTTTATAATCTTATTCATTTATTAATAAAAGAATTAATATATTAAAGTTTTTTTACTTTATCTACATGCTGCTGTTATTTTATATGTGATAAACCTATAGTTTTGAGCAATGCTTTTAGAATCATGATGATGATCATGCTAATGAGATCTAAATTATTAGAAAGCTTAAAACTAAAATCGTTCCTAATCGTTGGATTACTAAAAGGGGATTAGTGAATCCGGATAGATTGGTACATACTTTGCTTGTTCTTAAGAAGAGGATGATTGATCTCATAATCATTTGTGTGGAGACACTTGTAGACACCCGATTTTTGCATTTCCTATACTAACCCTGACAGGAGGGCAAAATCGTCAATTGACCCGGCACACGAGAATAAAGGGTGGACATAAAGACGAACCCTCAAAACCACCACGACGGGATGATATTGAAGCCGACACGACAACAAACGAATGTCGAGAGTCAGTTACTGATCACTGTGCTTGCCCGGATGACGTGGCACGTTTCCCGACGGGTTCCGGACTGCCGAGCGCAAACCCGTCAGCGGGGAAACCAACGGTACGACACGAAAATCGAGACGAGGCACGGAAAAACGAGAAAATCAGCACAGTTAGCCGCAGATCAATTCGCGGCCAAGGACGGAACTCGAGGCAGCACGGGACTCGAAGCGCACGGGACTCGAGCGCGGCTGGGGGGAGAACCAAGGGCCAGCCGCAGATATATCTGCGGCCAGCCGCAGATAGATCTGCGGCTGCCCTTGGCAGTGCTTTATTAGGCCAGTTCGCATACAGAAAGAAAAAAGAGAGAGAAGAGAAGCATTCAGCAGCAGCAGCAACTCGGTAGGAACAAAAAACAGCAGCAAAACAAGAGCAATTAGGAGAGAAAAAGAGTGAAAAAGAGTGAGGAATTGTACCAAATTTGTGAGATTATATTCCATATTCTCTACTCTACTCAATACACAAACTCATACATATTGTGGGGATTAATTGCAAGGTGAAAAACCCTTTGTTCTTAGCATTTTGTTATACCATTTTGTTAATCTTTTGGTCATCCGAATCACCTTAAATGTAGTTTTTTCTTATATGTTATTGTGAAGCCATGGGTTAGGGACTATTAGTGAGGGTCTCATCGGAATGAAATTCCCCCTAATAGCCCGATGATATCCGTTTGGTGCAAATCTTAGCTATTATGGTATGGTATCATTCATAGTGTATTTCGATCGTCATTGTAAGACATCCTAGAGTGTTAGGCATCCCGTTGTTGTTTATTTTCGTTATATCCATTTGATGGTTGTGCAATAAGTTCGGATGTGAGCCTAGGAATGTGACCCCGTGGTCCAAATCCGATGATGGACATTTTTGAATGTATGTAATCGGGTGGATGTATCCGTTATTGTAAATATGTAATCGTCGGGACCTTAAAACGACGCCAAGGCGATAATCGTGTTTAAGGCCCCGAAATAGTGAAACTTGTGATTGTGGGGCGTTTGGGGTTATTTTGATGGCTTACATGCCCATGAATAGCCTCGAACGCGTGTTTTATGCTTGATTGGATTTTGGGACATGAAAAAAAATGATTTCAAAGATTAAACGATGAAGGTTTTTTTCCTTAAAATCAAGCAAACTAGGAGGTTAGCATCACGTAGCTAAAAAAATTGGAGGTGTTAATGAATGTCGATTTCTATTAAACGAGAAGGCTAAAGAAAGTCGTTTTCAAATGTCACAAAAAATGGTTTTAATAAAATAAGACAACGTTTTATTAAATCTTGGTGCGTAGGGTGAAAGATATCCTAGAAGTTGCCCATCATTTTATGAAAGCAATGTATAGATTTCGATTCCTATTTTCACGAAGGTCTAAAACTTTTGTTTTGCCAAAACGACACCTAAGGAAAATCTCATAGTTTTGCCAACTAAAATCAAACCTTTCTCGCAAAGCTTTTCTCGTTTAAGCCGATGGACATTCTAAGGCATTCTCAAAAGAAAAACACAATTTTCCCTAAATAGTCCAAATGATTCTTTTATGCAAACTCACCACAACATTTACATAGGCACACACACACACACACACGCACCCACACATTTCATGAATTAAAGGATAGGAAAGCATCAAGATTGCGGTAACCGTGCTTCACGGAAGTCGAGGGGTGCCTAACACCTTCCCCTCACTTAAGCAAGCCCCCGAACTCTATGAATCTCGATTCGCAGACCAATTAATTCGGAGTCACATATGAGCCAGCGATTTATAAAAAATGAAAACTCGGATGAGTTGGTACATCCATTTCAAATATACCAACTGGCGACTCTGGTTAAATTGGCTCATCATAAAAACAATCTTTAAAAAAACCCCGTCGACATTTAATGCCGATCTTTTCCAAAAAAATCATTCAACCAAAAGGCTAAAATTGGAAAAGACAAAAGAGACGAGAAAAACCCGGCGTCGACAGCTGGCGACTCTGCTGGGGACATTAGAGGGCTTAAGCCGCATTAAAATCTTGATGCTTCCCTATCCTTTAAGAATTCAAGAGTGGGTGTTTACGTGCGATATTTTTGACGTGTTTTGATTATTGTTGTGCGGATGTGTGTTGTTGTCCAAATGAATGAATGATTGAATGGGTTTCTCTTTACTTCAAAGTAATCATTTGCATGCGGTGAGGACGATGAATGTGAATGTATGTTGAGATTGTACCTCCTCCTGAGGCGAACCCGTCGGTTTGCTTATTACTGGACTCGAAGGGGCTGCTCCCCGGAGATGGCTCAGGAAACGCACCACTCAAATCCACTCCAATCGAAAGGGCTCAAACGAGTAGATTGCGAAGATTTGGGAACCTTCATGCCGAAAAGCCCGTGAGAGTAACCTTAGGATAGGTCAGCCTCAGATTAACCCAACGCAGGAAAAGTCTCTTCATGCCCTTTTACGTTTACGCGTATTAAATGTCATGATCCAATGCAATATCATTTACATCCCCTGTTGCTAAAAGAAGGTACTAACCTCTATGGTTGCAGGGAACAGCTGGGAACTTCCTAATTCACGTCTAGCATTGATTATTGCAATAAAAGACTGCTAACATTTGGTTTTGCAGGGAAAGATTAAAAGACCCTAAAATCACAAAATTTACAGTTTGAGCATGCATCCACATCTCTCATTTCCCTAGACTAAACTTTAAACCGTTTTCCCCTGTAGGATTGCTCCTCGAACGCGTTTGCAGTCTAAAAAGGCCCAGGTCTCTACCTCTGAAATGGCTGATCTCCCCGATCATAGTTCTGTATCTCGGGAAGAGTTTGATGACTTTAGGAAGCAGATGATGGAAATGGCCACAATGCTAAAAGAACAGTTCTTAATCAGACAGGATCCGTCAAACCAGGGACCGCACAATGTACCACCGCCAGGGGGTGACCAGAATCCTCCTAAGGATGATGCAATCCTATTCAAAAATAACCAACATCAGCTTAAGGACGAGCCGATCCTCCCAAAGGTCATTCCTGCCCTCAACAAGACAGTAATCACGATTCCAGAGGAGGGAGATACTGATGACCTTTGCAGGAAAATGAAGCAGATGGAGGAGACCATCCAATCTCTAAAAGGCATAGGCTCCCTGGGTAGGGTTAATTATGCAGATTTGTGTGTCTTCCCCGGAACCAGATATCCAGAGAAATTTAAGATCCCCGAATTCGAGAAATACAATGGGAAAGGGGATCCTTACACTCACCTGAAAATATATATTGGAGAACTGGGGTCCTATGCGGAAGACGAAGGATTAAGGATGCAATTATTCCAGAAAAGCTTGACGGGGGAGGCGAGGATCTGGTATGCCCGTCTCGATAATGCCCGGATTCATAATTGGGAGGAGCTGGCCCATACCTTTCTGACACAGTATAGCTTTCAGGCACAGATGGCCCCTGACAGATATCAAATGACAAAAATCAAGAAACAACCAAGGGAAACCTTCAGGGACTATGCCCAACGATGGAGGGGTATGGCCGCACAAGTGAATCCTCCAATGAGTGAGTCAGAGATGGTGATGACCTTTGTGGATATACAAGAAGCACCTTATTATGAGCGGGTCATATCAGGGGTTGGAAGACCTTTCGCCGAGATGATAAAACACGGAGAAATGGTGGACATGGGGTTGAAATCGGGTAAAATCCGGGACTTCACAGCTCTTTGAAACGGCTGCGGAACAAATCCAAAGTGGGAATTATGGCAGTACTTCCCGCAGGCCCCAAAAGCGAAAAGAGGAAGATGTCTCTCTCGTGCTGCAGGGATCATCCAGGAAAGTGGAGAATAGCCCTCCCGTACAAATACAAAGATTTGTGCCGCCCCGGCAACCCAATTTTGATAATCCCAGAACGGACGGACGAAGGAGGTTTGAGACCACACAGAGGCGGGTATTCACCCCGCTTGGGGATCCTCTTGAGCAGATTTTGGCAATATTGATATCACAGAGGAAGATTGTCGATTTGGCACCTCCATGTGACCCGAAGGGAAGAAAATTTGACCCCAGTAAAAAGTGTGCATATCATTCAGGTTCCCCGGGTCATGACACTCAGGAATGTTGGACGCTGAAACACATAATTCAAAACCTGATTGATAGCGGGGAAATCGTGGTGGAGCAGCCTGAGCCGCCAAATGTTAAAATCAATCCCCTACCGAAGCATGATGGGGGAGGGGTCAATATGGTGGAAGCCATCGAAACCGAAGGACCGCCAAGGCGAAATTATATGATAGGGATTTATGGGATGGTTGGCATGACGGGTAGTCAGGAGAATATGCAGGGGGCACCGATTAGGTTGACGGGTGCAAGCCGGAGTATCACAGGGGGGCCTATCAAGTTAGCGGCTCCAAAACCTCTCATCATCGTAGCAAGACCACAGATCCCTATTTGCAATCTAAAAACAGTACCGTGGAACTACGGGGGTGTATTAGAAGAGGCGGCCAGTTGTGCTTCCGTAACATCAAAGGGGAATCCCTTGTATCTTCCAAGAAGAGTCCTCAAGAGTAAGAGAAAAGAGAACGAGAGGATATCCGAGGAAAAAGCCGTGGAGTTCTTGGAAAAGATGGATCATCCGGAAGTAAGGGGGATCAGGACGGTGAGCGAGGAATCGACTCTAACGTCGATCATGGATTTGGTGTTATCGTCCAGCGACCACTGCAGAATCTTGGCCAAAATCCTAGGGGAGGCTCACATTCCCAAGACAATTAGCCAAGAAAGTTTCGGCCGCCTAGTGGACCATCTGCTAGAGAACAATGTGCTATCAATCACAGATGATGATATCCCGAAAGAGGGAAGGGGGCATCGGAGACCGCTACACATCGCAGTGATCTCATCAGGGTATATCATGAATGGGGTATTGATTGATGGGGGATCAGCACTGAATATTTGTTCCCTCAGTACACTGAGAAAAAGGAACATTAATCCCAAGCGCTTGCGGGCCAGTCACGTGGTGGTGCGAGCCTTCGATGGATCCCGGAAGGATACATTGGGAGAAATAGAGTTGCCCGTGGAGATAGGGCCGTATACTTTTGATATTTCCTTTCAGGTCCTGGATATCTCCGCCAGTTATAACATGTTATTGGGAAGACCATGGATACATATGGCTGGGGCAGTTCCCTCTACACTACACCAACAAATCAAGTTCATCGTCAGCGGGAATCTGGTAACAATCTCCGCAGAGCGTAATGACCCTTTTCCGGCCAAGAATGGTCTGCCAGTAATCAATGTGGACGAATCCGCGGCGCCTGCCAGTTGTCAAGCACGGGAAATCAGCTTCTCCCCACTATAGAGGTCTGGGAGCTCCAGCCATAAAAATCGAAAGCCTCCCCTGAGCTCACCTTCGTTGCTAGAGAAATGATGAAGATGAAGTTTCAACCTGAGCAGGGTTTGGGAAAAGAACAACCAAGGAATTTCCACGCCTATTCAACTGCCCAACCAGACAGGCAGGGCAGGGTTGGGATATCATGGAGGCATAGAGCGGAAACCACTCTCAAAGGGAAGCCCCATTTCGATCGACTGGAATCCTAATGCCGAGGGACCATAATGAACAAGGAACGGACAAGCCCGTGTCCGAATTAGAAGGTAAAGATTTGACTCCTGCGGATGATGAGGCAGTCAAAAGGAAGAGTTTCCTGCGGGAGGTCATGCAGCAGTTCGAAACCAAATGCTATATCTCTGGACCATCAATGAACATTGGAGAGGGGAAGGATACGGCCACAACGTCGGGGGCCCAACAGAGTGTGCCTGTCATCGATTGGGCAGGGTTAGTTATCCCTAACAATGCTATGAGGGAAGACCGATACGATGTGGCGGTAGTCGTCAAGGAAGTCTCTGGTGCGCAGCCGCCTGTCATATGTCGCATCCCGACTGATCTGACCACCGATAACTGGACGGTGGAGCCAATAATATCCAGACAAGGGTAAAGCACGGTGTCGGGGTGGTAGACCCCGGAGAGTGGGGGATGAATGTCTACCAATTTTGGTTCTTTATTTTATATATTTTGCATAACTATGTTAGTTTGTCATGTTATTTTAAGAGCGACCATTGTGGAAAGATGAATTATATATATGACAGTATTTTGTTTCAATGTCAGGTGTACCAATTTGAGTATTCCTTGCTTAACAAGCGATCCCTCAAATTTGAATGATGACTATGATTTTGATATCGAGCTGGATTTCGATTTAATGGGTATTGAGCAGGACGAGACAGATTACGATGACGCGCCTGACGAGATCAAAGGGTGGGTCGAGGATAAACCCAAACCCAACTTAGACCAAACCATCACCATAAATATCGGAACCCCTGACCAACCCAAAGAGCTCAAGATCGGGACAGACCTGACCCCTAACCAGAAAGTAGAAATGACCAAATTGCTACGCCAGTATGAGGATGTGTTCACCTGGTCTCATGAGGATATGATCGGATTATCCACCGACATTGTGGTACACCAGCTGCCCATCAAGGAAGGTTTCAAGCCCGTCAAGCAAAAACTAAGAAAGCTAAAACCGGAATGGAGCTTGAAGGTAAAGGAGGAGATCATCAAACAGTTCAGGGCTGGAATCATCATGGTGTCCACCTACCCAGAATGGTTGTCCAATGTGGTCCCAGTGGCTAAGCTTGGAGGAAAGGTGAGGGTATGTGTTGACTATAGAGATCTGAACAAGGCCAGTCTCAAGGATAATTTCCCAGTACCTTTTATACACATATTGGTGGATAACACAGCCCAATACGAGATGTACTCTTTCGTTGATTGCTTTGCGGGGTATCATCAGATAATGGTGGCAGAGGAGGACCGGGAGAAAACAGCCTTCATCACCCCTTGGGGCACTTTCTGCTATAGACGGTTGGCTTTCGGTCTCACAAATGCAGGGGCTAACTTATCAAAGAGCTATGATGGCCCTGTTCCACGATATGATGCACAAGGAGATAGAGGTCTACGTGGATGACATTATCGTGAAGTCAAAGATAGAATCTGATCATGTGACCCATCTCCAAAAGCTATTTGACCGGCTCAGAAAATATAATTTAAGGCTCAATCCGGCAAAGTGTGCTTTCGGAGTGCAATCGGGCAAACTCTTGGGATTCCTGGTTAGTGATCGTGGCATCGAGTTGGATCCGGCCAAGATTAAGGCCATTGTGGATATGCCGGCACCCCGCACTGAAAAGGAAATAAGAGGATTTCTGGGAAGAATAAATTTCATCAGCCGCTTCATATCCCATTTGACAACCACGTGCGAGCCAATTTTCAAGCTGTTAAGAAAAGATGTCTCCCAAGAATGGAATGAGCAATGCCAGGAAGCCTTTCAGATCATTAAGAAGCAGCTGACGGAATCACCCGTGCTGGTACCACCACCCGAAGGATGAGATCCCTCTATTCATGTATATATCAGTCAATGACATTGCGATGGGCTGTATGCTGGGGCAGAAGAATGAATCAGGCAAAGAGCAGGCCATTTATTACCTCAGCAAGAGATTTAGCCGATGTGAACAGAATTACACCCCTATCGAAAGGACCTGTTGTGCTTTGGCTTGGGCTGCAATGAGATTACAGCATTATCTCCATGGGCACACCACGTACCTGATATCAAGGATGGATCCCCTGAAATACATCTTTGAATGGCCCATGCTGAACTGTCGACTTTCAAGATGGCAGTTAATCTTACAGCAGTTCGACATTGTATACGTAACTCAGAAAGCCATGAAGGGGCAGGGAATTGCAGATCAATTGGCAGAAGCGCCATCAGGGGGAATGGAGCCTTTAGACACTCCTTTGCCGGGCGAAGACGTATTCTGGATCTTGCGCGCGAGAGAGGATGACGAGGGGCAGTTCTGGAAATTGTATTTTTGATGGTGCCATGAATGCGGAGGGGGCAGGAGCCGGAGCAGTCCTGGTCTCTATCACAGGAGAGCAAATACCCCGTAGCCACTAAATTACAGTTCAGTAACTCAAACAACACAGCTGAGTATGAGGGATGTATATTGGGACTTTCCGTTTGGCTCGCGATATGGGGGTGAAAAGGTTAGCAGTGTTCGGGGATTCGGAGCTGGTAATCAGACAAGCGATCGGGGTGTACAGCACTAAAGAGCTCCGGTTGCTTCCATACCACCGTTGTGTTATCCAACTGATGCAAGAGTTCGAAGATATCGCTTTCCGACACATCCCCCGGGGACGGAATGATTTCGCCGATGCATTGGCGACTTTAGCTTCTCTAGTCCACACAATCAAGAGCAGGAACGTTCCACAGATAGAGATAGCAGTGTAGAACGCCCCGGCATACGAGGAGCACGTGGCGGTACTATCGGACGAGGGGGTTCTGCCAAAGCAGCCTTGGTATCACGACATAAGGGAATATCTGAGGGATAGATCCATTCCCGACCAAGCCGGCCGAGCGGAGAGGTTGAGAATTCAAAAGATGGCAATGAAATTTTATCTGAGCGGAGATTCACTGTACAAGAGGGATGCCAATTTGGGATTGCTACGATGTGTAAATGAAATGCAGGCCCAAAAGATTATGGACGAAATACATGGTGGAGTGTGTGGGCCACACATGAGTGGGCCGATGCTGGCCAAGAAGATCTTGAGAACGGGGCATTACTGGTTGACGCTGAAAGCCGACTGTGATGATCACGTCAAGCGGTGTTACCAATGCCAGGCGCACGGTAATGTTATCCATGCGCCTCCCAATGAACTGCACTGTATGACCTCCCCTTGGCCATTCTCAATGTGGGGTATGGATGTGATCGGACCAATAGAGCCCAAAGCAAGCAACGGCCACCGATTTATATTCGTCATGATCGATTACTTCACTAAATGGGTAGAAGCAGCTTCTTTCCCCAAAGTAACCTCAGGAGATCATCGTCGGTTTCATCAGGAATAATGTCATTTGCCGATACGGGCAACCTGAGGTTTTAGTCTCTGACAATGCCAAGAATTTGAACAATACCCTCATGAAGGGATTATGCGACCAGTTTAAGATCAAACACCTCAATTCTGTCATTTACCGTCTTAAGATGAATGGGGCAGTGGAAGCTGCAAATAAGAATATCAAGAAGATCATGGCGAAAATGTCCGCTAATCATCGGGGATGGCCGGATCTGCTACCTCTCACCTTGCTGGCGTACAGAACGTCGGTACGTACTTCTACAGGGGCAACCCCGTAACGCTCTGGTATAACGGAATGGAGGCGGTTCTGCCAGTTGAGGTTGAGATGGCGTCCCTCAGAATCTTGATTGATGCTCAGATAAACGAGGAGGATTGGATGCAAAGTCGGTACGACCAATTGGCCCTAATTGATGAAAGGAGGGTGGCCGCTGTGTTGCACGGTCAGTTATATCAGCAAAGGATCTCCCGATCATACGACAAGAAGATAAGACCTCGAAAATTCAAAGAAAATGACCTAGTGTTAAAGAGAGTCATGCCTTGTCAAGACGAAGCCAAAGGGAAGTTTGCCCCGAACTGGGAGGGGCCTTTTGTGATTAAGAAAGTGCTGTCTAGAGGAGCCCTCATACTGCAGGATATGGATGGGGAGGTGTTTCCACAACCCCTCAATTCCGACTCGGTGAAACGGTTCTATGCATAAAAAAAAAAAAAAAAAAAAAAAAGATATCTCTCATCATTTTTCTCCTCGTTCTTTGGAAGAACGAACTACGTAGGACCTGATCTCCCGACTTGTGGGGGTACGTAGGCAGCCATTGTGGCACGGTCCCATTCCTTACAAATAACACTTTCTTCCATCAAACCGATTCCCAATAGCCAGAAAAACCTTCCTATACCCTCGAAACTTTTCCGAAACCAGCCACCTGATCAGCTTCATCTTAAAGTGACCTAACCCTAACCCAACCAAGCAGTTAGCCCAAATCTAAGACTCAGCCGATGAAATCGACAGGAGGTGCGGCAATATCTGACAAATCCCCATCAAGACTTGAGAAGAGAAAAAAAGCAAGATATCAAAATCATGGTTAGCGGGATAAAATGAGGGTCCAATGAAAGGCAACGATACGACAAAAGGGGAAAACGACTGAATCTAAATACTTGTCTATATAAATAGGTCATTTTGTTACAAGGTTTCTCTTTTTGATAACCGATGAAACTGACATAGTCTATGCAGGAAATAAAATGATCTACCAATCTGAAACTAATCAAAGCAGGATGGATTAAGTGGTGGATAGATCTGAGGCATCGGCATTCCCGGCAATTTGTTGCCCCATCATGTCGACGCGATCCAATAAGCAATGGCTCGGCTAACGGTCTCAGAGTGAGCATCTATAATTGCCTTAGTCTGCAATACAATGGCGTCTCTATCAGCATGAACAACATCCCTGGCCAGGATAGCAGCATCTCTCTCAACAAGAGCAGCATACCTCTCAGCCTCGGTAGTAATCGAGATGGGTGAACACCGGACGGACAGGGACCTAATGGCTCAGAATACCCTCCGCAAAGCCCGCCGACACCGGAAAGAATAATAAGGATTAGGAACGCTCCGGAAGATCATCTGCCATATCTCTGTCACCGGCGACAAACCGTCCAATCAGCGGAGAAGCCACCGACCAATCCTGTGGGGATCGAGATCCAAGCATACAACGACATCTGGCGACGACACCTGTAGAAAATAGTATCAAAAAGACTGTACAGGGGTCATTCTCTATCCATGAATAAAAAGCTTGCATCATACATGACTCGTTATGTGAAAATAAAATACAAAATTCTGAATAAGTCGGACGTCGAACACGACGAATCAAGGCAAGACCCGGCTGAACCCTGGGAAGGGCTGAGATCCACGCGAACCACAGCAATATGGTGAGCAACCCTGGGAAGGGCTGGTATCCACAAAAAGAAAAAAGGACAAAAACAGCAAACCCTGGGAAGGGCTGAGATCCAAGCAAACCGCGACAGAGTGGTGAGCAAACCTGGGAAGGCATCCAAGCAAACCGCGACAGAGTGGTGAGCAAACCCTGGGAAGGGCTGAGATCCACGCGAACCACAACAAGATGGTGAGCAACCCTGGGAAGGGCTGATATCCACAAAAAGAAAAAAAGACAAAAAACAACAAACCCTGGGAAGGGCTGAGATCCAAGCAAACCGCGACAGAGTGGTGAGCAAACCCTGGGAAGGGCTGAGATCCACGCGAACCACAGCAATATGGTGAGCAACCCTGGGAAGGGCTGGTATCCACAAAAAGAAAAAAAGACAAAAACAACAAACCCTGGGAAGGGCTGAGATCCAAGCAAACCGCGACAGAGTGGTGAGCAAACCTGGGAAGGCATCCAAGCAAACCGCGACAGAGTGGTGAGCAAACCCTGGGAAGGGCTGAGATCCACGCGAACCACAACAAGATGGTGAGCAACCCTGGGAAGGGCTGATATCCACAAAAAGAAAAAAGACAAAAAACAACAAACCCTGGGAAGGGCTGAGATCCAAGCAAACCGCGACAGAGTGGTGAGCAAACCTGGGAAGGCATCCAACCAAAACAAAAAACCCTGGGAAGGGCTGAGATCCAAGCAAACCGCGACAGAGTGGTGAGAAAACCTGGGAAGGCATCCAACCAAAACTAACACCCTGGGAAGGGCTAAGATCCAAACAAACCACAACCCTGGGAAGGGCTAAGATCCAAACCAACAACAACCCTGGGAAGGGCTGAGATCCAAGCAAATCGCATATGTATTGTCATTCTTGTGCACTGTCATTCATGCATCGAGTGTCTATTCTTTATCCTGTTCATTTCATTCATCATTGCATAAACATGATAAAGAGGGGCAGCTGTAGACACCCGATTTTTGCATTTCCTATACTAACCCTGACAGGAGGGCAAAATCGTCAATTGACCCGGCACACGAGAATAAAGGGTGGACATAAAGACGAACCCTCAAAACCACCACGACGGGATGATATTGAAGCCGACACGACAACAAACGAATGTCGAGAGTCAGTTACTGATCACTGTGCTTGCCCGGATGACGTGGCACGTTTCCCGACGGGTTCCGGACTGCCGAGCGCAAACCCGTCAGCGGAAACCAATGGTACGACACGAAAATCGAGACGAGGCACGGAAAACGAGAAAATCAGCACAGTTAGCCGCAGATCAATTCGCGGCCAAGGACGGAACTCGAGGCAGCACGGGACTCGAAGCGCACGGGACTCGAGCGCGGCTGGGGGGAGAACCAAGGGCCAGCCGCAGATATATCTGCGGCCAGCCGCAGATAGATCTGCGGCTGCCCTTGGCAGTGCTTTATTAGGCCAGTTCGCATACAGAAAGAAAAAAGAGAGAGAAGAGAAGCATTCAGCAGCAGCAGCAACTCGGTAGGAACAAAAAACAGCAGCAAAACAAGAGCAATTAGGAGAGAAAAAGAGTGAAAAAGAGTGAGGAATTGTACCAAATTTGTGAGATTATATTCCATATTCTCTACTCTACTCAATACACAAACTCATACATATTGTGGGGATTAATTGCAAGGTGAAAAACCCTTTGTTCTTAGCATTTTGTTATACCATTTTGTTAATCTTTTGGTCATGCCGAATCACCTTAAATGTAGTTTTTTCTTATATGTTATTGTGAAGCCATGGGTTAGGGACTATTAGTGAGGGTCTCATCGGAATGAAATTCCCCCTAATAGCCCGATGATATCCGTTTGGTGCAAATCTTAGCTATTATGGTATGGTATCATTCATAGTGTATTTCGATCGTCATTGTAAGACATCCTAGAGTGTTAGGCATCCCGTTGTTGTTTATTTTCGTTATATCCATTTGATGGTTGTGCAATAAAGTTCGGATGTGAGCCTAGGAATGTGACCCCCCGTGGTCCAAATCCGATGATGGACATTTTTGAATGTATGTAATATCGGGTGGATGTATCCGTTATTGTAAATATGTAATCGTCTGGCCTTAAAAACGACGCCAAGGCGAATAATCGTGTTTAAGGCCCTGAAATAGTGAAACTTGTGATTGTGGGCGTTTGGGGTTATTTTGATGGCTTACATGCCCATGAATAGCCTCGACGCGTGTTTATGCTTGATTGGATTTTGGGACATGAAAAAATGATTTCAAAGATTAAACGATGAAGGTTTTTTTCCTTAAAATCAAGCAAACTAGGAGGTTAGCATCACGTAGCTAAAAAATTGGAGGTGTTAATGAATGTCGATTTCTATTAAACGAGAAGGCTAAAAGAAAGTCGTTTTCAAATGTCACAAAAATGGTTTTATAAAATAAGACAACGTTTTATTAAATCTTGGTGCGTAGGGTGAAAGATATCCTAGAAGTTGCCCATCATTTTATGAAAGCAATGTATAGATTTCGATTCCTATTTTCACGAAGGTCTAAAACTTTTGTTTTGCCAAAACGACACCTAAGGAAAATCTCATAGTTTTGCCAACTAAAATCAAACCTTTCTCGCAAAGCTTTCTCGTTTAAGCCGATGGACATTCTAAAGGCATTCTCAAAAGAAAAACACAATTTTCCCTAAATAGTCCAAATGATTCTTTTATGCAAACTCACCACAACATTTACATAGGCACACACACACACACACACGCACCCACACATTTCATGAATTAAAGGATAGGAAAGCATCAAGATTGCGGTAACCGTGCTTCACGGAAGTCGAGGGGTGCCTAACACCTTCCCCTCACTTAAGCAAGCCCCCGAACTCTATGAATCTCGATTCGCAGACCAATTAATTCGGAGTCACATATGAGCCAGCGATTTATAAAAAATGAAAACTCGGATGAGTTGGTACATCCATTTCAAATATACCAACTGGCGACTCTGGTTAAATTGGCTCATCATAAAAACAATCTTTAAAAAACCCCGTCGACATTTAATGCCGATCTTTTCCAAAAAAATCATTCAACCAAAAGGCTAAAATTGGAAAAGACAAAAGAGACGAGAAAAACCCGGCGTCGACAACACTAAAGCAAGTATGTATGTGCTTATTGGAGAATAAGTTCATTGAACATAACTCGCTAAAGGAATACATAATGAAGTTTTACTTGTCTGTCAATAGAAATTCCTCTAGTGATAGTAGTACAAGTGATTCTTGGACTTGAGATCATCATAGTATTTTGTGTATGATGAGTTATACTTTGACATGCCCCTTAAGACCTTTAGAGTATATCAAAGGGTATGCTTGGATATAATAAATTGTACATGGAGATAGGTGAATGGTCAACAAAGAATCAACCACGTCTAATAAAAGATGAGAATGTCCTATGTGATTCGATAAATGACAACTTAGTAGTCCTTGGGCAAGGCATAATGAAATTAGAAAGGAGTTTCTAATTTGCATTATTTAGAGTTGTGCATTTAAGAATCAAAATGCATATAATTAAATAAAATAAGACTTGACAGTAATTCCATGTCTTATATTTAATTGGGATATTGTATGGTAGAAGGATTGAATTGTACGGTAACTAATCACTGAAAGGTTCTTTTGTAATTAATGTTGAAATCTATATTATCTGGAAAGTTGTTGATCGCTAAGGGGCTTACCATTATTGTAGAATATATATTATTTTTTTTAAATGATTTAAATAGTTTAACTTATTTATTTAAATAAGATTAGAATTGTTCTAATTGATTTATTCACAACCAGTTTAATATGGAGAACCTAAAGGGTCACACCGCAAAAGAAAAATATTTATTTAAGAAGTAAATAGCATAATCGTAATAATAAGTTAAGTATATTTAATTTAATCTATGGAGATAGAATAAATTAAATAACTTAATATTTATTTAATATTTTGGAAATATTAAATATAAATTAATAGGAGTCTTATTCTTATTCTTATTCTTATTCTTATTATTATTTAATTCCTAAAAGAATTTGGGAATTAATTAATAGAAGTACTCTCACAAATTCCTAATTAGATTAGGAGTTTAATTAATTAAAAAAGTTTAACTAAAATAAAACCCTAATCCTAAATAGTTTAGGAGGGTTACCCATATCTATAAATAAGAGGAGTCTTATTATGGATTAGGGTTACACACACACTTCCATAAGATTTTGGAGAGTACTTACAATTTCTATAGAGATAGAAACTAGGATTTTGCCAACACCCCTCTTCTTGAGTATATATTATTCCTTGGTGGATCACCTCTAAAGGCCAAACACTTGGGTGGCTAACGTTGATCAAAGGAAGGAATCTAACCGGTGAATTCAAGGAGAATGCAAAAGGATTTGGAGTTGAACTTGTACCCGAGGAAGCACGGTTCTATGATGGTATAATTCTTATTCTCTATCTCTTTCGTTTAATTGATAATTGAGCACAAGGAAAGATTATGGTGATGGTTTGTATAAAATTTTAAAATCTGATTTTATCGCGATTCCGCTATATTTATGTAATTTGATTGCATGCTCGTGCCATATACAAACCTAAAAGTGGTATCAGAGCCAAACCTTGTGTTAATTATCGATTTTGATGATTCCATGTATGTATAGGTATGTGATTCGATCAATTTTCTGGGTAAAATCTGAATTTCCTGTATCTGCGACGCAGCGCGGCCGCGCCGCTTCCAGTTCATTCTGGAGCGCGGCCGCACCCGAACCCAAAAACCGTTTCTAGGGGTGCAGCTCGACCGCGTCGGTCTGCAGATTTTGAAAACTTGTTTTCTTCTCCAATTAAAGTAAATAGTTTATTCAATTGGAGAATGTTTAAAATAAAGATGTTTATTTTGTCTTAATTAGGATTCTAGGTTGCTAAAATTAAAGGAGTTTAATTTTGATTTAATTTTTGATTAAAATAAAAGAGTTTATTTTGTTTCAAAACTAAATATTAGCAAACTTTTTGTCCATTAAATGATATCGATGCATATATGGAATGGTTTTTATTATTCATGAGATGAATGTAATTTAGTAATGTATATGGTGATATGTATGATAATAAATGGGATTGATTATGGACTATTGACCAATGGTGATTAGATTTATTTTATGAGGATGCTTGAATGAATGGATTTTTATAAATGGGATCTGCGTACCTCGTTCTTCCTCCTATGTACTTCCCCTTGATTGCTGATCAAGGTTTCTATTTATTGTAAATAGTTTATGTAATAGGATTAGTTAGAATTATTTTGAATAATTGGAGACAAAGGAGCAAGGAGCGCTTGAAGACTCATTTGTAATGGAGCCCGGGATTTAAATATAATAGTATAATTAAATTCAGTTCTTGCATCCTAGGTTTGACCTTTTGGTTCACTTAGTGGCTCTAGTGAACCAAACTAGAATAAAAGTCTGTAATCAATCCGGGTAGAATATAGTATTCTATATGTGCATGTTTACTATATATATGTGTGTGTGTGTGTGTGTGTGCATGCGCGTTAAACAAGATGAGACAAATAATAACAAAACCCTCAAAGAAATCATATTAAGTTGTAACGTTCAAAGATATTTGGAATATCAAACATCGCCTTCTGGCATGATAAAATTGTTAGGTTTGAACATAGCGCGAATATGCAATCAAATTACATAAATAGTGCGGAAGCGCGATAAAATCGGATTTTAAAATTTTTATACAAACCATCACCATGATCATCCATGTGCTCAATTTTCAATTAAACGAAAGAGATAGAGATTAAGAAAGTATACCCTCGTAGAACCGTGCTTCCTCGGGTACAAGTTCACCTCCAATTCCTTCGCGTTGTCCTTGAATTTCACCGATTAAATTCCTTCCTTTGATCAACGTTAGCCACCCAAGTGTTTGGCCTCTAGAGGTGATCCACCATGGAATAATAGTTGTTCAAGAAGATGGGTGTTGGCAAAACCCTAGTTTCTATCTCTATAGAAATTGCAAGTACTCTCTCTCTCCAATTCTCATGGAAGAGTGTGTAAATTGTCTAACCCCAAATCCTAATAAGACTCCTCTTATTTATAGATATAGGAAACCCTCCTAAACTATTTAGGATTAGAGTTTTTATTTTAATTAAACTCCTTTAATCCAATTAGGAATTCATGAGAGAGTACTTCTATTAATTAATTCTCAATCCCTATTAGGAATTAAATAATAGTAATAGTAATAATAATAATAAGACTCCTCTTATTAATTTATATTTAATATTTCTAAAATATTAAATAATAAATATAAAGCTATTTAATTTATTCTATCTACATAGATTAAATTAAATACACTTAACTTGTTATTACAATTATGTTATTTACTTCTTAAATAAATATTTTCCTTTTGCGGTGTGACCCTTTAGGTTCTCCATATTAAACCGGTTGTGAATAAATCAATTAGAACAATTCTAATCTTATTTAAATAAATAAATTATACTATTTAATTCATTTAAATAAATAATATTTATTCTACAATAAGGGTAAGCCCCCTTAGCGATCAACGACTTTCCAGATAATATAGATTTCAACATTAATCACAAAAGAACCTTTCAGTGAATAGTTACCGTACAATTCAATCCTTCTGCCATACAATGTCCCAATTAAATATAAGACATGGAATTACTGTCAAGTCTTATTTTATTTAATTATATGTATTTCGATTCTGAAATGCACAACTCTGATTAATGCAAATTAGAAACTCCTTTCTAATTTCATTCTGCTTTGGCCAAAGACTTCTGAGTCGTCATTTATCGAATCACATAGGATATTCTTTCCTTTTACTAGAAGTGGTAGATTCTTTATTGATCATTCACCTATCTCCATGTATAACTTATTATACCCAATCATACCCTTTGATATACCCTAAAGGTCTTAAGGGACATGTCAAAGTATAACTCATCATACACAAGATACTATGATGATCTCAAGTCCAAGGATCACTTGTACTACTATCACTAGAGGAATTCCTATTGACAGGCGAGTAAAACTCCATTAGGTATTCCTTAGCGAGCCACGTTCAGTGAACTTATTCTCTAATAAGCACCTACATACTTGTTTTAGTGTCTCCACACAAATAATTATGAGATCAATCATCCTCTTCATAAGAGCAAGCAACATATGTACTAATCTTATCCGGATTCACTAATCCCCTTTTTAGTAATCCAACGATTAGGAACAATTTTAGTTTGTGAGCTATCTAGAATTTAGATCTCATTAGCATGATCACCATCATGATTCTAAAAACATTGCTCAAAACTATGGGTTTATCACATTTAATATAACAACACCATGTAGATAAAGTAAAATGCCTTTAATAAACGAATAAGATTACAAAGTATATGCTACATCATATCAAATATGATTGGCTTGTGTGCATACTACTTCCAATCTCCCACTTGCACTAAAGCCAATCGTCATGGTATCTAATACCCTTCTTCTCTAAGTGATGATCATCCTGCTGTTTGGATAAAGCTTCGGTAAATGGATATGCAATGTTGTTCTTGAGAGTCCACTATCTCTATAGTGACTTCTCCTCTTTGAATGATTCCACTAATCAAATGAAAGTGCTGCAACACATGTTTGAATCCAAGATGAGACTTAGGAACTATTCCTAGTTCTGTAATGAACTTTTCATCCAAACAATCATACTTGCAGCTTCATTTACAGCTATATACTTTGTCTTTGTCACTAAACCAACAACTCTTTGCTGTTTGGAACCTTTCCAATTCACTGCACCACCTTTCAAGGTAACGATTTACCTTAAAGTGGATTTGTTATCGTCTTGGTCAGTCTGAAAAAACTTGAGTCTGTTTAGCCCTCTAGTTTTAATTCAAACCTACCATGAATTATGATTACATCTTCAATACCGGTTAAGTACTTAAAGATATTTATCACTGTCTTACAGTGATCTTCTCCAGAATATGACTGATCAACATCAGGCCTAGTATATTCATTGCATACATGATAGTAACTCATGTGATCTCTCTTTCAATTGGGGACAATTTTAGAGAGATTCTCTCCATGGCTCATCATCATGAGACCTCTCTTGGAGTTTGCCATGCTAAACGCCTTTAGCATCAAATGAATATACGTTCCTTGGGTCAAGCCGAACATCCTTTTAAATCTATCTATATAGACTTATATCCCCAATTTATAGGATGCTCCTCCCAAGTCATTCATGGAGGAATGTTTAGACAATTTTATCTTTACTGATTGTAGCATTGGTGTGTTATTCCTTATCAGTTGTATATCAACATATAATACCAAGGAATGTCACAGTGCTCCCACTGACCCTTTTGTACACACTAGGTTCATTCTCCTTTTGATAAAATCAAACTCTTTTGATTGTCTCATCAAAACGAATGTTTCATCTTTGAGAAGCTTGTTTTAATCCATTAATGGATCATTGTAGCTTAAAACACGATTTGCTTCAACCTTTGAAACAAATTCCTCTGGCTGTATCATACATACATTCTCCTCAAGTCCTCATTGAGGAAGGACGTCTCCACATCCATTTTGCCAGATTTCGTAATAAGCTGCAATCACAAGCAAAATCCAAATGGACTTGAGCATTACCCGGTAATAAGGTTTTATCACAGTCAACTCCTTGACTTGAAAAACCTTTTAAACAAGTCTGGTCTTATAGGTCTCCACCTTGCCATTTGCCCCAGTGTTTCTCTTAAAGACCCATATACACCATAGTCTATACTTGGTTCTTATACATGGAGTCCATTTCGGATTTCATGGCCATCTGCCATTTCTCTGAGTATCTTCTACTCATAGCCTCATCGTATATAACTGGATCATCATCCTCTATGATGAATCCATACCTCCTAGGTATCTTCGGTACTCTTCCAGATTTACGATTCGGTTGTGGTACAATAGGTCTATCTACAGGTTCCTCGGTTCGACTTAAAATGCTTTGTGGTTCTTGAACTCCTTCAAGATCTATTACCCTTCCACTAGCTTCTTCAATGATAAACACCTTTATCTAAGAAGGAAACGTGTAGGATTATAGTAATAATAATACCCTAAACTTCTTTAGGATATCCCACAAATTGCACTTGTCAGATTTTTGTCCCAAACTTATCTTTGAAACCTTTTCACATAAGCTGGACAACCCCTTATCTTAACATATTTAAGACTAGGAATCCTCCCTATCCATAACCTTTATGAAGTTTTGGGGCCGGATTTTTGAGGTTACCTTATCTTGTAGATATGCAGCCGTTTCTAGGGTATAACCCCAGATGGATACTAGAATGTTGGTAAAATCATTATGGACTGCACCATGTCCAACAAGGTACAATTTCTCCTTTTAGATACACCAATCAATTATTGCGTATCAGGAGGTTTCCATTATGAGAAAATACCATTTTGAGATGATCTAGAAACTTATTGCACAAGTATTCCTTCCTCGATCTGATCAAAGAATCTTAATACTTTGTCAATTTGTTTCACTTCTGAATTCTTTGAACCTTTCAAATGATTCAGACTTGTATTTCATCAAATACACACATTCAACTCTTTGAATGACCATCTCCTTTTTTCTTTTATTAGTTTGTTCAATTTGCAAAATATTTTTCATGTAAGTCAAGTTTATAAAGTCTATCAAGTGATCTTTCAGTTTCAAACAAAACATTATCATTATAAATAGAACAACAATTGTTCTTAAATATAATACCAAAACCTTCCTTGTCCAACAACGGAAGTAATAATGTTTCTAAAGAGAACTGGAACATAATAACAACTTATTAACTTAATAGACTTGCCCGTAGGCACTGTTAAACTATAAGTTCCTATGGTTAATGTAGCAACCTTTGCTCCATTACAACACATAAGATTACTACTTTGTTTAGCTTTCTACTTCTGCTTAGTCTCTGCATTGGATTGCATACGTGAGAACTACAGCCGGTATCCAATACCCAAGTAGAACCTTGACTTATAGAAAAATTTATTTTATTTCAATCATGAACAAACCCATATTTGTAACCGAAGTTTCACTAAGCTTCTTCTGGTTAGCCTCTGTAAGATTCTCCTTACAGTTTCCTTTCTAGTATCCAGGCTTATTGCAGTGGAAGCAAACTCCTTTGCTATCTGCATCAGTCTTGTTCTTATTGTCCTTTGTTTTGGCTTTCCATTTACCTTCTTTGAATTGTCCTTCTTTTAAGAAGATCCTTTGGCCCTCTTCCGCTTCCTGGAAGAATCATCTACCAGTATGACTTGGTTTTTCTTGGTTGGAAAGTGACTCTTTACAGTTTTCAACATGTTTAAGAAACTCAGGCAGGCTGACATATAGCTTGTTCATGTGGAAATTCACAACAATTTGTGAGAAAGAGTCCGGAAGTGATTGCAAGATCAAATCTTGGATCAACTCTCCATCCATTAAAACCCAGTTGTCCCAATTGTTCAATCAGATTGATCATTTTAGGACATATGTCTGTACTGTAGTGCCATTGGTCATTCTAGATCGGAAGAGCTCCCTAGATATCTGATATCTAATAGTCCTACGTTCCTCACCCTTCAACTCCTTGAAGGTGCAAGAGTATAGCAGGAGCATCCATAGTTTCATGCTGACACTGAAGCTCGTTACTCATGGATGCGAGCATGATGCATTGAGCCAACTGTGCATCATCTTGCCACTTTCTAAAAGTAGCAATCTCTTCCTCTGAGGCATTGTCTGCAACCATTGCAAGGATAGGCATATCAAGGACATAAGATAGCTTTTCAGCCTTGAGAACTATTCTCAAATTCTTTAACCAGTCCTTTTAATAAGGTCCAATTAATTAGCATCTAATATGCTCCGCAGTGATAGTGAATTAGACATTGTAAAATTCTATAAATGAATTTGTAATTTAACAACATTTTAGCATACATTCATTTTAATTAATTACCAAAATAAAGTAGGTCTTTATTTTAAATTGGTATCTCCCACTATTTTCATCAAACTATATTACCCTCAATATACAGTTCGGCAAATCTAATTAAAGATTTGCTAGTGAGAATAAGGATCTCATTTCAAATGTATATAGCCTTGTGTGACACAACAAACGATATATAAATAAATAGGTAGACAACTATTGTCAATTACATCACTATGTAACTCCTTTTAATTTGCCTCTTAGATTATTTTGATCAAGTGTGACACATCCGAATCAAAATTATCCAAGTTAAGTCCAACCTAGCACTTCCATATATTCGAAAGAAAAACACTGTCCTTGTATGACACAACAAAACAGCATCGTTCAGTCTATGTATAAGCATCAAATGTGATAAAGCAACATCTTAAATATTTAATACTTGCCTTGTGTGACACAACAAACTCATATTAAATATTTTAATACTCTATTGCTTTACCATGCTAGAAGGCGACGTTCGATATTCCAAATATCTTTGATCGCTTAGGACTTAATATAATTTCTTTGAGGGGTTTGTTATTATTTGTCTCATCTTGTTTAGCGCGCATGCACACACACACACACACACACACACACACACACACACATATATATATATATATATATATAATACGCGTCATATTATTAAACATGCGAAACATGTTGTATAATTTATAATATATACATAGTAAGCATGCACATATAGAATACTATATTCTACCCGGATTGATTATGGACTTTTATTCTAGTTTGGTTCACTAGAGCCACCAAGTGAACCAAAAGGTCAAACCTAGGGTGCAAGAATAAAAATTAAATATAACTATTACATTTAAACCCGGGCTCCATTACAAACGGGTCTTCAAGCGCTCATTACTCCTTTGTCTCCAATTCTTCAAGTAATTCTAACTAAACCTATTACATAAACTATTTACAATAAATAGAAACCTTGATCAGCAGTCAAGGGGAAGTACATAGGAGGAAGATAGAATTTACATCAAGAAAAACTAGAGAAGACGAGGTACGCAGACCCCATTTATAAAAACCCATTCATTCAATCATCCACTAAAATAAATCCAATCACACATTGGTCAGTAGTCCATAATCAATCCCTATTTATTATCATACATATCTCCATATGTATCAATAAATAACATTCATCTCATGAATAATAAAACCATTCCATATATGCATTGATATCAATTAATGGGCAATTAAAAGTTTACTAGAAATCTAATTTTGAAACAAAAATAAACTCTTTTATTTTAATCAAAATTTAAATCATAATAAACTTATTTATTTTATTTTATCTAATTTTGAATAAAAATAAACTCCTTTATTTTTAATCAAATTCCAAATCAAAATAAACTCCTTTATTTTAATTAACATGGAAACCAATTTCAAGTTCAAAATAACCTCTTTTATTTTAACTTAAAATTGTTGGAAAATAAAATATGTTGAATCCTATTTCTTATCAAAATAAACATCTTTATTTTTAAGGAAACATGGAATCCTATTCCATATGTGAATAAACTCCTTTATTCAAAACTTACATCAATTAAATAAACCATTTATTTTAATTGAAGTAAAATTATTTTTCTGGATTCTGCTGTCCGGCGCAGCTGCGCCCAGAATGAACTGGGAACCGGCGCAGCTGCGCTGAACCCCAGAAAAAACTGATTTTGGTTATGGGCGCAGCTGCGCTCCAGAATGAACTGGATCCGGCGCAGCTGCGTCGCGACGCTGATTCAGAAAAAATTTATTCTGCCCAAAAATTTCGATCCAATCGCATATCAACATACATGGAATCATAATAATCGATAATTAGCACAAGGTTAGGCTCTGATACCACTGTTAGGTTTGAACATAGCGCGAATATGCAATCAAATTACATAAATAGTGCGGAAGCGCGATAAAATCGGATTTTAAAATTTTTATACAAACCATCACCATGATCATCCATGTGCTCAATTATCAATTAAACGAAAGAGATAGAGATTAAGAAATTATACCCTCGTAGAACCGTGCTTCCTCGAGTACAAGTTCACCTCCAATTCCTTCGCGTTATCCTTGAATTTCACCGATTAAATTCCTTCCTTTGATCAACGTTAGCCACCCAAGTATTTGGCCTCTAGAGGTGATCCACCAACGAATAATAGTTGTTCAAGAAGATGGGTGTTGACAAAACCCTAGTTTCTATCTCTATAGAAATTGCAAGTACTCTCTCTCTCCAATTCTCATGGAAGAGTGTAAATTGTCTAACCCCAAATCCTAATAAGACTCCTCTTATTTATAGATATAGGGAACCCTCCTAAACTATTTAGCATTAGGGTTTTTATTTTAATTATACTCCTTTAATCCAATTAGGAATTCATGAGAGAGTACTTCTATTAATTAATTCCCAATCCCTATTAGGAATTAAATAATAGTAATAGTAATAATAATAATAAGACTCCTCTTATTAATTTATATTTAATATTTATAAAATATTAAATAATAAATATTAAGCTATTTAATTTATTCTATCTACATAGATTAAATTAAATACACTTAACTTAATATTACAATTATGCTATTTACTTCTTAAATAAATATTTTCCTTTTGCGGTGTGACCCTTTAGGTTCTCCATATTAAACCGGTTGTGAATAAATCAATTAGAACAATTCTAATCTTATTTAAATAAATAAATTAAACTATTTAATTCATTTAAATAAATAATATTTATTCTACAATAAGGGTAAGCCCCCTTAGCGATCAACGACTTTCCAGATAATATAGATTTCAACATTAATCACAAAAGAACCTTTCAGTGAATAGTTACCGTACAATTCAATCCTTCTACCATACAATGTCCCAATTAAATATAAGACATGGAATTACTGTCAAGTCTTATTTTATTTAATTATATGTATTTCGATTCTGAAATGCACAACTCTGATTAATGCAAATTAGAAACTCCTTTCTAATTTCATTCTGCTTTGGCCAAAGACTTCTGAGTCGTCATTTATTCGAATCACATAGGACATTCTCCTCCTTTTACTAGAAGTTGGTAGATTCTTTATTGATCATTCACCTATCTCCATGTATAACTTATTATACCCAATCATACCCTTTGATATACCCTAAAGGTCTTAAGGGACATGTCAAAGTATAACTCATCATACACAAGATACTATGATGATCTCAAGTCCAAGGATCACTTGTACTACTATCACTAGAGGAATTCCTATTGACAGGCGAGTAAAACTCCATTAGGTATTCCTTAGCGAGCCACATTCAGTGAAACTTATTCTCTAATAAGCACCTACATACTTGCTTTAGTGGTCCTTCACACAAATGATTATGAGATCAATCATCCTCTTCATAAGAGCAAGCAACGTATGTACTAATCTTATCCGGATTCACTAATCCCCTTTTTAGTAATCCAACGATTAGGAACAATTTTAGTTTGTGAGCTATCTAGAATTTAGATCTCATTAGCATGATCACCATCATGATTCTAAAAACATTGCTCAAAACTATGGGTTTATCACATTTAATATAACAACACCATGTAGATAAAGTAAAATGCCTTTAATAAACGAATAAGATTACAAAGTATATGCTACATCATATCAAATATGATTGGCTTGTGTGCATACTACTTTCAAAAATAATAGAGTATCACTTAATCAATATAAGTTTGTTGTGTCACCACAAGACTTATTTTTATTTTTTGAGATGTTGTTTTATGACATATGATGCTTATAAGGAAATTGAAAGATGCTGTTTTGTTATGACCCCACAAGGACGGTGTTTTTCTCTTTACTTATATGGAAGTGTTGTTAGGTTTGTATAACGCGAACATGCAATCAAATTACATTAATAAAGCGGAAGCGCGATAAAATCAGATTTTAAAATTTTATACAAACTATCACCATGATCTTTCTTTATGCACAATTATTAATTAAACGAAAGAGATGGAGAATAAGAATTATACCCTTGTAGAATTCTAGCTTACTCAGGTACAAGTTCACCTCCAATTCCTTCGCGTTCTCCTTGAATTCCACCGATTAAATTCCTTCCTTTGATCAACGTTAGCCACCCAAGTGTTTGGCCTCTAGAGGTGATCCACCAAGGAATAATACTTGTTCAAGAAGATGGGTGTTGGCAAAACCCTAGTTTCTATCTCTATAGAAATTGTAAGTACTCTCTACAATTCTTAAGCAAGAGTGTGTAACACTAATCTATGATAAAACTTATCTTATTTATAGATGTAGGAAAACCCTTCCCTAAACTATTTAGGATTAGGGTTTCTATTATAATTAAACTCCTTTAATTAAATTAAACTCCTAAACCAATTAGGAATTCATGTGAGAGTACTTCTATTAATTAATTCCCAATCCCTATTAGGAATTAAATCACATAGTAATAGTAATAATAATAATAAGACTCCTCTTATTAATTTATATTTAATATTTCTAAAATATTAAATAATAAATATTAAGCTATTTAATTTATTCTATCTCCATAGACTAAATTAAATACACTTAACTTATTATTACAATTATGCTATTTACTTCTTAAATAAATATTTTTCTTTTGCGGTGTGACCCTTTAGGTTCTCCATATTAAACCGGTTGTGAATAAATCAATTAGAACAATTCTAATCTTATTTAAATAAATAAATTAAACTATTTAATTCATTTAAAAAAATAATATTTATTCTACAATAAGGGTAAGCCCCCTTAGCGATCAATGACTTTCCAGATAATATAGATTTCAACATTAATCACAAAAGAACCTTTCAGTGAATAGTTACCGTACAATTCAATCCTTCTACCATACAATATCCCAATTAAATATAAGACATGGAATTACTGTCAAGTATTATTTTATTTAATTATATGTATTTCGATTCTGAAATACACAACTCTGATTAATGCAAATTAGAAACTCTTTTCTAATTTCATTCTGCTTTGGCCAAAGACTTTTGAGTCGTCATTTATCGAATCACATAGGACATTCTCTCCTTTTACTAGAAGTGGTAGATTCTTTGTTGATCATTCACCTATTTCCATGTACAACTTATTATACCCAATCATACCCTTTGATATACCCTAAAGGTCTTAAGGGACATGTCAAAGTATAACTCATCATACACAAGATACTATGATGATCTCAAGTCCAAGGATCACTAGAGGAATTCCTATTGGCAGGCGAGTAAAACTCCATTAGGTATTCCTTAGCGAGCCATGTTCAGTGAACTTATTCTCTAATAAGCACCTACATACTTGCTTTAGTGTCTCCACACAAATGATTATGAGATCAATCATTCTCTTCATAAGAGCAAGCAACATATGTACTAATCTATCTGGATTCACTAATCCCCTTTTTAGTAATCCATCGATTAGGAACAATTTAAGTTTGTGAGCTATCTAGAATTTAGATCTCATTAGCATGATCACCATCATGATTCTAAAAGCATTGCTCAAAACTATGAGTTTATCACATTTAATATAACAGCACCATGTAGATAATGCAAAATGCCTTTAACAATCGAATAAGATTACAAAGTATATGCTACATCATATCAAATATGATTGGCTTGTGTGCATACTACTTTCAATCTCCCACTTGCACTAAATCCAATCGGCATGGTATCTAATACCCTTCTTCTCTAAGTGACGATCATCCTGCTGTTTGGATAAAGCTTCAGTAGATGGATATGCAATGTTGTTATTGAGAGTCCACTATCTCTATAGTGACTTATCCTCTTTCAATGATTCCACTAATCAAATGAAAGTGCCGCAACACATGTTTGAATCCAAGATGAGACTTAGGAACTATTCCTAGTTCTGTGATGCACTTTTCATCCAAACAATCAACTTGCAGCTTCATTTACAGCTATATACTTTGTCTTTATCACTAAACCAGTAACTCTTTCCTGTTTGGAACCTTTCCAATTCACTTCACCACCTTTCAAAGTAACGATTTACCTTAAAGTGGATTTGTTATCGTCTTGGTCAGTCTGAAAAACTTGAGTCTGTTTAGCCCTCTAGTTTTAATTCAGACCTACCATGAATCATAATCACATCTTCAGTACCGGTTAAGTACCTAAAGATGTTTATCACTGTCTTACAGTGATCTTCTCCAGAATATGACTGATCAACATCAGGCCTTGTATATTCACTGCATACATGATAGTAACTCATGTGATCTCTCTTTTAATTGGAGATAATTTTAGAGAGATACACTCCATGGCTCATCACCATGAGACCTCTCTTGGAGTTTGCCATGCTAAACGCCTTTAGCATCAAATGAATATACATTCCTTGGGTCAAGCCGAACATCCTTTTAAATCTATCTATATCGATTTATATCCCCAATTTATAGGATGCTCCTCCCAAGTCATTCATGGAGGAATGTTTAGACAATGTTATCTTTACTGACTGTAGCATTGGTGTGTTATTCCTTGTCAGTAGTATATCAACATATAATACCAAGAATGTCACACTGCTCCCACTGACCCTTTTGTACACACAAGGTTCATTCTCGTTTTTGATAAAATCAAACTCTTTTGATTGTCTCATCAAAATGAATGTTCCATCTTTGAGAAGCTTGCTTCAATCCATCAATGGATCATTGTAGCTTAAAACATGATTTGCTTCAACCTTTGAAACAAATTTCTCTGGCTGTATCATATATACATTCTCCTCAAGTATTCATTGAGGAAGGGCGTCTCCACATCCATTTTGCCAGATTTCATAACAAGCTGCAATCACAAGCAAAATCCAAATGGACTTCAGCATTACCCGGTAATAAGGTTTTATCACAGTCAACTCCTTGACTTTATTTGAAACCTTTTAAACAGGTCTGGTCTTATAGGTCTCTACCTTGCCATTTGCCCTAGTCTTTCTCTTAAAGACCCATATACACCCTTTAGGCACTATGCCTTTCGGTGGAGTAACCAGAGTCTATACTTGGTTCTCATACATGGAGTCCATTTCGGATTTCATGGCCATCTGCCATTTCTCTGAGTGTCTTCTACTCATAGCCTCATCGTATATAACTGGATCATCATCCTCTATGATGCGTACCTCATCATCATTCTCTATGATGAATCCATACCTCCCAGGTATCTTCGGTACTGTTCCAGATTTACGATTCGGTTGTGGTACAATAGGTCTATCTACAAGTTCCTCGGTTCGACTTAAAATGCTTTGTGGTTCTTGAACTCCTTCAAGATCTATTACCCTCCCACTAGCTCCTTCAATGATAAACACTTTTATCTAAGAAGGCAGCGTGTAGGATTATAGTAATAATACCCTAAACTTTCTTTAGGATATCCCACAAGTCTGCACTTGTCAGATTTCGTCCCAAACTTATCTTTGAAACCTTTTGACATAAGCTGGACAACCCTTATCTTAACATACTTAAGAATAGGAATCCTCCCTATCCATAACCTTTATGGAGTCTTGGGGCCAGATTTTTGAGGTTACCTTATTTTTGTAGATATGCAGCCGTTTCTAGGGCATAGCCCCAGATGGATACTAGAATGTCGGTAAAAATCATTATGGACTACACCATGTCCAACAAGGTACAATTTCTCCTTTTAGATATACTAATCAATTATTGCATATCAGGAGGTTTCCATTATGAGCAAATACCATTTTGAGATGATCTAGAAACTTATTGCACAAGTATTCCTTCCTCGATCTAATCAAAGAATCTTAATACTTTGTCAATTTGTTTCACTTCTGAATTCTTTGAACCTTTCAAATGATTCAGACTTGTATTTCATCAAATACACATATTCAACTCTTTGAATGATCATCTCCTTTTTTTTTACTAGTTTGTTCAATTTGCAAAATTATTTTTTTATGTAAGTCAAGTTTACAAAGTCTATCAAGTGATATTTCAGTTTCAAACAAAACATTATCATTATAAATAGAACAACAATTGTTCTTAAATATAATACCAAAACCTTCCTTGTCCAACAACAGAAGTAATAATGTTTCTAAAGAGAACTGAAACATAATAACAACTTATTAACTTAATAGACTTGCCCATAGGCAGTGCTAAACTATAAGTTCCTATGGTTAATGCAACAACCTTTGCTCCATTCCCACACATAAGATTACTTACTCTTTGTTTAGCTTTCTACTTCTGCTTAGTCTCTGCATTGGATCGCATACGTGAGAACTACAGCCGGTATCCAATACCCAAGTAGAACCTTGACTTATAGAGAAATTTATTTCAATCATGAACAAACCTGTATTTGTAACCGAAGCCTCACTAAGCTTCATCTGGTTACCCTCTGTAAGATTCTCCTTACAGTTTTTCTTTCCGGTAACCAGGCTTATTGCAGTGGAAGCAAACTCCTTTACTATCTGCAGCAGTCTTGTTCTTATTATCCTTTGTTTTTGTCTTTCCATTTACCTTCTTTGAATTGTTCTTCTTTTCAGAAGATCCTTTGGCCCTCTTCCGCTCCCTGGAAGAATCATCTACCAGTAAGACTTAGTCTTTCTTGGTTGGAAAGTGACTCTTTACAGTTTTCAACATGTTTAAGCAACTCAGGCAGGCTGACATATAGCTTGTTCATGTGAAATTCACAACAATTTGTGAGAAAGAGTCCGGATGTGATTGCAAGATGAAATCTTGGATCAACTCTCCATCCATTAAAACCAGTTGTCCCAATTGTTCAATCAGATTGATCATTTTGAGGACATTTTTCTATACTATAGTGCCATCGGTTATTCTAGATTGGAAGAGCTCCTTAGATATCTGATATCTAATAGTCCTACTTTCCTCACCCTTCAACTCCTTGAAGGTGCAAGAGTATAGTAGGAGCATCCATAATTTCATGCTGACGCTGAAGCTGGTTACTCATGAATGCGAGCATGATGCATTGAGCCAAGTGTGTATCATCTTGCCACTTTCTTTAAGTAGCAATCTCTTCCTCAGAGGCATTGTCTGCAACCATTGCATGGATAGGCGTATTAAGGATATAAGATAGCTTTTTCAGCCTTGAGAAACTATTCTCAAATTTCTTAACCAATCCGTGTAATTTCGGTCCGGTTAATTAGCATCTAATATGCTATGCAGTAGTGATAGTGAATTAGACATCGTAAAAATTCTATAAATGAATTTGTAATTTAACAACATTTCAGCATACATTCATTTTAATTAATTACCAAAATAAATTAGGTCTTTATTTTAAATTGGTATCTCTCACTTTTTCATCAAACTATATTACCCTCAATATATATATAGTTCGACAAATCTAATTAAAGGTTTGCTAGTGAGAATAAGGATCCCATTTCAAATGTATATAGCCTTGTGTGACACAACAAACGATATATAAATAAATAGGTAGACAATTATTGTCAATTACATCACTATGTAAACTCCTTGTATTTTTCCTCTTATATTATTTTGATCAAGTGTGACACATCCGAATCAAAATTATCCAAGTTAAGTCCAACCTAGCACTTCCATATATTCGAAAGAAAAAACACTGTCCTTGTGTGACACAACAAAAACAACATCGTTCAGTCTATGTATAAGCATCAAATGTGATTAAAGCAACATCTTAAATATTTAATACTTGCCTTGTGTGACAACAACAAACTCATATTAAATATTTAATACTCTATCGCTTTACCATGCTAGAAGGCGACGTTCGATATTCCAAATATCTTTGAACGCTTTAAGACTTAATATAAATTTCTTTGAGGGGTTTGTTATTATTTGTCTCATCTTGTTTTAGCGCGCATGCACATATATTATATAAAATACGCGTCATATTATTTTACATGCGAATCATGTTGGATAATATATAATATATATATATATATAGTAAGCATGCACAATATTAGAATACTATATTCTATCCGGATTTGATTATCGACTTTTTTTCTAGTTTGGTTCACTAGAGCCACCAAGTGAACCAAAAGGTCAAACCTAGGGTGCAAGAATTAAATTTAAATATAAACTATTACATTTAAACCCGGGCTCCATTACAAACGGGTCTTCAAGCGCTCCTTGCTTCTTTGTCTTCAATTCTTCAAAATTAATTCTAACTAGTCCTATTACAAAAACTATTTACAATAAATAGAAACCTTGATCAGCAGTCAAGGGGAAGATACATAGGAGGGAGATAGAATTTACATTAAGAAAAATTAGAGGAAGACGAGGTACGCATGACCCTCATTTATAAAAAACCCATACATTCAAGCATGCCACTAAAATAAATCCAATCACACATTGGTCAATAGTCCATAATCACATCCCTATTTATTATCATACATATCTCTATATGTATCAATAAATAGCATTCATCCCATGAATAATAAAACCATTCCATATATGCTATTGATATCATTTAATGGGCAATATTAGTTAGTATAAAATTCAATTTCAACTTGCAATTAGTTGTCATGGAATCCAATTCCAACTCTAAATCAGTTATCATGAAATCCAATTTCAATTAAAATAAACTTCTTTATTTTAATCATTATTCCAAATCAAAATAAAACTCTTTTATTTTAATTTATCCAATTATTTTTTTGAATAAAAATAAACTCCTTTATTTTAATCAAATTCCAAATCAAAATAAACTCCTTTATTTTAATTAATATGGAAACCAATTTCAAGTTTGAAATAAACACCTTTATTTTTAACTTACAATTGTTGGGAAAATAAAATATGTTGAATCATATTCCTTATCAAAATTAAACATCCTTTATTTTTAAGGAAACATGGAATCCTATTTCATATGTGAATAAACTCCTTTATTCTAGGAAAAACATGGAATCCTATTCCATATGTGAATAAACTTCTTTTATTCTAGTTAACGTAGAATCCAATTCCAAGTTAAAATAAAACTTTTAATTTTTAATAATATTTCCAATTAAAATAAACCTTTTATCTTAATTGAAAATAAAATAAAATCAAAATAAAAAAGTAAAATAAAATAATTTTACACAAACAATTATGCCCAATTAAATTGTTCTAAACACATATCAATGTATATACAGAATCAAAACAATTAATAATTCGCATAAAGTTTGGCTCTTGATACCACTATTAGGTTTGTATAACGCGAACATGCAATCAAATTACATTAATAAAGCGGAAGCGCGATAAAATCAGATTTTAAAATTTTATACAAACCATCACCATGATCTTTCTTTATGCACAATTATTAATTAAACGAAAGAGATGGAGAATAAGAATTATACCCTTGTAGAATTCTAGCTTCCTCAGGTACAAAGTTCACCTCCAATTCCTTCGCGTTCTCCTTGAATTCCCACCGATTAAATTCCTTCCTTTGATCAACGTTAGCCACCCAAGTGTTTGGCCTCTAGAGGTGATCCACCAAGGAATAATACTTGTTCAAGAAGATGGGTGTTGGCAAAACCCTAGTTTCTATCTCTATAGAAATTGTAAGTACTCTCTACAATTCTTATGCAAGAGTGTGTAACACTAATCTATGATAAGACTTATCTTATTTATAGATGTAGGAAAACCCTTCCCTAAAACTATTTAGGATTAGGGTTTCTATTCTAATTAAACTCCTTTAATTAAATTAAACTCCTAATCCAATTAAGAATTCATGTGAGAGTACTTCTATTAATTAATTCTCAATCCTTATTAGGAATTAAATAATAGTAATAGTAAATAATAATAATAATAAGACTCCTCTTATTAATTTATATTTAATATTTCTAAAATATTAAATAATAAATATTAAGCTATTTAATTTATTCTATCTCGATAGACTAAATTAAATACACTTAACTTATTATTACAATTATGCCATTTACTTCTTAAATAAATATTTTCCTTTTGCGGTGTGACCCTTTAGGTTCTCCATATTAAACCGGTTGTGAATAAATCAATTAGAACAATTTTAATCTTATTTAAATAAATAAATTAAACTATTTAATTCATTTAAATAAATAATATTTATCTACAATAAGGGTAAGCCCCCTTAGCGATCAACGACTTTCCAGATAATATAGATTTCAACATTAATCACAAAAGAACTTTTCAGTGAATAGTTACCGTACAATTCAATCCTTCTACCATACAATGTCCCAATTAAATATAAGACATGGAATTACTGTCAAGTTTTATTTTATTTAATTATATGTATTTCGATTCTGAAATGCACAACTCTGATTAATGCAAATTAGAAACTCTTTTCTAATTTCATTCTGCTTTGGCCAAAGACTTCTGAGTCGTCATTTATCGAATCACATATGACATTCTCTCCTTTTACTAGAAGTGGTAGATTCTTTGTTGATCATTCACCTATTTCCATGTACAACTTATTATACCCAATCATACCCTTTGATATACCCTAAAGGTCTTAAGGGACATGTCCAAAGTATAACTCATCATACACAAGATACTATGATGATCTCAAGTCCAAGGATCACTTGTACTACTATCACTAGAGGAATTCCTATTGACATGCGAGTAAAACTCCATTAGGTATTCCTTAGCGAGCCACGTTCAGTGAACTTATTCTCTAATAAGCACCTACATACTTGTATTAGTGTCTCCACACAAATGATTATGAAATCAATCATTCTCTTCATAAGAGCAAGCAACGTATGTACTAATCTATCTGGATTCACTAATCCCCTTTTTAGTAATCCATCGATTAGGAACAATTTAAGTTTGTGAGCTATCTAGAATTTAGATCTCATTAGCATGATCACCATCATGATTCTAAAAGCATTGCTCAAAACTATAGGTTTATCACATTTAATATAACAGCACCATGTAGATAATGCAAAATGCCTTTAACAATCGAATAAGATTACAAAGTATATATGCGACATCATATCAAATATGATTGGCTTGTGTGCATACTACTTTCAAGTGCTAGGTTGAACTTAACTTGGATAATTTTGATGGATGTGTCACCACTTAATCAAAATAATTTAAGAGGTAAAAGAAAAGGAGTTACATGGTGATGTAATTGACAATAGTTGTCTACCTATTTATTTATATATAGTTTGTTGTGTCACCACAAGGCTATATATATTTGAAATGGGATCCTTATTCTCACAAGCAAGTCTTTAATTAGATTTGCCGAACTATATATTGAGGGTAATATAGTTTGATAAAGATAGTGGGAGATACCAATTTAAATAAAGACCTAATTTATTTTGGTAAAGATGAATGTGAAAGTAGTATGCACACAAGTCAATCATATTTGATATGATGTAGCATATACTTTGTAATCTTATTCATTTATTAATAAAAGAATTGATTTTCTTAAAAGGCATTTTATATTATCTACATAGTGTTGTTATATTAAATGTGATAAACCCATAGTTTTGAGCAATGCTTTTAGAATCATGATGGTGACCATGCTAATAAGATCTAAATTCTAGATAGCTCACAAACTAAAATCGTTGGATTACTAAAAAGGGGATTAGTGAATCCGGATAGATTAGTACATATGTTGCTTGCTCTTAGGAAGAGGATGATTGATCTTATAATCATTTGTGTGGAGACACTAAAGCAAGTATATAGGTGCTTATTGGAGAATAAGTTCACTGAACGTGGCTCGCTAAGGAATACCTAATGGAGTTTTACTCGCCTGTCAATAGGAATTCCTCTAGTGATAGTAGTACAAGTGATCATTGGACTTGAGATCATCATGGTATCTTGTGTATGATGAGTTATACTTTGACATGTCCCTTAAGACCTTTAGGATATATCAAAGGGTATGATTGGGTATAATAAGTTGTACATGGAGATAGGTGAATGGTCAACAAAGAATCTACCTCATCTAGTAAAAGATGTGAATGTCCTATGTGATTCGATAAATGACAACTCAGTAGTCCTTGGTCAAGGCAGAATGAAATTAGAATGGAGTTTCAAATTTGCATTATTTAGAGTTGTGCATTTGGGAATCGAAAATACATATAATTAAATAAAATAAGACTTGACAGTAAATCCATGTCTTATATTTAATTGGGACATTGTATGGTAGAAGGATTGAATTGTACGGTAACTATTCACTAAAAAGTTCTTTTGTGATTAATGTTGAAATCTATATTATCTGAAAAGTCGTTGATCGCTAAGGGGGCTTACCCTTATTGTAGAATAAATATTATTTATTTAAATGAATTAAATAGTTTAATTTATTTATTTAAATAAGATTAGAATTGTTCTAATTGATTTATTCACAACCGGTTTAATATGGAGAACCTAAAGGGTCACACCGCAAAAGAAAAATATTTATTTAATAAGTAAATGACATAATTGTAATAATAAATTAAGTGTATTTAATTTAATCTATGGAGATAGAATAAATTAAATAGCTTAATATTTATTATTTAATATTTTGGAAATATTAAATATAAATTAATAAGAAGAGTCTTATTAACACATATCAATGTATATACAGAATCAAAACAATTAATAATTCGCATAAAGTTTGGCTCTTGATACCACTATTAGGTTTGTATAACGCGAACATGCAATCAAATTACATTAATAAAGCGGAAGCGCGATAAAATCAGATTTTAAAATTTTATACAAACCATCACCATGATCTTTCTTTATGCACAATTATTAATTAAACGAAAGAGATGGAGAATAAGAATTATACCCTTGTAGAATTCTAGCTTCCTCAGGTACAAGTTCACCTCCAATTCCTTCGCGTTCTCCTTGAATTCCACCGATTAAATTCCTTCCTTTGATCAACGTTAGCCACCCAAGTGTTTGGCCTCTAGAGGTGATCCACCAAGGAATAATACTTGTTCAAGAAGATGGGTGTTGGCAAAACCCTAGTTTCTATCTCTATAGAAATTGTAAGTACTCTCTACAATTCTTATGCAAGAGTGTGTAACACTAATCTATGATAAGACTTATCTTATTTATAGATGTAGGAAAACCCTTCCCTAAACTATTTAGGATTAGGGTTTCTATTCTAATTAAACTCCTTTAATTAAATTAAACTCCTAATCCAATTAGGAATTCATGTGAGAGTACTTCTATTAATTAATTCTCAATCCTTATTAGGAATTAAATAATAGTAATAGTAATAATAATAATAATAAGACTCCTCTTATTAATTTATATTTAATATTTCTAAAATATTAAATAATAAATATTAAGCTATTTAATTTATTCTATCTCGATAGACTAAATTAAATACACTTAACTTATTATTACAATTATGCCATTTACTTCTTAAATAAATATTTTCCTTTTGCGGTGTGACCCTTTAGGTTCTCCATATTAAACCGGTTGTGAATAAATCAATTAGAACAATTTTAATCTTATTTAAATAAATAAATTAAAACTATTTAATTCATTTAAATAAATAATATTTATCTTACAATAAGGGTAAGCCCCCTTAGCGATCAACGACTTTCCAGATAATATAGATTTCAACATTAATCACAAAAGAACTTTTCAGTGAATAGTTACCGTACAATTCAATCCTTCTACCATACAATGTCCCAATTAAATATAAGACATGGAATTACTGTCAAGTTTTATTTTATTTAATTATATGTATTTCGATTCTGAAATGCACAACTCTGATTAATGCAAATTAGAAACTCTTTTCTAATTTCATTCTGCTTTGGCCAAAGACTTCTGAGTCGTCATTTATCGAATCACATATGACATTCTCTCCTTTTACTAGAAGTGGTAGATTCTTTGTTGATCATTCACCTATTTCCATGTACAACTTATTATACCCAATCATACCCTTTGATATACCCTAAAGGTCTTAAGGGACATGTCAAAGTATAACTCATCATACACAAGATACTATGATGATCTCAAGTCCAAGGATCACTTGTACTACTATCACTAGAGGAATTCCTATTGACATGCGAGTAAAACTCCATTAGGTATTCCTTAGCGAGCCACGTTCAGTGAACTTATTCTCTAATAAGCACCTACATACTTGTATTAGTGTCTCCACACAAATGATTATGAAATCAATCATTCTCTTCATAAGAGCAAGCAACGTATGTACTAATCTATCTGGATTCACTAATCCCCTTTTTAGTAATCCATCGATTAGGAACAATTTAAGTTTGTGAGCTATCTAGAATTTAGATCTCATTAGCATGATCACCATCATGATTCTAAAAGCATTGCTCAAAACTATAGGTTTATCACATTTAATATAACAGCACCATGTAGATAATGCAAAAAATGCCTTTAACAATCGAATAAGATTACAAAGTATATATGCGACATCATATCAAATATGATTGGCTTGTGTGCATACTACTTTCAAGTGCTAGGTTGAACTTAACTTGGATAATTTTGATGGATGTGTCACCACTTAATCAAAATAATTTAAGAGGTAAAAGAAAAGGAGTTACATGGTGATGTAATTGACAATAGTTGTCTACCTATTTATTTATATATAGTTTGTTGTGTCACCACAAGGCTATATATATTTGAAATGGGATCCTTATTCTCACAAGCAAGTCTTTAATTAGATTTGCCGAACTATATATTGAGGGTAATATAGTTTGATAAAAATAGTGGGAGATACCAATTTAAATAAAGACCTAATTTATTTTGGTAAAGATGAATGTGAAAGTAGTATGCACACAAGTCAATCATATTTGATATGATGTAGCATATACTTTGTAATCTTATTCATTTATTAATAAAAGAATTGATTTTCTTAAAAGGCATTTTATATTATCTACATAGTGTTGTTATATTAAATGTGATAAACCCATAGTTTTGAGCAATGCTTTTAGAATCATGATGGTGACCATGCTAATAAGATCTAAATTCTAGATAGCTCACAAACTAAAATCGTTGGATTACTAAAAAGGGGATTAGTGAATCCGGATAGATTAGTACATATGTTGCTTGCTCTTAGGAAGAGGATGATTGATCTTATAATCATTTGTGTGGAGACACTAAAGCAAGTATATAGGTGCTTATTGGAGAATAAGTTCACTGAACGTGGCTCGCTAAGGAATACCTAATGGAGTTTTACTCGCCTGTCAATAGGAATTCCTCTAGTGATAGTAGTACAAGTGATCATTGGACTTGAGATCATCATGGTATCTTGTGTATGATGAGTTATACTTTGACATGTCCCTTAAGACCTTTAGGATATATCAAAGGGTATGATTGGGTATAATAAGTTGTACATGGAGATAGGTGAATGGTCAACAAAGAATCTACCTCATCTTGTAAAAGATGTGAATGTCCTATGTGATTCGATAAATGACAACTCAGTAGTCCTTGGTCAAGGCAGAATGAAATTAGAATGGAGTTTCAAATTTGCATTATTTAGAGTTGTGCATTTGGGAATCGAAATACATATAATTAAATAAAAAATAAGACTTGACAGTAAATCCATGTCTTATATTTAATTGGGACATTGTATGGTAGAAGGATTGAATTGTACGGTAACTATTCACTAAAAAGTTCTTTTGTGATTAATGTTGAAATCTATATTATCTGAAAAGTCGTTGATCGCTAAGGGGGCTTACCCTTATTGTAGAATAAATATTATTTATTTAAATGAATTAAATAGTTTAATTTATTTATTTAAATAAGATTAGAATTGTTCTAATTGATTTATTCACAACCGGTTTAATATGGAGAACCTAAAGGGTCACACCGCAAAAGAAAAATATTTATTTAATAAGTAAATGACATAATTGTAATAATAAATTAAGTGTATTTAATTTAATCTATGGAGATAGAATAAATTAAATAGCTTAATATTTATTATTTAATATTTTGGAAATATTAAATATAAATTAATAAGAAGAGTCTTATTAACACATATCAATGTATATACAGAATCAAAACAATTAATAATTCGCATAAAGTTTGGCTCTTGATACCACTATTAGGTTTGTATAACGCGAACATGCAATCAAATTACATTAATAAAGCGGAAGCGCGATAAAATCAGATTTTTTAAAATTTTATACAAACCATCACCATGATCTTTCTTTATGCACAATTATTAATTAAACGAAAGAGATGGAGAATAAGAATTATACCCTTGTAGAATTCTAGCTTCCTCAGGTACAAGTTCACCTCCAATTCCTTCGCGTTCTCCTTGAATTCCACCGATTAAATTCCTTCCTTTGATCAACGTTAGCCACCCAAGTGTTTGGCCTCTAGAGGTGATCCACCAAGGAATAATACTTGTTCAAGAAGATGGGTGTTGGCAAAACCCTAGTTTTCTTCTATCTCTATAGAAATTGTAAGTACTCTCTACAATTCTTATGCAAGAGTGTGTAACACTAATCTATGATAAGACTTATCTTATTTATAGATGTAGGAAAACCCTTCCCTAAACTATTTTAGGATTAGGGTTTCTATTCTAATTAAACTCCTTTAATTAAATTAAACTCCTAATCCAATTAAGAATTCATGTGAGAGTACTTCTATTAATTAATTCTCAATCCTTATTAGGAATTAAATAATAGTAATAGTAATAATAATAATAATAAGACTCCTCTTATTAATTTATATTTAATATTTCTAAAATATTAAATAATAAATATTAAGCTATTTAATTTATTCTATCTCGATAGACTAAATTAAATACACTTAACTTATTATTACAATTATGCCATTTACTTCTTAAATAAATATTTTCCTTTTGCGGTTGTTGTGACCCTTTAGGTTCTCCATATTAAACCGGTTGTGAATAAATCAATTAGAACAATTTTAATCTTATATTTAAATAAATAAATTAAAACTATTTAATTCATTTAAATAAATAATATTTATCTACAATAAGGGTAAGCCCCCTTAGCGATCAACGACTTTCCAGATAATATAGATTTCAACATTAATCACAAAAGAACTTTTCAGTGAATAGTTACCGTACAATTCAATCCTTCTACCATACAATGTCCCAATTAAATATAAGACATGGAATTACTGTCAAGTTTTATTTTATTTAATTATATGTATTTCGATTCTGAAATGCACAACTCTGATTAATGCAAATTAGAAACTCTTTTCTAATTTCATTCTGCTTTGGCCAAAGACTTCTGAGTCGTCATTTATCGAATCACATATGACATTCTCTCCTTTTACTAGAAGTGGTAGATTCTTTGTTGATCATTCACCTATTTCCATGTACAACTTATTATACCCAATCATACCCTTTGATATACCCTAAAGGTCTTAAGGGACATGTCAAAGTATAACTCATCATACACAAGATACTATGATGATCTCAAGTCCAAGGATCACTTGTACTACTATCACTAGAGGAATTCCTATTGACATGCGAGTAAAACTCCATTAGGTATTCCTTAGCGAGCCACGTTCAGTGAACTTATTCTCTAATAAGCACCTACATACTTGTATTAGTGTCTCCACACAAATGATTATGAAATCAATCATTCTCTTCATAAGAGCAAGCAACGTATGTACTAATCTATCTGGATTCACTAATCCCCTTTTTAGTAATCCATCGATTAGGAACAATTTAAGTTTGTGAGCTATCTAGAATTTAGATCTCATTAGCATGATCACCATCATGATTCTAAAAGCATTGCTCAAAACTATAGGTTTATCACATTTAATATAACAGCACCATGTAGATAATGCAAAATGCCTTTAACAATCGAATAAGATTACAAAGTATATATGCGACATCATATCAAATATGATTGGCTTGTGTGCATACTACTTTCAAGTGCTAGGTTGAACTTAACTTGGATAATTTTGATGGATGTGTCACCACTTAATCAAAATAATTTAAGAGGTAAAAGAAAAGGAGTTACATGGTGATGTAATTGACAATAGTTGTCTACCTATTTATTTATATATAGTTTGTTGTGTCACCACAAGGCTATATATATTTGAAATGGGATCCTTATTCTCACAAGCAAGTCTTTAATTAGATTTGCCGAACTATATATTGAGGGTAATATAGTTTGATAAAAATAGTGGGAGATACCAATTTAAATAAAGACCTAATTTATTTTGGTAAAGATGAATGTGAAAGTAGTATGCACACAAGTCAATCATATTTGATATGATGTAGCATATACTTTGTAATCTTATTCATTTATTAATAAAAGAATTGATTTTCTTAAAAGGCATTTTATATTATCTACATAGTGTTGTTATATTAAATGTGATAAACCCATAGTTTTGAGCAATGCTTTTAGAATCATGATGGTGACCATGCTAATAAGATCTAAATTCTAGATAGCTCACAAACTAAAATCGTTGGATTACTAAAAAGGGGATTAGTGAATCCGGATAGATTAGTACATATGTTGCTTGCTCTTAGGAAGAGGATGATTGATCTTATAATCATTTGTGTGGAGACACTAAAGCAAGTATATAGGTGCTTATTGGAGAATAAGTTCACTGAACGTGGCTCGCTAAGGAATACCTAATGGAGTTTTACTCGCCTGTCAATAGGAATTCCTCTAGTGATAGTAGTACAAGTGATCATTGGACTTGAGATCATCATGGTATCTTGTGTATGATGAGTTATACTTTGACATGTCCCTTAAGACCTTTAGGATATATCAAAGGGTATGATTGGGTATAATAAGTTGTACATGGAGATAGGTGAATGGTCAACAAAGAATCTACCTCATCTAGTAAAAGATGTGAATGTCCTATGTGATTCGATAAATGACAACTCAGTAGTCCTTGGTCAAGGCAGAATGAAATTAGAATGGAGTTTCAAATTTGCATTATTTAGAGTTGTGCATTTGGGAATCGAAATACATATAATTAAATAAAATAAGACTTGACAGTAAATCCATGTCTTATATTTAATTGGGACATTGTATGGTAGAAGGATTGAATTGTACGGTAACTATTCACTAAAAAGTTCTTTTGTGATTAATGTTGAAATCTATATTATCTGAAAAGTCGTTGATCGCTAAGGGGGCTTACCCTTATTGTAGAATAAATATTATTTATTTAAATGAATTAAATAGTTTAATTTATTTATTTAAATAAGATTAGAATTGTTCTAATTGATTTATTCACAACCGGTTTAATATGGAGAACCTAAAGGGTCACACCGCAAAAGAAAAATATTTATTTAATAAGTAAATGACATAATTGTAATAATAAATTAAGTGTATTTAATTTAATCTATGGAGATAGAATAAATTAAATAGCTTAATATTTATTATTTAATATTTTGGAAATATTAAATATAAATTAATAAGAAGAGTCTTATTAACACATATCAATGTATATACAGAATCAAAACAATTAATAATTCGCATAAAGTTTGGCTCTTGATACCACTATTAGGTTTGTATAACGCGAACATGCAATCAAATTACATTAATAAAGCGGAAGCAGCGCGATAAAATCAGATTTTAAAATTTTATACAAACCATCACCATGATCTTTCTTTATGCACAATTATTAATTAAACGAAAGAGATGGAGAATAAGAATTATACCCTTGTAGAATTCTAGCTTCCTCAGGTACAAGTTCACCTCCAATTCCTTCGCGTTCTCCTTGAATTCCACCGATTAAATTCCTTCCTTTGATCAACGTTAGCCACCCAAGTGTTTGGCCTCTAGAGGTGATCCACCAAGGAATAATACTTGTTCAAGAAGATGGGTGTTGGCAAAACCCTAGTTTCTATCTCTATAGAAATTGTAAGTACTCTCTACAATTCTTATGCAAGAGTGTGTAACACTAATCTATGATAAGACTTATCTTATTTATAGATGTAGGAAAACCCTTCCCTAAACTATTTAGGATTAGGGTTTCTATTCTAATTAAACTCCTTTAATTAAATTAAACTCCTAATCCAATTAGGAATTCATGTGAGAGTACTTCTATTAATTAATTCTCAATCCTTATTAGGAATTAAATAATAGTAATAGTAATAATAATAATAATAAGACTCCTCTTATTAATTTATATTTAATATTTCTAAAATATTAAATAATAAATATTAAGCTATTTAATTTATTCTATCTCGATAGACTAAATTAAATACACTTAACTTATTATTACAATTATGCCATTTACTTCTTAAATAAATATTTTCCTTTTGCGGTGTGACCCTTTAGGTTCTCCATATTAAACCGGTTGTGAATAAATCAATTAGAACAATTTTAATCTTATTTAAATAAATAAATTAAACTATTTAATTCATTTAAATAAATAATATTTATCTACAATAAGGGTAAGCCCCCTTAGCGATCAACGACTTTCCAGATAATATAGATTTCAACATTAATCACAAAAGAACTTTTCAGTGAATAGTTACCGTACAATTCAATCCTTCTACCATACAATGTCCCAATTAAATATAAGACATGGAATTACTGTCAAGTTTTATTTTATTTAATTATATGTATTTCGATTATAATGGATTGGGAATTAATTAATAGAAGTACTCTCACATGAATTCTTAATGGGATTAGTAGCATAATTAATTAAAGGAGTTTAATTATAATAGAAATCATAATCCTAAATAGTTTAGGGAAGGGTTATTCCTACATCTATAAATAAGAGGAGTCTTATCATAGATTAGGGTTACACACTCTTGCATTAGATTGTGGAGAGTACTTGCAATTTCTATAGAGATAGAAACTAGGGTTTTGCCAATACTCAACTTCTTGAATACCTATTCTTCCTTGGTGGATCACCTCTAGAGGCCAAACACTTGGGTGGCTAACGTTGATCAAAGGAAGGAATCTCATCGGTGGAATTCAAGGAGAATACGAAGGACTAGGAGTTGAACTTGTACCCGAGAAAGCTTTGATCTACGAGGGTAATTAATTAAATGAATGTATGCTAAAATATTATCTATTTCACATGCAGAATTTAAAAATGTCAAACTCACTATCACTGCGTAGCATACTTGATGCTAACAAACTGACCGGACCGAATTACACGGACTGGTTAAGGAATCTGAGAATTGTTCTCACTGCTGAAAAGATTTCTTATGTCCTAAATTCGCCAGTCCCTGCAAATGTTGCAGAAACAGCCTCTGAGGAAGAGATTGCTACTTTCAAAAAGTGGCAAGATGATGCAATCTTGGCTCAATGCATCATGCTCGCAGTCACTACTGAACACCTTCTCACAATTTGTTGTGAATTTTCACATGAATAAGTTGGACGTTAGCTTGCCTGAGTTACTTAACATGCTGAAAACTGTTGAAGGTCACTTCTCATCCAACAAGAATCAAGTCTTACTAGTGGATGATTCTTCCAAGAAAAGGAAGAGGCCCAAGGTATTTTCTGAAAAGAAGAAAAACAAGAAGGCTAAGGGCAAGGCGAAAAGAAGGATAAAAAGAAACCTGATCCAGATAGCAAAGGAATTTGCTACCATTGTAATAAGCCGGGACACTAGAAGAGGAACTGCAAGGAGTATTTTGCGGACTAAAAGAAGCTTGGAGAAGCTTCGACTTCCGATCTAGGTTTGTTCATGATTGAAATTAATTTTTCTGAAAGTCAAAATTCTACTTGGGTATTGGATACCAGCTGTAGTTCTCACATATGTAATATTATGCAGGGACTAAGCAGAAGTAGAAAGCTGAACAAGGATGAAGTCGTCCTACGAGTGGAAAATGGAGTAAAGGTTGTTGCATTAGCTGTAGGAAATTTTTGTTTAGCACTGCCTTCGGGTAAGTTCATTAGTTTAAATAATTGTTATTATGTTCCAACACTCATTAGAAACATTATTTCAATTTTTGTATTGGATATGGATGGTTTTGATATTATAATAAAAAACAACAGTTGTTCTATTTATAATAAAAATGTTTTATATGGTGTTGGCAATCTACTGAATGGACTTTACATACTTGACTTTCATGAAAATATACTTCAAATTGAACAAACTAAGAAAAGAAAATGAGATGATGTTAATTATACCTTTATGTGGCACTGTAGACTCGGTCATATCAATGAAACAAGATTAACCAAGTTGCATAAAGATGGGCTTTTAGAGCTATCTGATTACGAATCATATCCAACTTGTGAATCTTGTCTCATACGTAAGATTACTAAATCTCCTTTTAGTGGAAAAGGAGAAAGAGTTACAGAGTTGTTAGCGTTGGTACACACAGACGTATGTGGACCTATGACAACGAATGCACGAGGAGGGTATTCTTATTTTATTACTTTCACTGATGATCATTCTAGATTTGGATATGAGTATTTAATGAAATACAAATTTGAATCGTTTGAAAAGTTCAAAGAATTCAGAAGTGAAGTAGAGAAGCAAACTGGTAAGAGTATTAAGATTCTTCGATCGGATCGAGGAGGTGAATACTTGACCAATGAGTTTCTAAGTTGTCTCAAAGAAAATGGTATAATCTCACAATGGACTCCACCAGGGACGCCACAGTTAAATGGTGTATCTGAAAGGAGAAATCAAACATTATTGGACATGGTTCGTTCCATTGTAACGACCCCAAAATTCATACAATTCAACTCTTAACATCGGTTGTTATCAATACATCGTCGTTCTAACTTTACAACAATACCCAATATTAAACTTAATAAAATTGCGGAATAATTTAAACTTTTCTATTACAAATCATTCTCGATCCCAAAATTCTCAACCTTTACATCTAAATATCTTAGAATCATGTTAATCTCATGATTCGCCTTGTCGAACTTATTATAAAAGTTTACACCTTAATACAACTTTACAACTCAACATAAATACATTTATCAAAAACTTAACATAATTCAAGTAATAACTTCAACTTAAAAATTTAATCTTCATGCATCATTTTGATCCATGTCATTTGTATAGCACATAACGTTACCTTGTGTCTTTAACCTGCAAAAGTGGTTATTTGCAAGAATGAGCTCGACAACTCAGCAAAATCTAACAGTTTACATACATCACATAACACGTAGATAACATGCTCATCATATATATCATAAATATTTGTCTAAACATATCATACAAGCTGTATATCAATTACCTAGTAATAAATTGAGTTCCATAACTCAATCAATATTATAACTCAATGGACGTTGTCATAAATTGACTTTGTCATTTCATACATATAACACATAGAATACATCATGTTTTTACATCATAGATTTAAAATAATTAATCATTTAGTTCAATAACAAATAGGAACTAAAAGACTTGCCTGGTTCGTAGATTACCAATTACCATAATCAACTTATACTTATCTGCACTTCATGTATCCTACACGATATATATAATCATGCACAACATTTATTAGGCACATAGCAATACTTAGTATTAACTCTACTTTACATTTCATAATCCTTCATTTTATTCTCTATTCAATAATATAATTTTAATATCTCAATTAATACATTAGTCGAAACTTTAGACATGCATAGGGTAACATAGCATGGCCACAAGAATTTTTTTTATATCACCGTCGGGGCGGTGGCGACGTTCCTAATACAATTTCACCGCCGGGCGGTGAACTTGAAACTTGACTTCTGCAGTTCGCGAACTGCAGAATATTCAAAGCCAAAAACTCCAAATTTCTTCATTTTAACAACAAATTAAAATTACCCAATCACTATAACTCAAATATGATCATTACCCAAACCTTCTAGCACGATTTTAACATCTTAAACAACCAATTTAAAGCCTTTAAAAAATCACAATTCATACTAGTTTTACAAACTTTTACAAATTTAGCGCAATCAATCGCTACGAATTTGTTTCTCAGCCAAATTAGTCCGTTCAACTTCCGTTGTTTTCGTTTTTAAACGCATAATAACAATCTATCATCAATTTACAGATCAACATGCAATTCAAACATAAATTTTTATACATTTAAGCCATATCCATATTTTTCTTCTCTGTAAATTTCTAAACTCTAATTAAACATAGTTTCATGGATTTAATTACTCTAAATCACATATAGATCATATAAAATACATTTATTCATGCTTACAAACATCTAACATCAATTTTATTAACAATTAACCATACAATTTAATTTACAGAAAACTCAAAACGTACATTCATGTAAATATTAAAGAAGAATATAATCAAATACTTTTAATTTAAGGATTACCTTTGATAAGATGCTAGATTATGCAATAAAGATGAATGGATTTCCTTCTTCAATTTTCTCAAACTCTCTCTTTTTCTCTTTGTATCTCCAACTTAGCCAAAAATAAGAATTGCTCAATAGAAAATACGTTAAACTTAATTTAATGAGTGGGTGTCAGTTAGTAACTGACACTAACCCCCACTAAGGCCTCGTTTGGCCAATTCCTTTACCCTCCCTTCTAGTTTATTTTAATAACTTGCTTACAATATAGTTTAATGTCACATATTTAGTGAATTAAATAATCTCATTTAATTCAATTAAATAAAATAGAATATTATCACATTAAATCACATAGTCACATAATTAAAATTCTCATTTATTGATCATGACAAATTATTCAATTTCTAATTAATTATTAATTAATTAGAAATAACATTATACTTATTTAAATAATGTATTTAATCGAATAAACTCAATTAAATACATACTTTGAATATAAAAATTCTCCACATTAATTTAACTAATGTAACACATATAATTAAATTAATCTACCACAAATTCATCAATTAATTATTTAATTTAATAATTAAATCATCGAAAAATATTTATTTAATTCAATAAATATTTTAAATTAAATTACAAAAATCTCGTTCGTCACATTTTTCTCCCCTTAAAAGGATTTTGTCCCCAGAATCACCACTCAATTAATTCATCCACGTAGCTTCTTCAGCGTTGTGGTTCCTCTTCTATCTTTACACCAATTCACATATTTCACAACATATAACATCTATAAATATATATTCGAACCCGACACCTCTCGAAATAAGAATTTTTTTTTATTAAACTCTCATTTAATCATTACTGAAAATTCGGGTTGTCACATCCTTCCCTCCTTATAAGGATTCCGTCCTCGGAATCAACGAAACCTCCCTTACTCGGTTTTTACTAGATCTCTATCGCAATTATCGTTGAGTAATTAATGTATTACCTTAGTGTAGGTTTTATTTCATCACCTTCACTTAAACTTAGAACACTTCGAGTGTTATATATTCTTTAACCCTTTAACGCATTCATTGCATATCATACTCGTCATAATCATTTAATATCCTGATTTAGCATCGTACATATATTCGGAATATCACATTCACCCCTTCTTCTAAGAATTTCGTCCTCGAAATTTTAATTTACTAATATTCGTTCCTTTAATTTATCGAAATGGACTCTACGTTAATCTCTACTTATTCATTGGGTTCTACAACCAAGTTCTTTCTCTAGAGACCTTTTTAAGATCATCGCATTCTTCACATTTTCCTCTTCTAAACATTTCTCATCATTACTCATCATCAGCTAAATTTATCTCTTTCCCTTCTAGAATTTCATTCCTTTCTTGGATTTACTATAGTTTGTTCAACTTACTCATCACCACATGTTACATTCTACGACTTACCCCTTCTTAAGGAATATCCTCCTTTCCACTTCCACCTTTCAAAAGAATAAGAATCTTCCATAATTGTTCAATAATTGTAAAGTAGTATGAATAATTCAGGAATTTAAAAGATTCATTCAAAAATTTTCAATATCATGCTGAGGAGTCGTAAAGACTTGAACCTTGTCCTAGGTTAACAGATATTTCTACTGTAACCTTTAACAGTCAAAAGATTATGAACCATCTCTTCTCGTACTCCAGGTGATCAGCTCTTCGTACTATGTATTGTGCACATACATATTAACGCTATTGCGTATCCCTCATTACAGGGTTTGTTCACCTCAGACTTAATACAAATTTTGCACCAGAATAAACTGGTTTGGCATAAAATCTTAAAGAATTCTTGAACTTCATAAACACCTTTCAATAGTTGTCTAGCCGAATCAACTAGCATAGACCTTGAACAACAATTCAGACATCAGTCAAAATATTTTTAGCCAACTTAATTGGCATATCTTTTCATAGCTTAAAAGAAAACCAAAATTCTTTTATGACGTCATGATACCGTACTGTCTTAATAGTACGTTGAGGATGCCGTTATTTTGGGAATTTGTCATACTACATCATACCATAGTGGGCTGACGATCCTTCGATCACATCCAACACTAGGTTCAGTTGCATTGATGACTCCATCGTTCAAAATATATTTTGATAATTTCAAATCATTTTTGTCTAGCTGAAACAATTAGCATAGACAAATGAATAACAACACCTTTTTAAAACTTATTGGCTCAAACATTGACCTAATATATTTTTGAGAACTCAAAATTGCGAATATCAGCACGATGTCAATAAATTTTGAAAATCTAGCATAGCTAGAGGATTTAGAATCTCCATTTTCTCCATCAACTTCGATCTTTATTCCATTACTTCTTTAATTAATCATTCTATCAGTCTTCAATACCATCAATGCTCTCTACACCGTAACTTTTCTATACCCAATATAGTTCACAAACTTACCATACTTTGGAAGTTCAGGAACTTACAACAATCATATGGTTTTAGGAACTTATCATAGTCAGACCAAAATCGTCCATTCACTGAGGGGTTCCACCATACGAATATGAGTCACGAACTTACCATAAGTATGAGTTTTAAGAACCGTACGTAATCTTAATAATCTATAACTATCAAATATAAATATGAGAAAAGAATCACCTCTTGTCATATGTATAGTGATAGCGCGATACCCACATTGCAATGAATTGTCAATATAGGAAGCTAAGTGGTCGTTACACCAAGCACGAATTCCCCGCCCATACAAGGAATTGTACAACTCAGCCACTAACATGAGTTCTCCATTAAAATCCCACCTAATTCCATCTTTTTCTTAACTTACTCTTTGCTTAATACGAATTCATCGTATTTCATCATCCATAACTCCTCGTGAGTTTACCTCGTACTATTTCATAGTACTATCTCTTTATAGCGTTATGCTACAACTATTCAATCATTTAAGATCCTCTTGACATTTTATAACTTTAACTGATTACGTCGTGATCTCGTTCTATCATCAACTCTTCTTACGATTCTTTCTTATCTTATGACCGTCTCATCCTACGATCTTCTTTATTCTTCTCTTTAATCACGTTATCTTATGATTAATCAACTCAGGTGTTCCCTGTTCTTTTAGCTATTCAGGTTCTTCTTTGAACCTAATCATTTTATCATAATCTTGTCTCACATGAATTCTCTAAACTCTATTTGAGTTCATCTTTATCATTAATACCATTTTCATCTTATAGACATCGTCTATTTAATAACACCATCTTTATTACTGGAGTCAGGTAATTCCTGGTTCTCATCTTTCATAACTCTTCAAGATTCTTCTTTGAATCTTCTATTTATATCTCAAATATTCCTTTAAGAATTTCTAACTTCATTCATACCATTCACTATTTTATTTGAGTTTACTTCGCGTCATTTGCATCTTCTTCTTATAACGTTTCTAGGTCTTAACTCATCTCATGCATCTACCTATATAAAAAAATCACTTCTTAATCATACGCATCCATAATTCTATACTTGATACACATCGAGTCTCTAACAGTGTTTAGTACAGCACATGAGTGGTTTCCCACAAACAACCAACAAACTAGTTCCCGTCTCGTCTACACTGTCTCTCACAGTGAGTTAGGTCGGTTGCTAGTTCGTATCAACCTCCGCTCTCTGAAGGAATTGTTTAGCCCAGATATCATACATCAACCATTAAAGAATACGATTGCACCACAATTATACTTACTTATTATTCTTTAAACTCTCTCATCTTCACCTCTTTTCTCTAAGGTTATAGCCTAAGGTACTCGTACCTAAGGTTCCTAACCTGGCTCTGATACCAACTGTAACGACCCCAAAATTCATACAATTCAACTCCCAACATCGGTCGTTATCAATACATCGTCGTTCTAACTTTACAACAATACCCAATATTAAACTTAATAAAAGTGCGGAATAATTTAAACTTTTCTATTACAAATCATTCTCGATCCCAAAATTCTCACCCTTTACATCTAAATATCTTAGAATCATGTTAATCTCATGATTCGCCTTGTCGAACTTATTATAAAAGTTTACACCTCAATACAACTTTACAACTCAACATAAATACATTTATCAAAAACTTAACATAATTTAAGTAATAACTTCAACTTAAACATTTAATCTTCATGCATCAATTTGATCCATGTCATTTGTGTAGCACATAACGTTACCTTGTGTCTTTAACCTGCAAAAGTGGTTATTTGCAAGAATGAGCTCGACAGCTCAGCAAAATCTAACAGCTTACATACATCACATAACACATAGATAACATGCTCATCATATATATCATAAACATTTGTCTAAACATATCATACAAACTGTATATCAATTACCTAGTAATAAATTGAGTTCCATAACTCAATCAATATTATAACTCAATGGACGTTGTCATAAATTGACTTTGTCGTTTCATATATATAACACATAGAATACATCATGTTTTTACATCATAGATTTAAAATAATTAATCATTTAGTTCAATAACAAATAGGAACTGAAAGACTTGCCTGGTTCATAGATTACCAATTACCATAATCAGCTTATACTTATCTGCACTTCATGTATCCTACACGATATATATAATCATGCACAATATTTATTAGGCACATAGCAATACTTAGTATTAACTCTACTTTACATTTCATAATCCTTCATTTTATTCTCTATTCAATAATATCATTTTAATATCTCAATTAATACATTAGTCGAAACTTTAGACATGCATAGGGTAACATAGCATGGCCACAAGAAATTTTTTTTTTTTTATCACCGTCGGGGCGGTGGATTTCCTCTACAAAATGCCGTCGGGGCGAGAAATGCAGTATAGTTCTACCGCCGGGGCGAGCCGACTGCCGGGGCGACGTTCCTAGTACAATTTCACCGCTGGGGCGGTGAACCTGACACTTGACTTCTGCAGTTCGCGAACTGCAGAATATTCAAAGCCAAAAACTCCAAATTTCTTCATTTTAACAACAAATTAAAATTACCCAATCACTATAACTCAAATATGATCATTACCCAAACCTTCTAGCACGATTTTAACATCTTAAACAACTTAAACAACCAATTTAAAGGCTTTAAAAAATCACAATTCATACTAGTTTTGCAAACTTTTACAAATTCAGCGCAATCAATCGCTACGAATTCGTTTCTCAGCCAAATTAGTCCGTTCAACTTTCGTTGTTTTCGTTTTTAAACGCATAATAACAATCTATCATCAATTTACAAATCAACATGCAATTCAAACATAAATTTTCATACATTTAAGCCATATCCATATTTTTCTTCTCTGTAAATTTTTAAACTCTAATTAAACATAGTTTCATGGATTTAATTACTCTAAATCACATATAGATCATATAAAATACATTTATTCATGCTTACAAACATCTAACATCAATTTTATTAACAATTAACCATACAATTTAATTTACAGAAAACTCAAAATGTACATTCATGTAAATATTAAAGAAGAACATAATCAAATACTTTTAATTTAAGGATTACCTTTGATAAGATGCTAGATTATGCAATAAAGATGAATGGATTTCCTTTTTCAATTTTCTCAAACTCTCTCTTTTTCTCTTTGTATCTCCAACTTAGCCAAAAATAAGAATTGCTCAATAGAAAATACGTTAAACTTAATTTAATGAGTGGGTGTCAGTTAGTAACTGACACTAACCCCCACTAAGGCCTCATTTGGCCAATTCCTTTATCTTCCCTTCTAGTTTATTTTAATAACTTGCTTACAATATAGTTTAATGTCACATATTTAGTCAATTAAATAATCTCATTTAATTCAATTAAATAAAATAGAATATTATCACATTAAATCACATAGTCTCATAATTAAAATTCTCATTTATTGATCATGAAAAATTATTCAATTTCTAATTAATTATTAATTAATTAGAAATAATATTATACTTATTTAAATAATGTATTTAATCGAATAAACTCAATTAAATACATACTTTGAAAATAAAAATTCTCCACATTAATTTAACTAATGTAACACATATAATTAAATTAATCTACCATAAATTCACCAATTAATTATTTAATTTAATAATTAAATCATCGAAAAATATTTATTTAATTCAATAAATATTTTGAATTAAATTACAAAAATCTCGTTCGTCACATCCATGATAAATTTTACTGACCTTCTAGTATCCTTCTGGGGTTATGCCCTAGAAACGGCTGCATACCTACTTAACAAGGTACGTACCAAATCCATCCCAGATACCCCATATGAGATATGGACAGGGAGGAAACCTATTCTTAAGCATGTTAAGACTTGGGGTTGTCCAGCTTATGCCAAAAGGTTTGAGCATGATAAGCTGAAGACTAGATCCGATAAGTGTAGATTTGTGGGATATCCTAAAGAAAGTTTAGGATATTATTTCTATCATCCTACTGATCAAAATGTGTTTGTTGCGAAACATGCTGCCTTCTTGGAAAACGAGTTTATCCTTGAAGGGGTCAGTGGGAGTGTGACACCCCCAAATTCAGGTACCAATACTTCGAATTTGGTGCTCACGATAAAGTACATCCATACACCTCTAAACAACATAAATTAACTAATGCGGAAATAAATAAACATATGTTGTTCATTACAAAAGGTTTACTATGGTCCCAAGGTCTATAACCTTAAATAAATACATCGCAGAATACATTAATAATACAAAACTATTCCGCGATTACATAATGGGATAGTACATATAACTATTTATTAAGCTTTCCTTTGCCTTTGCTCGCTTTGGAACTCTTCGGCTTAACTGCAATAGGTTCATGATATAGCAAGAGTGAGCAACTACTTTGCCCAGCAAGTTTAAAATGAATACAGAAGATATATCATGAATGAATGAGAATAATAGCCGCATAGATCAACAATTTATGAACATCGATGAAGTAGCTGAAATGACATAATCAAAGTTCAAATGAAACAATGAATATTAATTATTTACTGCTGAGTGGTCCAACCGGCCATGAACATTTGGCCAAAGAGTCAATCATACAACTAACTCTTTTAAAACCTGGCCCCGTCAGTTGTACTCGAGGGGATCAGCCTCTCGTACACCATGTATATGCATAACATTTAACTCTGACTACATCGAATAACCGACACATTAAAATCCCCTACATAAGGGTTGCTCTCTCAGTACAAGAATCTGCACCAACAATCGGTTTGGATAGCTTTTAAAATAATAACATGTACGTGTCTAGCCGAAACAAGTGGCGTAGACTATTCCCTTAAACAGTTCGTGAATGAACAACTTAAACGTTTCACAGTCCAACAACAGGTATTGAATTTGAATGCACAAGGTGCGAATATCAATAATTATCTTTGAGGTGGAATAATTTGCAATAATTAATCCAATAACATAACTTGAAAGTAATAGCTCAATTTGAGTAGTGAAACTTGCAACAATATAACATTTGTATAAAATAGGAAACCTGCTCAAGTATAATTCGAGTAAGGTTAGGGAAACTTGCTCACTAAATAACTTAAGTTAGGATAAGAAACTTGCAACAAGATACAATACTTGCTCAAATATAATTTTGAGTAAGGTAAGAAACTTGCATTCAATATGTAGAAAGAATGAAGTTAGGGAACTTGTCTGAAGCGCTGCTACAATATTACAACACACGCTCCTTAATATCCTACACAATTAGATACATGTTCACATAACAATTAGTCACGTACTGGATACCAAATAATGGTCTATACTACTCTATAATGTTTCATTCTTATTAGAAACATAATGTTAAACAAGATTATACACACTAGTTATGGCGTTACGACGCTTGCATGTCTGTACGCCAAACTTGATTATTCGAACGCCCAGGCGACACGCATTTGCGTACGCCTAACATGCCCATTCAATTTATCAAATACTCATTGGTTAATACTAAGTATCATTATAATTCATAACATTTGTGTTTTAGAACTTATAACATCATTTTACATTGTCGGGAGCATTACATGTGCTTACGCGCATGCCCGACACCCTCCGATTGCCCCTAATTTCATATCAATCCCATAAATGGCCAATTTAGACCATGCTACAGACCTCAAATTGAAAAACTTAAAGAACAAAAGTTGTAGTTCTATTCGTTCTCTTTCCGAATCATCTTGAATCACCACAATCCGAGTTCGTATGACAAAGTTATGTCCATTTTACTAAAGGACGTCGAAGTTGTTTGCACAGTCTCTTGTCCAGCGCCTTAGGCTCTCAAAATCTCCTATGGGCAGCGCCTAAAGCGCTCTCTCACAGTAGCTGGACTCGTGGCCAGCGCCTAGCCAGCGTCTTAGGTGCTCGGCCTGAGTCTCCGACCCGTTTTGCTTCCCGGAATGCTCTATTTTTTGTGTTCTAGACCTATCTTGCTTCCAACCACCATAACTCCCTCAATACACGTTCAAATTGGTCTGTTCCAGACTCTATGGACTCCTAAGACATAGGGCTACAACATATCAAAAATTCAGAGTTATCCATTAAAATTAACATGGCCAAATCTTAGGCCAAAGTATCAAGTCATGCTATATTTTCGTGTTCTTGGTGTTCTTGGTGTTCTTCACTAAAATTGTCACCAAATCTTTGTTTTAACACCTTTTTACTCGATTCCAGTTGGGTTAACTTTGTAACCCTTGGAACTACAATATGACAACAACAAATAAACACAACAAGCAAGGAATCATAGCTTTACAGTCCTCTAAATTCGTCCAACAGTCCATATTGTCCAAAAAGTCCATTGTTCTTCATGTTCTTCATCCTCCTTAAGCATACGTACGGGTTTATTGCGTTTTTGTTCCACTTTGATGTTATTAATGGCTTATGTAACCTCTTAACAACATATATAAACATCCAACACAAACAAAAACAACAAGAATCGCCACAAGAACCAACTCACAAGCACAAAAGCTTATAACCCATGAAAACTTTGAAAAAACCTCAACCAAATCAAATGGAATGGATTGAGTTAAAGTTTTACCTTTTGTAGCTACCTCTTAGATGGTAGAACTCCTTTAGAGCTTTGTTAGAAACTCTCCTCAACCTCCTTGAGTTCTCCCGAAGCCTTTACTTCAAGTTAGCTCACACCCACTTCTTTCTCTCTCTAGAAGTTTTGAAGGTTGAAGATGAAGATGGTGAACATGGTGTAGATGCTTAGCTTGCTATTCCTTCTTCCTCCTTGCTCAAAACCCGAACCTATCCCTCTCTCAATATGCTCTCTAGCTCACTTTGTGAATGGATGAGTTTGTGAAGAAAACTTGGTTCTCATATTCTCCTTTTCTTCTTCTTCTCCGAACCTTTCTCTTCTCCTTCCTTATTTTCTGCAGCAACTTAGAAATAGAATGGGACACGGGAGAATGGAATGTGGGGAATGAAGATGAAGGTGGAGATGGTGCAAGGTTGCTATAGCTCTCCTCCTTCTTTCTTACTCTCTCTTGCAATATTCAGATTTTCTAACTTCCAAACTCTTTCTCTCTCTATTTGCTCTCTCTCCCTCTTAGAAATTCTGCTGAAATTGGAAATGGAGAGTAGGTCTTCTAGGTGCCTTGGAAAGAGATGGGAGGAATATTGGAGAGCTCAAGGCATTTTTCTAAGTTGGACAACTAAATGTTTGGCATGCTTGTGTTTGGGAAATGAATCTACCAACACTTGGTCTCCTCCCCTCCCAACCGTGCACTCCCCTCTCTCTTACACCAAAAATGCTGATTTTTTGTGCCCACATCCCACATGGGTCAAGTCTTGGGTCATGGGTTGGGTCATGGGTTTAGGTCACCATTAAAATCACTTGGGCTTCTAACTTGATTCCCATTGGGCTCCCATAAATCCTACACTTGGATTATTAATTCATTGCCTAAATGGGTTGGCAATAATTAGGAAAATCGAAGTCACCCGAGAAGACGTCTCTAGATGAAAAGTCCCCACGTGAATTATAACTCGCGAATAGAGATTTAGCGATGCTACGCAAAAATCAAATATTTCGCTTAAACACAACTATAACACGTAAAATTTCATGTATTCACTTAATCCAGGTTGTCACCCAACCTTTAAACACGTAACACAAAAATAATATTAATAAAATATAATATATTTATTAATATTCAAAAGTTCAAATTACAAGGTAAATTCAAAATTCCCGGTCGTTACAGGGAGTAAGATATATCTTGAAGAAGTTCAAGAACCACAAAATACTACGGATGAAAGTCAGGTACCTGACCAAGTAGAAGAACCTACTGTACCACTACCTATTCGTAAATCTGGAAGAGTACCGAAGATACCTGATAGGTATGGATTCATCATAGAGGATGATGATAAGGTACGCATCATAGATGATGATGATCCCTTAACTTACGAAGAGGCTATGAGTAGTGAAGACTCAGAGAAATGGCTAGAAGCCATGAAATCCGAGATGGACTCCATGTATGAAAACCAAGTATGGACTTTAGTTTCACCACATGAGGGAATTAAGCCTATTGGGTGTAAATGGGTCTTTAAGAAAAAGACTGGAGCAGATGGCAAGGTAGAGACCTATAAGGCCCGACTGGTTGCAAAAGGTTTCAAACAAAGACAAGGAGTTGACTATGATGAAACCTTCTCACCAGTAGCTATGCTCAAGTCCATTCGGATTTTACTTGCAATTGCATCTTATTATGACTACGAGATCTGGCAAATGGACGTGAAAACGGCCTTCCTCAATGGAGAGCTTGAGGAGAATGTATATATGATACAGCCAAAGGGTTTTGTTTCAACGGTTGGAACAAACCAAGTTTGTAAGCTACAACGATCCATTTATAGATTGAAGCAAGCTTCTCGAAGATAGAACATCTGTTTTGATGAGATAACCAAAAGGTTTGATTTTATCAAAAATGAGGATGAACCTTGTGTGTACAAGAAGGTTAGTGGGAGCACTGTTTCATTCCTTGTATTATATGTTGATTATATATTACTGATAGGGAATGATGTTCCTATGCTACAGTCGATCAAAATTTGGTTATCTAAACACTTCTCCATGAAGGACTTGGGTGAGGCATCCTATATTTTGGGGATAAAGATCTATAGATATAGATCTAAAAGGATGATTGGCTTGACCAAAGGAAAGTACATTGACTCGATGCTAAAGAAGTTTAGTATGGAAGATTCCAAGAGAGGTCTCATGCCGATGAGCCATGGAATACATCTCTCCAAGAAACAGGCCTCAAAGACACCTGAGAAGAGAGACCGAATGAGTAAGATTCCTTATGCTTTAGCAATAGGATCTATCATGTACGGTATGATATGTACTAGACCAGATGTCGCTGATGCACTTAGTGTAACAAGCAGATATTAGTCGAATCCAGGAGAAGAGCATTGGAAGGCAGTGAAAAATATCCTAAAGTACTTGAGAAGAACTAAGGATGTATTTCTTGTCTACGGTGGGTCTGAATTGAAACTAGAGGGCTATATAGACTCAAGTTTTCAAACGGACCAAGATGACAGTAAATCCGTTTCACGGTACGTGTTTACCTTAAACGGTGGCGCAGTGAGTTGGAAACGTTCCAAGCAGCAAACATTTGTTGATTCAGTGATAGAGGCAGAGTACATAGCTGCAAGTGAAGCTACAAAGGAAGCTGTTTGGATGAAGAAGTTCATAACTGAACTTGGAGTGGTTTCTAGCATTAGAGGAGTTGTACCTTTATTCTGTGACAACACCGAAGCTGTTGCGCAGGCTAAGGAACCCAGGTCTCATCAGAAATCCAAACACGTGTTGCGGCGGTTTCATTTGATTAGAGAGATCATTGAAAGAGGAGATATCACCCGGGAGCGTGTGGACTCTCAAGACAACATTGCAGATCCATTTACTAAAGCTTTAACACAACAACAGTTTGATCGTCACTTAGAGAAGATGGGTATTAGATACCATGGCGATTGGCTTTAGTGCAAGTGGGAGATTGAAAGTAATACGCACACAAGCCAATTATATTTGATATGATGTAGCATATACTTTGTAATCTTATTCATTTATTAATAAAAGAATTGATTTTCTTAAAAGGCATTTTATATTATCTACATAGTGTTGTTATATTAAATGTGATAAACCCATAGTTTTGAGCAATACTTTTAAAATCATGATGGTGATCATGCTAATGAGATCTAAATTCTAGATAGCTCACAAACTAAAATCGTTCCTAATCGTTGGATTACTAAAAAGGGGATTAGTGAATTCGGATAGATTAGTACATACGTTGCTTGCTCTTAGGAAGAGGATGATTGATCTTATAATCATTTGTGTGGAGACACTAAAGCAAGTATATAGGTGCTTATTGGAGAATAAGTTCACTGAACGTGGCTCGCTAAGGAATACCTAATGGAGTTTTACTCGCCTGTCAATAGGAATTCCTCTAGTGATAGTAGTACAAGTGATCATTGGACTTGAGATCATCATGGTATCTTGTGTATGATGAGTTATACTTTGACATGTCCCTTAAGACCTTTAGGATATATCAAAGGGTATGATTGGGTATAATAAGTTGTACATGGAGATAGGTGAATGGTCAACAAAGAAATCTACCTCATCTAGTAAAAGATGTGAATGTCCTATGTGATTCGATAAATGACAACTCAGTAGTCCTTGGTCAAGGCAGAATGAAATTAGAATGGAGTTTCAAATTTGCATTATTTAGAGTTGTGCATTTGGGAATCGAAATACATATAATTAAATAAAATAAGACTTGACAGTAAATCCATGTCTTATATTTAATTGGGACATTGTATGGTAGAAGGATTGAATTGTACGGTAACTATTCACTAAAAAGTTCTTTTGTGATTAATGTTGAAATCTATATTATCTGAAAAGTCGTTGATCGCTAAGGGGGCTTACCCTTATTGTAGAATAAATATTATTTATTTAAATGAATTAAATAGTTTAATTTATTTATTTAAATAAGATTAGAATTGTTCTAATTGATTTATTCACAACCGGTTTAATATGGAGAACCTAAAGGGTCACACCGCAAAAGGAAAATATTTATTTAATAACTAAATGACATAATTGTAATAATAAGTTAAGTGTATTTAATTTAGTCTATGGAGATAGAATAAATTAAATAGCTTAATATTTATTATTTAATATTTTGAAAATATTAAATATAAATTAATAAGAAGAGTCTTATTATTATTATTACTATTACTATTATTTAATTCCTAATATGGATTGAGAATTAATTAATAGAAGTACTCTCACATGAATTCTTAATTGGATTAGGAGCATAATTAATTAAAGGAGTTTAATTATAATAGAAACACTAATCCTAAATAGTTTAGGGAAGGGTTATTCCTACATCTATAAATAAAAGGAGTCTTATCGTAGATTAGGGTTACGCACTCTTGCATTAGATTGTGGAGAGTACTTGCAATTTCTATAGAGATAGAAACTAGGGTTTTGCCAATACCCAACTTCTTGAATACCTATTCTTCCTTGGTGGATCACCTCTAGAGGCCAAACACTTGGGTGGCTAACGTTGATCAAAGGAAGGAATCTCATCGGTGGAATTCAAGGAGAATACGAAGGACTAGGAGTTGAACTTGTACCCGAAGAAGCTTTGATCTACGAGGGTATAATTTCTTAATCTCTATCTCTTTCGTTTAATTGATAATTGAACACAAGGATAGATCATGGTGATGGTTTGTATTAAAATTTTAAAATCCGTTTTATCACGCTTCCGCCCTATTTGTGTAATTAGATTGCATGCTTGCGTAATATACAAAGCTAACAGAATGTATGCTAAAATGTTGTTAAATTACAAATTTTATTTATAGAATTTTACAAATGTCTAATTCACTATCACTGCGAAGCATATTGAATGCTAATAAGTTAACTGGACCGAATTATAAGGATTGGTTAAGGAATTTTAGAATAGTTCTCACGCCTGAAAAGCTATCTTATATCCTTAATTCGCCAGTCCCTGCAACTGTTGCAGAAATAGCCTCTGAGGAAGAGATTGCTACTTTTAGAAAGTGGCAAGATGATGCAACCGTGACTCAATGCATCATGCGTGGATCCATGAGTAACGAGCTTCAGCGTCAGCATGAAACTCTAGATGCTCCTATTATACTCCTACACCTCAAGGAGTTGTATGGTGAGGAAAGTAGGACTGCTAGATATCAGATATCTAAGAAGCTCTTTCGATCTAGAATTGACCGATGGCACTACAGTACAGACAGATGTTCTCAAAATGATCATTCTGATTGAACAATTAGGACAATTGAGTTTTGTAATGGATGGAGAGTTGAGACAATATCTGATCTTGTAATCACTTCCGGACTCTTTCTAACAATTTGTTGTGAATTTTCACATGAACAAGTTAGATTCCAGTCTACCTGAGTTGCTTAAACATGATGAAAACTACAAAGATTCACTTTCTAGCCAAGAAAAACCAAGTCTTACTAGTAGACGAGTCTTCCAAGAAAAGGAAGAGGACCAAAGGATCTTCTAAAAAGAAGAAAAACTCAAAGAAGGCAAAAGTAAAGGCAAATATAAAGGATAATAACATGAAAAATGATGCGGATAGTAAAAGAGTTTGCTTCCACTGTAATAAGCCTAGACATTGAAAAAGAAACTGCAAGGAGTATCTTGTAGAAGCTAACCAGAAGAAGCTTAGTGAAGCTTCGGTTACAGATACACGTTTGTTCATGATTGAAATAAATTTTTCTCTAAGTCAAGGTTCTACTTAAGTATTGGATACCGGCTGTAGTTCTCACATATGCAATACGATATAGGAACTAAGCAGAATTAGAAAGATAAACAAAAGGAAGTAATCCTGCATGTGCAGAATAGAGCAAAGGTTGCTGCATTAACCGTAGGAACTTATAGTTTAGCATTGCCTACAGGCAAGTTTATTAATTTAATAAGTTATTATTATGTTCCAGTTCTCATTAGAAACATTATTTCTTTCCGTTGTTGGACAAGGAAGGATCTTGTATTATATTTAAGACTAATTGTTGCTCTATTTATAATGATAATATTTTGTTTATAACTGGAAGATTACTTAATGGACTTTATATACTTGACTTGCATGAAAAATATTTTGCAAATTAAACAAACTAGTAAAAGAAAAGAGATGATTATTCAAAAGTTGAATATGTGTATTTGGCAAAATACAAGTCTGATTTATTTGAAAGGTTCAAAGAATTCAGAAGCAAAACAAACTAGCAAAGTATAAGGATTCTTTGATCGGATTGAGGAAGGGATACTTTAGTAAAGAATTTTCGTTACTCTCAAAGATAATGGTATTTTCTTAAAATGGACACCTCCTGATACGCAATAATTGATTGGTGTATCTAAAAGGAGAAATGGTACCTTGTTGGACATGGTGCAGTTGTGACGCCCCTCAAATTCGGGTTAACTTATCCTCGAATTTGGTGCATGTGCAACTCATAAGGCATTCTATCAATAACTTAATGCGGAATAATAAAATATTTACATTAATTTAACAAAAATATTCTCATCTCAAGTCTCGAAACCATAACTAAAACATGACATAACTAGTACACAACGACTAATACATAATACTAATAAGTCTGAATACATAACACAACTTAGAACATAATCTTAACAAGTCTTGACCCAAGACAGAAACAACCAACATAGCAGGACACGCTATTCCGTAGCTTTGTCTTTGCCTTTATCCTTTCCCGAGCTCTCGTCACGTTATGTAACAACTGTAATATTTAAGGAAAGCAAGGGTGAGCAACAAATTTGCCCAGCAAGTATAACAACAATGATAATGAATAATCAAGAGTAAGGTTCCACAATCTCAAAGGTTATGACGATTGATGATAGCTTGGGAAGTAAGCATATAAATTATAAACAAGGTACGTCTCAAACGTTTCAATTCAATTCTCCACTAACACTGGTGAGTCACTATAGACTGGATGATTATCAAATGAATTCACTGATTTCAAATTTTCAAATGCAGGAATCACTGTGTGGCCACCATGGCACTTACTTTCCAATAGGATTAACAATATTACACTATTAACCTAAAAAATAGGTACAATAGGTGATCAGCCTAAAATACCCGGTGTTATGCATAACCCTCAAACATTCAACCTGCGCGCATGTCGGTCCCCCGACAAAAATAAAATTTTCCCCTACTAAGAGGGTTGTTCATCTATGCAAAGAGTCCGCACCAAAGCAATTGGTTTGGATCGCTTTCTAAATCATGGACATTGGTCTAGCCGAATCAAATGGCATCGACTCACTTCGTAAACCATTTATACATAATTTGGATTCAAAAGCTATAATAACATGTATTGTAGCATAAATGGATATTTTGAATGATTATCAAATTATTTGCATAAACTTGGAATTCATACGATATATAAGCATTGCATGAAATGAGACTTCAATAAGATATTTGAATAAAATGAGAATACTTGCAATAATCTGGCATACTTGTTCAATACCAAATTAAACAAGAATTAGAAACTTGCTCAATAAATAAATTGAGTATGGTTAAGGAAACTTGCATTCAATATATAGAAAGAATGAAGTTAGGGAACTTGCCTCTTTTGTTGATTATGCTTAATGTGAATAGCTCTTCAAGTATCCTACACAATTTAATACATATCCATATACCAATTAGTCACGTAATGGATACCAAATACTAGTTTATACTACTCTAAAATGTTTTATTCTTATTAGGAATAAAATATTAAACAAGGTTATACACACTTATTACGGTGTTACGACGCTTACATGTCCGTACGCCAACCTTGCTACCCGAATGCCCCAAGCGACACGTATTTGCGTATGCTTAGCACGCCAATTCAATTTATATAATACCTATTAGTTAATGATGAGTATCATTACAATTCATAACAATAATGTTTCAGAACTTAGAACATCATCTTATATCTTCGAAAGCATTACACGTTGCGAATGCGCACGCCCGACGCCCTCCGATTGCCTCTAAATGCACAACAGTCCTAAAAATGGCCAATTTGGAATTTTATACAGATAGTAAATTTAAATTCTAATTAATGGAAGTTGTAGGTCTATCTCTAAACTTTCTGGATCATCTTGAATCGCCCTAATCGGAGTCCGTATGAGAACGTTATGGCCATTTTCTCAACGGACGTCGAAGCTGAGTCGGGCAGCGCGCGCGGGGGCGGACGGGCAGCACCAGGCGCGCGTGGGGAGAGGCAAGCCATGGGCGCAGGCGCGCCAAGGGTCGCGCGGACGCACCAGTGTGGCCAGCCTTCGCGATTTTTTTGACCCTCCTTCATTCCAACCTTCATAACTTCTTCTCTAGACGTCCAAATGAGTCCATTTCGGACTCTATGGACTCCTAAGACTCAAAGCTACAACATACCAGAGTATTTAAGACTTTCAAAAACATTAGACAATTACTAAACTTGACCCAAACTCAAATTCATGCTCTGTTTTTTGGTGTTCTTGACATGTTTGGATTCAAATCATCAGAACTCCCTCATCCGTGAACGAAATGAGGTGATTTCAAAGCCTATGGCTTCGTAACTCAGTGTACTATGACTACACATAAGAATCAAAATTTAACCAACAACACATTAATACCAGAAATCGATGCAATGACCATTATTCAACTGTTCTTCATTTTCTAAACACATTTTACCAAAACTCTTACTACAAATTCATTGTAACACTTTTCTACTCCATTCCAACTGGGTTATTCTTATAACCCATAGAAGTATAACATCATATCATTAACCAAAATTATCAAACATGAAAAATAACTACAAGGGTCCTCTAAATTCGTCCATAACAGTCCATAGTCTATTTTTGTCCATTTTCCTCCTCCTTATGCATATGTACAGATTTCTTTCATGTTTGTTCCACTTTGATGTTATTAGGAAGGTCTTAAGAACATCATTGGTCGTCCATGAACAACCAACAACAACCATAACAACAACAAATCCGACCAACAAGCAAACGAGCAAGAAAATAAGAAAAACTTGAGAACTTAGAAGAAATGAGTTTGGATATGCAATTTACCTCTTGGATTCTCCTTCTAGTTTTCTAAATGGTTGTTAGAGCTTTGCTACAACCTTTCTTCTTCTTCCCTGGGGTCTCCCGAACACCTATGAAAGCTCCTCTTGCTCAACCCACTTGCTTCTCTCTAGAATGGTTTCTCTCTCTCTAGCTTCTTCTTCTTCTTCTTCTTTTCTGCAGAAATTTCTCTTTTCTCTCTTCTCTTACCTTCTCTCGTTACCTCTCTCTCTCTCTTAGCTTGGAAATGAACTGAAGTTTGGAAGGAATGGAAGTACAATGGCTTCGGGTGAATATGGCTTGGGAGAGTGAATTCTTCTCTTAACTCCTCTCTCTCTCTCTTAGCAAGTGAATTGATGGTTGTTTGGAATGAGGAAGGAATGGAGGTCAGATGGGATTGAATGAGGAGAGATGAAGTGGGTTAGTCTTGCTAGGCTCCTTGGAAAGATTTTCAAGAAGCAATGTTGGCTACTTCAATTTCTATACATGGAGTGGTGGGAAGTTTATTAGCTCCATGAGCTTGCCGGCTACTCCCTCTAATTCATGTTCCCTCCTTGCACCTCGTTGGCTCAAATGTCTCCTCTTCAATTCCTATTGGCTAGTCAATTCTCCCTTGTCTCCTCCTCTCTCTATCTACCCAAATACTCCTTCCTTAATAACCGAATGCTGATTTTTAAGCCCATTTCCCACATGGTCATTGGTTTGGGTCATAGGTTTTGGGTCACCCTTAAAACCCCTTGGGCTTCTAATTAAATCACCACTAGGCTCAAATAAAAATTCTAACACTTGGAAAAATTAACTCTTCGCATACACGCTATGACGAAATTAATAGAAATCGAAAAAGACGTTAAAAAATATTTAGCATGAATAGTAACTTAGCGATATTGTGTGAAATCAATTTATTCACTTATATGAAGCTACAACACATAAAATTCATGCATTCATTTAACCTAGGTTGTCACGCAACCTTTAACCACAAAGCACATAATAATATTAATAAAAATTTATTATAATCAAAAATATTCATAAGCTCGAATTATAAGGCTATCCAGAATTCACGATCGTTACATTCTCTCCCCCCATATAAGGATTCTGTCTTCAGAATCACCACATAAGGTTAAACAAAAAGTTGAGGGTAATTCTTTTTCATTCTATCTTCTAACTCTCATGTAGCCTCCTCGGCATTGTGGTTTCACCAAACTACCTTTACAAAAGGTACAACTTTATTCCTTAAAACCTGGTCCTTCCTATCAATTATCTGAAAAGGAATTTCCTCATATGTTAGATCTTTCTCTATTTGAACGGGCTCATAGGATATAACGTACTTATAATCGGGCTTGTATGATCGTAACACTAAGACATGGAACACATTGTGGATATGCTCCAATTCGGGAGGTAAAGCTACCCCGTACGCCACTTCACTTACTCTTCTCAAAATTTCAAACGGTCCTATGAATCTCGGACTCAACTTTCCCTTCTTCCCAAATCGGATCTTCCCCTTCCAGGGAGATACCTTCAAAAAGACAAAATTACCACTTTCAAAATCTCGGCTTTAACGGTGCAAATCTGCATATTTCTTCTGCCAATCTTGGGCTGCTACCAATCTGGCTCTTATTGTCTTCACAACATCCGCCGTTTGCTAAACTAATTTTGATCCTAGCAGTCATCATTCTCTGACTTCGTCCCAACATAACGGTGTTCTGCACTTTCTCCCGTATAGAGCTTCATATGGCGATATACCGATACTTGCGTGATAACTGTTGTTATAAGCAAATTCAACGAGGGGCAAATAGTCATCCCAGTTTCCCTTGATATCCATCACATAAGCTCTAAGTATGTCTTCTAGTGTTTATATTGTCCGCTTGCTCTGCCCGTCAATTTGAGGATGATATGCAGTAATTAACCTCAGTTGTGCCCCCATTCTTTCCTGTAATCTCTTCCAGAAATTTGACGTGAAGCGTGGATCTCGATCTGAAACAATTAACACCGGCACTCCATGTCGCGAAACAATTTCCTTTATATTCAACTTTGCTAACTAATTTAAATTGAATCGGATCCTTATTGGTAGAAAGTGTGCTGACTTTGTCAATCGGTCCACAATAACCCAAATTGCATCGTAGCCCTTCTATGTGCTTGGAAGTCCCACTACGAAGTCTATTATGATGTGCTCCCATTTCCATTCTGTTATCTTCAATGGTTGGAGTAGTCCACTCGGTCTTTGATACTTTGCTTTGACTCGTTGACAGGTAAGACACTTACTGACGCACTCTGCCACATCCCGCTTCAAATTGGGCCACCAAAAATGCTGGCGAAGATCCCTATACATTTTTGTGCTTCCTAGGTGAACAGAGTATGGTGAATTATGTGCCTCATACAAGATCGCTTCTCTTAGTTCAGTTACAGCTGGCACCCACACATGTTCTTCGAATCTCAAGATACCATCTTTATCCAACCTGATCTTTTCCCCATCATTTTTTGTTATTCTTTTCTTTATCCTTTCACATTCCTCATCATTTTCCTGCACCTCCTTTACTTTGTCCAGCAATGTCGGATGAGCTTCCATTACGAATAACCGCTTTGCTGACCCTTTCGGACTTTTCACTTCTATCTCCAGTCACGCCATTTCCTTCATTAGCTCCTCCTATGTCGTCAACCTGAACAAGCTCTCCCTTCCTTTTCTACTCAATGTATCTGCTACTAAATTTGCCTTCCCCGGGTGATAAAGAATTTCGCAGTCGTAATCTTTGATTAATTATAACCACCTCCTTTATCGCATATTGAGCTCCTTCCGTGTGAAGATATATTTCAGACTTTTGTGATCCGTATATATCTCACATTTCTCCTCATAAAGATAGTGCCTCCAAATCTTCAATGTAAAAACTACCGCGGCTAACTCCAAGTCGTGGGTAGGGTATCGCTTTTCATAGTCCTTCAATTGACGTGACGCATACGCAATTACCTTGACATGCTGCATTAGAACACAACTAAGACCTCGGTGCGACGCATCACTATACACTACAAAACCTCCATTATCATTTGGCAGAGATAATACACGCGCCTCGCTCAATCTCTTTTTCAACTCCCTGAAACTTTCTTCGCACTTTTCTGTCCAAATAAACTTCATAGCCTTCTTCGTTAGATTGGTCAACGGGGTCGCTATCTTAGAAAAATCTTGGATAAATCTTCGATAATACCCGGTTAACCCTAAGAAGTTCCGCACCTCAGTCAACATCCTCGGTTGTTCCCAATTACTCACTGCCTCCACCTTCACAGGATTCACTGAGATTCAATCTTTGTCTATCACGTGCCCTAAAAATTGTACCCTTTTTATCCAAAATTCTCATTTAGAAAATTTCGCGTACAACTTCTCCCTTCTTAGTGTTTCTAGTATCGCCTCCAAATGCTCGGCATGCTCCTCTTTGGTCTTTGAATAAATTAGAATGTCGTCGATGAAAACTACCACAAACTTGTCTAGGTATGGCTTGAAAATTCGATTCATCAAATCCATAAATGATGCTAGCGTATTTGTCAAACTGAAAGACATCACCAAAAATTAATAGTGATCATACCTCATACGGAATGCAGTCGTAGGCACATCCTCCTTCCTTAACTTTAATTGGTGATATCCGGTCCTCAAATCTATCTTCGAGAAATATCTTGCTCCTTGCAGTTGGTCGAAAAGGTCGTCGATTCTTGGTAATGGATACTTGTTCTTGATCGTTGCCTTATTCAACTCTCGGTAGTCGATACACAGTCTCATCGATCCGTCCTTCTTCTTGACGACAAAAACTGGTGCGCCCACGAGGACACACTTGGTTGAATATACCCCTTGTCTAGCAATTCTTGAAGTTGTATCATCAATTCCTTCATTTCCATCGGTGCCATGTGATACGGGACTTTCGAAATCAGAGCTGTTCCTGGCGCTAAATCTATCACGAATTCAATTTCCATGTCTGGAGGCAGAGCAGGTAAATCGTCTAGAAACACATCTTGAAATTCCCTTACGATCGGTATGTTCCTCATTTCTACTCCCACTTTCTTCGTATCTATAATATAGGCTAAATAGCTTACGCATCCTTTCTTTAACAATTTCTTGGCCTGCATCATCGTAAGACAACACGATTATCTAAGCGATGTGCTACCATAAAACACTACCCTAGACCGGTTCGGGGTTCGAAGGTCCATACTTTTGTTCTGACAGTCAATTATTGTTGCATAGTCATACAACCAATCCATTCGCAGTATCACATCTAACTCTCCCAACTTAATCGGGATCAAATCTACATTTAGGTTATCACCCCTAATTTTAGCACAACAATTACGGTATACGAACTCTACATGGATTACCTCCTCATTAGCAATTTCTACGCTCAAGGGATGTTCTAGCCGCTCTTGGGGTAAGTTTAATCGCCTAGCAAATTCTTCAGACACAAACGAATAGGTGGCACCCATATCAAATAATACGTAAGCATTTATATCATTGATCAGGATAATACCTGATACCACATCCCTTGAAGCTATGGCATCTTGGGCAGTCATGTTGAATGTCCTGGTGGTTGGTCGACTAGGCCGAGCAGGTCCACCGGTCATTGGCTTGTTTCTTCCTTTGTAGCCATTTCCTCTGTTGTTTCCTTTCTGGGGGCAATCCTTGATCCGGTGCTCGGCCGATCCACACGCAAAACATCCACGGACTTTTTTCGGATTTGGGCATTTTGGTGCTATATGTCCCTCCTAGCCGCAATTATAGCAGACACTACATCCCTTCCAGTATTCCCCCAGGTGATTTTCCCACATTTTAGACATGCCTCAATTCTCTTTTTGAATCCTCCCTGATTGCTTTTAGTCAGATTAGTGTTGGTACTATTGTTGTTGCTGCCTTCCCACTTTCTCTTTCCCAGGTTGCTTCCCCCGCTACTACTTCCTCCACGGTGGTCACCTCCGCTTTTCTTATTCTTCCTTTCCCTGTTGTATTGACTCAAGGCCTCACTCCCACCTTCAACAATGATGGTCTTCTCTAGTAGTGCGTTAAAAGTCTTAATCTAGAGGACGGACACCTTACTGTACACCTATGGTTTCAGCCCTTGTTCGAACCATTGTGCCTTCCGCTCTTCTGTATCTACTTGATGTGGCGCAAAGCGTGCGAGTTTATTAAATTTGGCAGCGTACTACGCCACCGTCATATCCCCTTGCTTTAGTTCTAGAAACTTGACTTCCATCCGACTTTTCATGCTCTTCGGGAAGTAATTCTCGAAGAACAGTTCTTTGAATCTTTCCCATGGTACTATCCCTTCTCCGACCCGTTGTTGATTGGCCTCCCACTAATAATTCGCCTCTCCCTTCATCATATAGGTGGCGGATGCCATTTTCTAGTCTTCTCCCATGCGTGCAATGGTAAAAGCCTTCTCTATTTCTTTGACCCAAGACTGGGCCTCGATCGGGTCGGTCGTTCTTTTGAACTCTAGGGGTCCCACACTTTTGAAGTCTTTAAAATTTACTACGGGGACAGTTGGGGGAATGGGTTTTTCGAGTCCTGCATTCTGGCCCTGGAATACTCCCTCTAGTAGGTCTCCTAGTCGTTGCAAAGGTTCTGCCTGGCCTCCTTCATTATTCACCGATCCTTCGGGTGTTCGTGGAACTGGTATTCTACGCGGCGGCATCTTCTGTTTAATGGAAGCAAAACTTAGTATTATTATCTCATTATACCCGGTAATTATCTATCACAAGTGCGACAATTAAGCAACACAATTAACAAGAACATTTTCATTCATACGTTAATAGTTAGTACATCACATATGATCATTCTATAACATGCTGCTATGAATGTGGCCATTTATCCCCTATCAGGAACAAAGATTGGGGTATACAAAACTTATCCCACACATAACACAAAAGGTCGGGATTTACATATACAAAATCATGTATTGCCAGACATATAACTAAATAGTCTATCCAAGCATGTCGCGCTCCACAGCGTTGTCGTACTCCTAGTGCCCCATACGAATCATCAGATCTCGGCTCATGGTGTGGCGAGTCTGTCCCTCCTCCACCGGATAGTAGTATACACCGTCTATCCACCTACCAATTGTCGTGCGGAAAGCATGACCCATCCTGTTCATCTTTCTCTTCTTTCTCCTCACTTCACCCTCTAGGTCGTCAGCTCGCTCTAAGGCATCATCCCGCTGTTCCTCAATTTGGATGTGGTCTGCTACCTCTACCTCCAACTGAGCTCGCAAAGTCTCCTTCTCCAACTGTAGGCTTCCTGCCCGCTGCTCGGACTACTCTAGATTACCTACCAGCTCTACATTCCTTGCTAGGAGTCGGTATACTATGTCCCCTAATTGTGTAGAGACCTTATGTCTCCCTAAAGCCTCTAACTCTAGTTCCTGAATCCTGGCCCGTTGTTCCCGGGCTTCAACTTCCAACTCATGGATCCGATCCGCTTGCTTGAGAATACGGTCGATATGTTCCTCCAACCGCTCAATCTCCAATGTGGTGTAAATAGGGGGCACCTCCTCCGATTTCTCCTCCGAGTCCTCCTTCGGATCCTCTTCTGGGTCCTCTTCTGGGTCAGACTCCAACTCGGGCTCCTCCTCAGCTGGGACAGTAGCTGGAGTAGGCTCAACCACTAGGAGTGTCTCGGATACCACATGGATATCACATGGCTCCTCCTCCCTAACTCTGATAGGCTCACTTATAGCTGCTATCCTACATCCACAGCACAAGACAAACAAACTCTATTATTACCCCGCAGTAAAGTATAAGTTTATTGTATGGAATGAAGATATATTTCATACACCACTGACTCTCTATGAAAAGTTAGTTAAGACTAATACGTAAAACTCTATATGAGTCTTATCTATTTCTATTCCTCTACATTCTCTAAGGTTATAGCCTAAGGACTCTCTTTCCTAAAGTTTATAACCTGGCTCTGATACCAACCTGTGACGCCCCCCAAATCCGGGTTACCTTATCCTCGAATTTGGTGCATCACTGTGCCACTCATAAGGCATTCTATCAATAACTTAATGCGGAATAATAAAATATTTACATTGATTTAACATAAATATTCTCGTCTCAAGTTTCGAAACCATAACTAAAACATGACATAACTAGTATACAATGATTAATACATAATACTAATAAGTCTGAATGCATAACACAACTTAGAACATAATCTTAACAAGTCTTGACCTAAGACAGAAACAACCAACATAGCAAGACAAGCTATTCCGTAGCTTTGCCTTTGCCTTTATCCTTTCCTGAGCTCTCGCCACGTTCTGTAACAACTGTAATGTTTAAGGAAAGCAAAGGTGAGCAACAAATTTGCCCAGCAAGTATAACAACAATGATAATGAATAATCAAGAGTAAGGTTCCACAATCTCAAAGGTTATAACGATTGATGATAGCTTAGGAAGTAAGTATATAAATTGTAAACAAGGTACATCTCAAACGTTTCAATTCAATTCTCCACTAACACTGGTGAGTCACTATAGACTGGATGATTATCAAATGAATTCACTGATTTCAAATTTTCAAATGCAGGAATCACTGTGTAGCCACCATGGCACTTACCTTCCAATAGGATTAACAGTATTACACTATTAACCCAAAAAAATAGGTACAATAGGTGATCAGCCTAAAATACACGGGGTTATGCAAAACCGTTAAACATTCAACTTGCGCGCATGTCGGTCCCCCGACAAAAATAAAATTTCCCCCTACTAAGAGGGTTGTCCATGTCTGCAAAGAGTCCGCACCAAAGCAATTGGTTTGGATCGCTTTCTAAATCATGGACATTGGTCTAGTCGAATCAAATGGCATCAACTCTCTTCGTAAACCATTCATACATAATTTGGATTCAAAAGCTGTAATAACATGCATTGTAACATAAGTAGATATTTTGAACGATTATCAAATTATTTGCATAAACTTGGAATTTATATGATATATAAGCATTGCATGAAATGAGACTTCAATAACATATTTGAATAAAATGGAAATACTTGCAATAATCTAGCATACTTATTCAATACCAAATTAAATAAGAATTAGAAACTTGCTCAATAAATAAATTGAGTAAGGTTAAGGAAACTTGCATTCAATATATAGAAAGAATGAAGTTAAGGAACTTGCCTCTTTTGTTGATTAGGCTTAACATAAATAGCTCTTCAAGTATCCTACAAAATTTAATACATATCCACATACCATTTAGTCACATAATGGATACCTAATAGTAGTTTATACTACTCTAAAATGTTTTATTCTTATTAGGAATAGAATATTAAACAAGGTTACGCACACTTGTTACGGCGTTACGACGCTTGCACGTCTGTACGCCAACCTTGCCTACCCGAATGCCCAAGCGACACCATTTGCGTATGCTTAGCACGCCAATTCAATTTATATAATACCCATTAGTTAACGATGAGTATCATTACAATTCATAACAATAATGTTTCAGAACTTAGAACATCATCTTATATCGTCAAAAGCATTACACGTTGCGAATGCGCACGCCCGACGCCCTCTGATTACCTCTAAATGCACAACAGTCCTAAAAATGGCCAATTTGGAATTTGATACATATAGTAAATTTCAATTCTAATTAATGGAAGTTGTAGGTCTATCTCTAAGCTTTCTGTATCATCTTGAATCGCCCTAATCGGAGTCCGTATGAGAAAGTTATGGTCATTTTCTCAACGGACGTCGAAGCTGAGTCAGGCAGCGTGCGCGGGGGCGGATGGGCGGCACCAGGCGCTTGCGGGGAGAGGCAGGCTATGGGCGCGGGCATGCCAAGGGTCGCGCAGATGCGCCAGTGTGGCCAGACGTCTTCTTTAGACGTCCAAATGAGTCCATTTCGGACTCTATGGACTCCTAAGACTCAGAGCTACAACATACCAGAGTATCTAAGACTTTCAAAAACATTAGCTAATTACTAAACTTGACCCAAACTCAAATTCATGCTCTGTTTTTTGGTGTTCTTAACATGCTTGGATTCAAATCATCATAACTCCCTCATCCGTGAACGAAATGAGGTGATTCCAAAGCCTATGGCTTCGTAACTCAGTGTATTATGACTACACATAAGAATCAGAATTTAACCAACAACAGATTAATACCAAAAATCGACGCAATGACCATTATTCAACTGCTCTTCATTTTCTAAACACATTTTACCAAAACTCTTACTACAATTTCATTTTAACACCTTTTTACTCCATTCCGACTGGGATATTCTCATAACCCATGGAAGTATAACATAATATCATTAATCAAAATTATCAGACATGAAAAATAACTACAAGGGTCCTCTAAATTCGTCCATAATAGTCTATAGTCCATTTTTGTCCATTTTCTTCCTCCTTATGCATAGGTACGGATTTCTTTCATGTTTGTTCCATTTTAATGTTATTAGGAAGGTTTTTAAGGTCTTAAGAACATCCTTGGTCGTCCATGAACAACCAACAATAACCATAACAACAACAAATCCGACCAACAAGCAAACGAGCAAGAAAATAAGAAAAACTTGAGAACTTAGAAGAAATGAGTTTGGATATGCTATTTACCTCTTGGATTCTCCTTCTAGTTTGCTAAATAGTTGTTAGAGCTTTGCTACAACCTTTCTTCTTCTTCCCTAGGGTCTCCCGAATAACTATGCAAGCTCCTCTTGCTCCACCCACTTGCTTCTCTCTCTAGAATGGTTTCTCTCTCTAGCTTCTTTTTCTTCTTCTAATCTGCAAAAAAATTCTCTTTTTTCTCTTCTCTTACCTTCTCCCGTCAGCTCTCTCTCTCTCTCTCTTAGCTTGGAAATAAACTGAAGTTTGGAACGAATGGATGTGCAATGGCTTCGGGTGAATATGGCTTGGTAGAGTGAATGGGTTCTTCTTCTCTTAGCTCTTCTCTCTCTCTCTCTCTCTTAGCAAGTGAACTGATGGTTGTTTAGAATGAAGAAGGAATGGAGGTCAAATGGGATTGAATGAGGAGGGATGAAGTGGGTTAGTCTTCCTAGGCTCGTTAGAAGGATTTTTAAGAAGGAATGTTGGCTACTTCAATTTCTATACATGGAGTGGTGTGAAGTTTATTAGCTCCATGAGCTTGCCGATTTAGCAATCGATAAACGAACACGTACAAGTATACACGGTCCATAAGTAATATAATGATAAGATATGAGTCGAACCCATAGGGAATTATGACGAATAAGTACCAAGTACCAATCGTATATCAAGTCGATCTTATTTAAACAATGAAGATTTGAGTTTTGTTGTTTATGCTAGTTCAATGACAAGTAATGAATAAAACACGGTAAAATACACACGATAGAAAAATCTAATATTACAATTTCCCCTAACAATTCATTTGAATCTCCTAACTCTCTCTTTTTAATCAATTAAATCATACGAATTGACAACCGAGAAATCAAAACTTCATAAGAGCCTCTGTCGATGGTCAATCACGAATATTCTTCCTAATGCGGCGCATAGGTATATGTCTATCCTACACACTATCAAGAGACCAACTTCAAGAACAATTAACAAGACATGTGTGACTAAATCTCATTAACCATCCCTTCAATTACCAACTTTCACATAGGAAGTCATTAAGACTAGATTCTCCATTGATTGCATATGGTATTTAGGTATATGTCTATCCTAACTACTATCAAGTTACTTATTCTTGAGGATAATCAACAAGACACACGTCACTTAATCTTATTAAAAACCCACAACAATCTTCAACTTTCACATATTATCATAACTAGGTCTCAACCTATAATCCGTTCGTCAAGTTCATATAGGTTCCCAAAGTAATTACTGGTCAAGCAATTAATCTAAGAAGCAAAGGTTATGACAATCAATTCACAAATGATTAACTAATACCAAAGAGAGAGAATTCAATTCCAACTAGGTGTTGGGTTCCATTGAAATCTTAGAATAGAAGATTAGTTCATGATAACTATAACAAACATCAATTTCAATTTATACATTATCAAATTTGAATTACAAATAAAGAGGAAATTTTAGAGATGAAACCACTTTTGAAGATATTCAGATGTTATTCCTTGGGTTGATGTTGATTTCTAGCTCTCCTCCTTAGTTTTGTAATCCTTGATAACATAGTTTCTTGGCTTTTGGCTGGATTTAGCTTGATTTCCAGCCCTTAGCACTTTTGTATGATGTAATATGTAGCCTTTCTATCTCTAGCTCCTTGATATGAAGCTCAAAAGAGAATATAAATAGCCTCCCTAAAGAAACCCTAGCCAAGCTCGGACAAAATGCAGCTCAGATCGCACTCAGGACAGCACTGGCGCGCCCGCGCCCGCGCTCGAACTGCCACACGCCCACACACCTAGTTGCCGCACGCCCGCGCGCTGGCTGCCGCAAGCCCACGCACGCGCCCGCGCTTACGCCCTGCCTGGCCGCTCTCATGCCTAATGCGTGCGCCCGTTTGGCTGTCGGTCGCGCGCGAACCCGCGCCCACGCGCGCGGGGGTTGCAGATTCTCCAATAATTGCATACGGTATTTAGGTATATGTCTATCCTAACTACTATCAAGTTACCTATTCTTGAGGATAATAAAAAAGACACACGTCACTTAATCTTATTAATAACCCACAATAATCTCTAACTTTCGCATGTTATCATAACTAGGTCTTAACCTATAATCCGTTCGTCAAGTTCATATAGGTTCCCAAGGTAATTACTGGCTAGACAATTAATTTAAGAAGCAAAGGTTATGACAATCAATTCACAAATGATTTAACTAATACCAAAGAGAGAGAATTCAATTCAAACTATGTGTTGGGTTCCATTGAAATCTTAGAATAGAAGATTAGTTCATGATAGCTACAATAAACATCAATTTCAATTTATACATTATCAAATTCGAATTACAAATAGAGAGGAAATTCTAGAGATGAAACCACTTTTGAAGGTATTCAGATGTTCTTCCTTAGGTTGATGTTGATTTTTAGCTCCCCTCCTTAGTTTTGCAATCCTTGATTAGTTAGTTTCTTGGCTCTTGGCTTGATTTAGCTTGATTTCCAGCCCTTAGCACTTTTGTATGATGTAATATGTAGCCTTTCTATCTCTAGCTCCTTGATATGAAGCTCAAAAGATAATATAAATAGCCTCCCTCAAGAAACCCTAGCCAAGCTCGGACCAAATGCAGCTCAGATCGCATTGAAAATATGTCAGATCGCACTCAGGATAGCACTGGCGCGCCCGCGCGCCCACGCCTTGATTGCCACATGCCCGTGCGCCTGGTTGCCGCACGCCCGCGCGCTGGCTGCCGCATGCCCGCGGATGCGCCTGTGGCCACGCCATGCCTAGTCGCCCGCCTGCTTCTCGCCTGCCTGCTACGCGCGCCCGCTTGGCTGCCACCCGCACCCGCGCCCACCTGCTGCCCAAGCGTGTTGGCTGCTGCTCGTTGGTTGGTCGACACCGCACGCTATGCATGCTCTCACACGCCGTGCACACACAATTTCCAAATGTCATCAAATTCAATACCGAGCATCACAAAGCGCTGATTTCCAAAGTACTACCATTCGAGCACGGATATCCAAACACGGGCATCAAGTCATTGCAAACAACGATCCGAGCGGTCTTTATTTTAATTCCTACAAACACAATAAAAATGCATCAAAGCAATACAAAAGACATAAAAGTAACATAAAACTAAATTATCTAGAAATAAGATAAAAATACCTAAAAACCACATACAATTCCCAAAGGCTTACAAAATATCAAGGTCAAAAGTACCCAAATGTGTGTATAAAACACACTCATCAAATACTCCCAAACTTAAATCTTTACTTGTCCTCAAGCAAAATAGAAATACAATAAACCACTAAAATAAACACAACATGACAAATAAAATAAAAGAAAACTGACTCAAGAATTGGCCTCAAAGGTAAATGATCAAAAGGGACCCAAGAGCAATGCAAGGTTACAATTTAACAAAATCACTAAGCTCACAACTATTCAAGATCCTTGCAAGGGGGTGTGTGTGTCATCTATTTATGCGAGTTAGGAATGAGCTAACGCATGTACTCAATTTAATGAAGGATTATACTATAAATCTACAAACTCATCATTACCTCAATTAATACACAACAAGACGACCATATAAGAAAGGGGTCCCAAGGGGATTATTTAAACCATAAGTAACCACATTGGTGAGTGTGTTTTACGCTCCATCTCACCTTAAACTATGAACATGACCGTGCAATGTCTAATCACATTAGATTATTCAGAGTTACACATGTAACGATTGTTTGATCAATGACTCCCAAACCAGATGGCTTTAGGGCACTAGGTGTAAAACACCCGTAAGGATCTATTAATTCGAGTAACAAAGGCCACGTAATTAAACTTAGTCAACATAAAGTTACCATTTTTTTATTTTTTATTTTTTATTTTTTTTAGCTAGGACTCCCCCAAACTTATATGACAGTTTAGAATTAGCATCAAAAGCTACTGACGTGAGTTCAGTACATTTCAAGGATAATCTCCCAAGTAGTTAAGTAAATGAGATTTCTCAATACTAACTAGATAAACAAGCAAGTTGTGTACGTGAAGATTTTAAAGGACTAAGAACAGGGTGATTAGCCAAAATGTTAAAAAGTAACTAAGCATGCTCAAGCCTCCACTTTAGATAAGACACATAAACCGCTGTATATCATCGGCCAATCTTAGAGAACAACACGACATAACTAAAATATGAACTAATGAAAATAAAATAAACTAAAATTAAAAATAAAATTAAACTACTACACCCCCAAACTTAAAACAAATCTAGTCCTCGATGTTTTAATAGACAGAATGTAAATAGAGAACTTCACTAAGGGTACTCAAGCAGCATCATCCTCATTATTGCCATATGTGCCATTGCCTCCGTTTGCCTCATCGCCAGAGTCAAGATCAAACTCCGGAAACATAGGTGTCATAGGAAATTGGACTGCATTGGGGTCGGAGTTGAACCCACTGTTGTTGATCACCTGCGCGATAGCATTGCTAAAATTAGAAGTATAAATGCACAATGAGTTAACCTGCTGAACTGAATGATCAATGCGCTGGGACATGCGCCTATTTTCACGCTCCCTCTCACGTGCTTCCCTTTGTCTCTCTTATGCATTATGCTGCATTTCAGCACGCAACTCCTGATTTTCACGATGGAGTTCGCGCATCTCGGTAATAAGCAAGTCGATTGATAGGCTAGATGTAGCGGTGTGCTCGATGCTAGGTGGTGGATTGCCAACGTCTTCCTCAAGCTCGTGAGGATGTTGCAAAGGTAAAAACCCAGCTCCATGCTCCTCCGCTGCCCCACCCTTCCAAACTTTGTAGTGGCGCATAGCTTGGCTATCAATAGGTGTCAATGGGGGCTGAAGTAGCTCATGGGCATTCCACTTGACTTTTGCCCACTTGCACAAGCCACAAATCAGTGATGGATGTGGCAACCCACCTGTAGACTTCCCTTTAGCAGTTTGGAAAATGGAGCTGCGAATCAGTCTTCCAACATTTATGCTTCGCCCCGTCACCAAGGCAAATAAGATAACTGCCCGGGTCAGAATTACCTCTGTCGCATGGGTAGATGGTCATAGCTTGGCATTGATGAAATACAACCATGTTTTCCTATATTTTCTTAAATCACTCTAGCGAAAATGCACTGACTCTCCATTTTTCATTGTCCAACGAGTGCCTGGTTTGCATAAGGTTGTAATGACTTCATCCCATTTAAGCTACTCAGTTCTATACTTGGTAAGCCCATCATCGCCATGGCTTCTAGGAAGGTCATAATACTCCTTGATGCACCGTTTGCCAAACGACACACTCTTGCCCCAAACCATAACCATATAGTCTTTGGCCTCCATGGCATTTTCATAAAATTCCCGGACAATAGATACACATGCGGGCTCGGGTTGTGCGGTGAAAGTTTGTCATCCCCTTTCCTTAATCATGTTTGCTATACCAAATTCATCTGTTTCGTCCGGTAGAATACCCCTCTCGGGAATCAATGATTTTGTAGCCATAATAGTGTGGTAGCGCTCGGATGCTTCCGCACTGACGAACTTTATCTTGTCATAGGCCTTGGTTAGCTTGGAAGATAAAGATTCACCCCTTTGACGCTTGGGAGCCATACCAGATTAATGCCTCAAGGAAAAGAGCCAAAATTAGTTAAGAAACTCTCTCAGGCCAAATATCAAACACGTGGCGTGCACCTCCCAAAACTAAGGTTGCGTAAGCACTTAGAAGTGAGCCTAGCCCTCCACAAAGCTTTACAATGGGAGAAAGAGAGTGCTGCTGCAATAAAACTCAACCCAAGCACATCCCCAATCAATTAAAATCGAATTTTAGAACTCACTTACATTTGCTTGGGAAAAACCTTGAAGAAAGTAGGAGATCCTTGAAATCCTTGGTGAATTGAAGGTTAAAATGTTGAATTTGATGATGAATTGCAAGCTTGAATGCTAATTCGGTCAATGGGTGGTGGGATTTAACTTTGCCATGATGTGCAATAAATTGTCTCTTAACTTTGGAGGAGAGGCAAAAGAGTGGAATGCCAAAAACCACACAAGGCTGCTATTAAAAACTGCACTAGCTAGTTGGCGCGTCCGTCTGCTGTCAGCGCACGCCTGCTGTGCGTCGTCTGCTGCGCCCCAGTCTGATGGCAGCTGCGCGCCTGTCTGTTGTGCCTGTTGTGTGCGCGCCCGTGCGGCGCTTGGCGCGTCCGTGCCTGATGCCTGCTGGGCTGCTATTGGTGGTGTGCTGACATGGTGCTACTGACATGGTTAGCAAAAATTTGTCCAATTGGAGATAAACACCTATATGTAGCAATAATAATAAACATATTAGAAATAATAAATGATAAAAATCATACACATCAAAACACAATACACTAAAAGCATTTATTTTTTTAATAATAAAAAAACTAAAACAAAAGGAAGTTAAAATTGGGTTGTCTCCCAATTAGCGCTTGAATTAAAGTCCTCAGCCTGACTACTCCTTTTTCATTTAGGATTTTCAAGGCTAACTGAGGTCTTTTGGCGTTCAATGTCACCACCCCAGTAATGCTTGATTCTTTGCCCGTTCGCCTTGAACAACTGATTTGTTATGTCGTCCCTTAACTCAATGGCTCCATGCGGGAATACTTGATTGATGATAAATGGCCCAGACCATCTGGATTTGAGTTTACCAGAAAAAAGCTTCAATCGAGAATTGTAAAGCAGGATGGACTGTCCAACCTCAAACTTCCGTTCAATAATTTTCTTATCGTGCCACCTCTTAACTTTCTCTTTGTAAAGTTTTGCATTCTCGTAAGATTGGAGAAGGAACTCATCCATCTCATTCAGTTGCAAAAGGCGCTTCTCTCCTACGGTACTCAAGTCAAAAGTAAGCTTCCAGATGGCCCAATGTGCATTATGCTCTAATTCCACCAGAAAGTGACATGCTTTCCCATATACCAGCTGGTATGGTGACATCCTAATCAGAGATTTATATGTTGTCCTATACGTCCATAAGGCATCATCAAGCTTTAATGGCCAGTCCTTTCGGTTTGGGTTCACCACCTTTTCGAGAATCCTTTTCACCTCTCTATTAGACACCTCCACTTGGCCACTCGTCTGAGGATGATAGGTCGTAGCGACTTTATGGGTTACCCCATATTTAGCGAGAAGGGCATTAAAGTTCTTATTACAAAAATGCGACCCTTCATCGCTAATTATCGCCCTAGGAGTTCCGAATCTTGTGAAAATGTTCTGACGGAAGAATCTCAGCACGAACTTTGCATCATTGGTAGGCGTTGCAGCTGCTTCGACCTACTTTAACACATAGTCCACAACCACTAGAATATAAATATTACTGAAGGAAGATGGGAACGGACCCATGAAGTCGATATCCCAAATGTCAAAGATCTCGACCTCCAAGATTATGGTTAGAGGCATCTCATGATGCCTATAAATGTTCCCTACTCTTTGACAACGATCACATTTCAGCACAAAAACATGGGCATCCTTGAACAAAGTTGGCCTATAAAAACCGAATTGAAGAACCTTCGCAGCTGTTCTCTCACCACTAAAATGTCCTCCAAAAGCTGAAGAATGACACTATTACAAGATACTTTCCATTTTAGACTGAGGTACACATCTTCTGATCAGTTGATCTGCACATTGCTTAAACAAAAATGGCTCGTCCCAAAAATAGTGTTTCACATCATGCAAGAACTTTTTTTTCTGTTGATAGCTTAACTTGGGAAGAAGCACATGACTCACCACATAATTCACGTAGTCAGCGTACCATGGCACTTCCTGCGTGATCGTGAAAAGTTGTTCATCGGGGAAAGACTCATTGATCATGACATCATCCCCCATATTTGGATTTGCATTTTTCAGCCTTAATAGATGATCTGCCACTTGATTCTCGGTTCCCTTCTTATCCCGAACCTCAAGATCAAACTCCTAAAGTAATAAAACCTATCGAATCAAGCGTAGCTTTGCATCCTTCTTTGCTATCAAGTACTTTATGGTTGAATGATCAGTATACACAATGACCTTTGTGCCAATGAGATAAGCACGAAATTTGTTAAAAGCATAGACAATAGCAAGCAATTCTTTCTCAGTGGTCGTATCGTTGAGTTGTGCTCCCGATAGAGTTTTGCTAGCATAATAGATCACGTGGAACATTTTATCTTTGCGATGGCCCAAGATGGCACCAATTGTAAAGTCACTGGCGTCACACATTAACTCAAATGGTAGATCCCAATCCGGAGCCATGATAACAGGAGCACTCACAAGCTTCTCCCGTAGTGACTCAAAGGATTCTAAACATGCTTGGTCGAAAACAAATGGGGTGTCCTTTTCAAGAAGACTGCATAATGGCTTCACTATTTTAGAAAAGTCCTTAATGAACCGCCTATAAAATCCAGCATGACCAAGGAAACTTCGAATGTATTTTACTATTGATGGTGGTGGAAATTTCTCAATGGTCTTGATTTTTGTCTTATCTACCTCCAGCCCCTTTAATGATACTCTATGCCCCAAAATTTTGCCTTCTTGTACCATGAAGTGGCATTTCTCCCAATTTAGAACCAAATTTGTTTCGACATATTGTTTAAGCACCTTGATTAGGTTCTCTAGGCATAGGTCGAATGAATCTCCAAAAACTGAAAAATCATCTATAAATACCTCCAAGCCTTGTTCGACCATGTCGGAGAAGATTGCCATCATACATCTCTGAAAAGTGGCGGGTGCATTATAAAGCCCAAACGACATCCTTCTGAAAGCAAATGTCCCATATGAATAAGTGAATGTCGTTTTCTCTTGATCCTCAAGAGAAATAACAATTTGATTGTAGCCAGAATACCCATCCAATAGACAGTAGAATTCATGTCCTGCTAATCTGTCAAGCATTTGATCGATGAATGGAAGAGGGAAATGATCTTTGCGTGTGGCCTTGTTTAGCTTCATGTAGTCCATGCAAACTCTCCATCCGGTAACAGGACTGTCATACCTCCCTTCTTTGGGATGCACTGCACAGGACTGACCCATGAACTGATTGAAATGGGATAAATGATGCTTGCATTGAGCCATTTAATTATCTCCTTCTTTCACCACTTCCTTCATGATGGGGTTCAATCTTCGTTGGTGCTCGATCACTGGTTTGGCCTCATCCTCAAGTATAATTTTATGCATGCAAAACGCAAGACTAATGCCCTTAATATCAGCGATAGACCATCTTAACACTACCTTGTACTCCCGTAGCACTCTTAACAGTTTATTTTCCTGCACATCATTAAGTGAAGCAGACACAATAATAGGCAAAGTACTAGCATTACCCAAATACGCAAACCTCAAGTGAATAGGTAATGGTTTGAGCTCCAAAGTGGGTGGCTCCTCCCATGAGGATTTTACAATGGCACTAGGACTGCTTATTCTATCTAATGATTCAAACTGTTGCTTGAACTTGATAAAGCGAGGGGGAACGTCCAGCAGTTTCACCATCTCATTAGGAAAAAGAGTTTCACTCTCAAGTGAATCGCCAAGCAGACCTTCAAAAGGATCAACTACATAATTTGTTGTGAACACTTCGTGCACTACTTCATCGATCAAGTCTAACCTGAAGCATTCTTCCTGCACATTAGGGAATTTCATTGCTTTAAAAACATTAAAGGTTACCTCTTGATCCTGGACACGCATGGTTAGCTCTCCTTTTTGCACATCAATCAAAGTTCTGCTTGTGGCTAAAAATGGTCTCCCAAGGATAATAGTTATTTCCCTGTCTTCCTCAAAATCAAGGACAATGAAATCTGCTGGAAATATAAACTTGTCCACCTTGACAAGTACATCCTTTACTATGCCTCTAGGATAAGTAAGCGACCTGTCTGCAAGTTGCAATGTCACATTAGTAGGTTTCACCTCACTTAATCCCAACTATTGATAAATTAATAGTGGCATTAGATTGATGCTAGCCCCCAAATCACACAAATCCTTGTCGAAGAACTGGTTACCGATTCTGCAAGGAATTGTGAAACTCCCTGGATCTTTCAATTTTGGTGGTAACTTCCTTTGTAAAATAGCACTACATTCTTCGGTCAATGCAACTGTTTCGAAATCTTCAAGCCTTTTCTTTCTTGACAAAATGTCCTTCATGAACTTCACATAACTAGGCATTTTCTCCAATGCCCCAGCGAATGGAATGTTTATGTGCAATTTCTTGAAGACTTCCAAGAACTTAGAAAATTGCTTGTCCAACTTTAATTTCTGCTGATGTTGTGGGAACGAGACTAGTGGATAATTAGGGCTTGGTTTACTTACCTCTGATTTAGAAACCTGCTCACTTTCCTTCTTTTCTTGCTCTTTCTTTATTTCTTCCTCCTTCTCTGTATTCTCCTCCTCATTAACAGTTTTTGATGGAGGTTCGTTGACAACTTCAGGTAGTTCCCTACCACTACGCAATGTCACCGCTTTACAATGCTCTTTACCTTCCCTTTTTAGGTTGACTTCAGTATCACTGGGTAAGACACCTTGAGGGCGAATATTAAGAGCACTAGCTATTTGCCCCAATTGAAGCTCTAGGTTCCGAATTGATGCACCTTGTTGTGCAATTGATCTAGCCATTAACTCTTCCGTACTAGGCTTCATCTCTTGTTGAGGAGGGGCCGGATTTGGGACTTGCTGATGTGATTAGTTTTGATTCTGGAATCCTGGAGGGTATTACTGTCTTGAAGCAGAATACTGATTTTGGGTATTGTGGTTGTTGCTCCATGAGAAGTTTGGGTGATTCCTCCACCCAGGATTATACTGATTGGAATTAGAGTTGTTTTGCTGCCGACTATAATTTCCAACAAACTGAACTGATTCTGCACTGATTGCATATTGATCACTGGGATGATTCCCAGTGCACAAATCACATGTTACAGAGACACTCTGCACAGATTTAGCCTCTAGTGTCTCAAACTTCTTTGTAAGCGCGGCAATTTACGCGGATAATGCAGTCATTGAATCAAGTTCCAATTTTCCTGCCACCTTTTATTATATTCTCCTTTCAGGAGGCCATTGATAATTGTTGGCCGCTATGGTTTCTAATAGCTCATAAGCCTCGTCAAAATTCTTTCCCATTAGAGCACCACCTACAGCTGCATCAATACTTGTTCGGGTAGAATTGAACAATCCATTATAGAAAGTCTGAACTTGCAACCATTGAGGAATGCCATGATCTGGACATCTTCTGAGTAAATCTTTAAATCGTTCCCACGCTTCATACAAAGACTCTGAATCATATTAAGCAAAAGAGGCGATGTCATTTCTCAATCTTGCAATTTTAGCCAGCGGAAAGAATTTTGCCAAAAATTTCTGGGCTAAATCTGTCCATGTAGTAATAGAGCCTGATGGTAATGAATGTAACCAACTCTTTGCCTTATCACGGAATGTGAAACGAAATAGTCGGAGCCTGATAGCATGATCGATAACTCCACCGTACTTGAATGTGTCGTAGATTTTCATAAAATTCATCAAATGACCATTTGGGTCGTCATTAGGTAACCCACCAAACTGAACATAATTTTGGACTATTTGAATAGTGCCTGGCTTTACTTCAAAGCTGGTAGCTTGAATAGCTGGCCTAGAGATGCTCGACTGAAAATCCTTTACAAGAGGCATAACATATTCTCTCAAAGATTTTAGCTCCTCTTCAGCCATGGTATTTTGATTGGGTATACCTCGAGCTCTGTCCCTTCGCAGTCTTCGAATATTTCTCTCGATCTCGGGATCATAAGGAATTAATTCAAGACCTTGTGAGTGTGGCATATAAATCAAGAATACCTACAAAATAAAAAGAAATTTATATACAAGTCTAAACTAAGATCAATTCGATTATAATTAATATTGGTAAAATTATTAGAAAACAATTCTCTAGCAATGGTGCCAAAAACTTATTGGCCGATTTAGCAATCGATAAAAACACACATTCAAGTATACACGGTCCACAAGTAATATAATGATAAGATATGAGTCGGCCCATAGGGAATTATGACGAATAAATACCAAGTAGCAATCGTATATCAAGTCGATCTTATTTAAACAATGAAGATTTGAGTTTTGTTGTTTATGCTAGTTCAATGACAAGTAATGAATAAAACATGGTAAAATAACAAGATAAAAAGATCTAAGATTACAATTTCCCCCAACAATTCATTTGAATCTCCTAACTCTCTCTTTTTAATTAATCATACGAATTGACAACCGAGAAATCAAAACTTCATAAGAGCCTTTGTCGATGGTCAATCACGAATCTTCCTAATGCGACGCATAGGTATATGTCTATCCTACACACTATCAAGAGACCAATTTCAAGAACAATTAACAAGACACGTGTCACTAAATCTCATTAATCATCCCTTCAATTACCAACTTTCACATAGGAAGTCATTAAGACTAGATTCTCCAATGATTGCATACGGTATTTAGGTATATGTCTATCCTAACTACTATCAAGTTACCTATTCTTGAGGATAATCAACAAGACACACGTCACTTAATATTATTAATAACCCAAAATAATCTTTAACTTTCGCATGTTATCATAACTAGGTCTCAACCTATAATTCGTTCGTCAAGTTCATGTAGGTTCCCAAAGTAATTACTAGACAAGCAATTAATCTAAAAAGCAAAGGTTATGACAATCAATTCACAAATGATTAACTAATACCAAAGAGAGAGAATTCAATTCAAACTACGTGTTGGGTTCTATTGAAATCTTAGAATAGAAGATTAGTTCATGATAGCTACAACAAACATCAATTTTAATTTATACATTATCAAATTCGAATTACAAATAGAGAGAAAATTCTAGAGATGAAACCTCTTTTGAAGATATTCAGATGTTGTTCCTTGGGTTGATGTTGGTTTCTAGCTCTCCTCCTTAGTTTTACAATCCTTGATAACTTAGTTTCTTGGCTTTTGGCTTAATTTAGCTTGATTTCCAGCCCTTAGCACTTTTGTATGATGTAATATGTAGCATTTCTATATCCAGCTCCTTGATATGAAGCTCAGAAGAGAATATAAATAACCTCCCTCAAGAAACCCTAGCCAAGCTCGGACAAAATGCAGCTCAGATCGCACTAAAAACATGTTAGATCGCACTCAGGACAACACTGGCGCGCCCGCGCGGTGCCTGGCGCGTGCCCGCCCACGCCCGGACTGCCGCGCGCCTGGCTGCCGCACGCCGACGCGCCCATGCCCTGATTGGTCGCTTGCCTGCCTACTGCGAGCGCCCGTTTGGCTGCTGCGCGCGCCCGCTTGCGCGCGCCCACCTGCTGCCCAGGCGTGTTAGCTGCTGCTCGTGGCTTGGCCGACGCCGTGCACGTACAACTTCCAAATGTCATCAAATTCAATACCGAGCGTCGCCAAGCGCTGATTTCCAAAAACTACCATTCAAGCACGAATAACCAAGCACGGGCATCAAGTCATTACAGGCAACGATCCGAGCGGTCTTTATTTTAATTCCTACAAACACAATAAAAATGCATCAAAGCAATATAAAAGACATAAAAGTAACATAAAACTAAATTATCTAGAAATAAGATAAAAATACCTAAAAACCACATAAAATTCCCAAAGGCTTACAAAATATCAAGGTCAAAAGTACCCAAATTATTTGTATAAAACATACTCATCAGAGAGTGATTGGGTTCTTCTTCTCTTAGCTCCTCTCTCTCTCTCTTAGCAAGTGAACTGATGGTTGTTTGGAATGAGGAAGGAATGGAGGTCAGATGGGATTGAATGAGGAGGGATGAAGTGGGTTAGTCTTACTAGGCTCCTTGCAAGGATTTTCAAGAAGGAATGTTGGCTACTTTAATTTTTATACATGGAGTGGTGGGAAGTTTATTAGCTCCATGAGCTTGCCGGCTACTCCCTCTAATTCATGTTCCCTCCTTGTACCTTATTGGCTCAAATGTCTCCTCCACAATTTCTATTGGTTGTCAATGCTCCCTTATCTCCTCCTCTCTCTATCTACCCGAATACTCCTTCCTTAATAACCAAATACTGATTTTTAAGCCCATTTCCCACATGGGTCATGGGTTTGGGTCATGGGTTTTGGGTCGCCTTTAAAATCTCTCGGGCTTCTAATTAAATCACCACTAGGCTCAAATGAAAATTCTAACACTTCGAAAAATTAACTCTTCGCATACTCGCTATGACGAAATTAATATAAATCGAAAAAGACGTTAAAAAATATTTGGCGTGAATAGTAACTTAGCGATATTGTGTGAAATCAATTTATTCACTTATATGAAGCTACAACACATAAAATTCATGCATTCATTTAACCTAGGTTGTCACGCAACCTTTAACCACGAAGAACATAATAATATTAATAAAAATTTATTATAATCAAAAATATTCATAAGCTCGAATTACAAGGCTATCCAAAATTCACGATCATTACAACAGTCCATGATGATTTTACCGACATTCCAGTATCCTTTTGGGGTAGTGCCCTAGAAACGGCTGATATCTACTAAATAAGGTACCCTTAAAATCCGTCCCCAAGACTCTATATGAGTTATGGACAGGGAGGAAACCCAGTCTTAAGCATGTTAAAATTTGGGGTTGTCCAACTTATGTGAAAAGGTTTCAAAAGATAAGTTTGGGACATGATCTGACTAGTGCAGATTTGTGGGATATCCTAAAGAAAGTTTAGGGTACTATTTCTATAATCCTACTGAGCAAAAGTTGTTTGTTGTGAAACACACTGCCTTCTTTGATAAAGGATGTCGACGCCGGGTTTTATCCGCTTACTGCGATATTTGTCCTTTTCCGATTTTGGCCTTTTGATTAGGTGATTTTGGGGAAAAGGTCGGCATTGATGTCGACGGGGTTTTGAAAGATTGTTTTTTTTTATGATGAGCCAATTAACCAGAGTCGCCAGTTGGTATATTTGAAATGGATGTACCAACTCATCCGAGTTTCATTTTTTGTAAATCGCTGGCTCATATGTGACTCCGAATTAATTGGTCTGCGAATCGAGATTCATAGAGTTCGGGGGCTTGCTTAAGTGAGGGGAAGGTGTTAGGCACCCCTCGACTTCCGTGAAACACAGTTACCGCAATCTTGATGCTTTTCCTATCCTTTAATTCATGAAATGTGTGTGTGTGCGCGCGCGAGTGTGTGTGTGTGTGCTTATGTGAATGTTGTGGTGAGTTTGTATGAAAGAATCATTTGGATTTTAGGGAAAATCGTGTTTTAATTTCAGAATGCTTCGGAATGTCTTTTCGGCATACACGAGAAAGCTTTATGAGAAAGGTTTGATTTTAATTGTCAAAACTATGAGATTTTCGTTAGGTGTCGTTTTGACAAAACAAGAGTTTTAAACCTTCGTCAAAATAGGAATCGAGATCTATACGTTGCTTTCATAAAATGATGGGCAATTTCTAGGATCTCTTTAACCCTATTCACAACGGTTTAATAAAACGTCAATTATTTATAAAATCATTCCGTGTGATGTTTTGGAAAACGATTTTCTTTAGCCTTCTCGTCAAATAGGAATCGACATTCATTAGCATCCCCAAATTTTAGCCTCGTGATGCTAATATCTTAGTTTGATTGATTTTATGAAAGTCTTCATTATTTTAGTTTTGAAATCAATTTTAGGTCGTAAATCAAATCAAGCATTAAAATGCATTGGGGCTATTCATGGGCATGTAAGCCATCCAAATAACCCCAAACGCCCACAATCACATACTTCAATATTACGGGGCCTTAAACCCGATTCTCGCCTTGGCGTCGTTTAAGGCCCGAGAACTACATATTTACAATGAAGGGAATATCGACCCTCTTACATACACCCAAAAATGTCCATCATCGGATTCGGACCACGGGGTCGCGTTCCTAGGCTCACATCCGAAATTGTTGAACAACCACGATATCTAATCTAAACAACCTAGACACAATATATCATTATAGCAATTTAAAATAAATCATCACATGGATATCATCGGACCATTAGGAGGAATTTCGTTCCATTTGGAACCCTCACTAATAATCCTCAATCCATGGATTCACCATAATATACAAGAAATATTACATTTAGTGGAATCCAAACAACAAAAGTTTAACAAAAATGATATAACAAAATGCTATAAAACAAAGAATTTTCACCTTGCAAAATGACACCACAATGCTTATAAACTTTGTAGATTAATTGGTAGAATTTATATGTGATATAATCTCACCAAAGGGGTACAAATCCTCACTATTTTCTCTCTTTATTCTCCATTTTCTTCTATTTTTTCTCTCCTTCCCGAGCTGTTGCCGCGCCTCCTTTTCTTTCTCTCCTCATTGTCCTGGATGAAATGAAGAAAACTGAGCTGAAAATAGGCTGGATTAGGGCAGCCGCAGATAGATCGCGCGGCTGGCCGCAGATAGATCCGCGGCTGGCCGCAGATAGATCCGCGGCTGGCCTCGGTTTCTCCGCGCCCGCCGCGCACTTCAGCCGTCTCGCGCACTACCATTATTTTAATCTTTTGGCCGCAGATTGATCCGCGGCTGGGTGGGCTAATTTTCTCGATTTTCGTGCCACACCACATTTTCTCGTGTCGGATCATCGGTTTCTGCTGAAAGGCCTGCATTTTGTAGTCCGGGAATCATTGGGAGACGTGCCACATCATTCGGGCATGCTCATTTCGGACGGCCCTGATCGCAAGTCGTCGTGGTGGCTCTGAGTGTTCGCATTTATGTCCACCCTCCGTCTCGCAGGCCGGTCCAATGGACGAATTTGCCCTCCTGTCATGGTCAGTATAGGAAGTGCAAAATTTGGGTGTCTACAGCTGCCCCTCTTTATCATGTTTATGAAATGTTAAATGAATATGAACATGATAAAGAAGTAGACCCACGATGCATGAATGACAGTGCATAAGAATGACAGTGCATACATGATACAACACATACAACTTATGATGCAAACGCAAGATGTAATGTCTGCAAAACATTCGTAAGAGTGTCAATGCATCAATCCCTGACCTGTCGCTCGTCTCGTAATCGCCGGATCTCGTATCCGGTCAATTGTCCTGTGAGTGCCGGGTCTCGTATTCCGGTCGCTCGTCATCTCGTCGGGGCCGGGTCTCGTATCCGGTCACCCCTCTCGTAATCACCTTATTCCATCCCAATACCATCAAAGGAAGTTATTCTCCTGACTAGCTTTGAAGGGCATCCTTGGAATTCGTCCTCGTACATCGTTCTTGGCAATCATCGCTTTTGACTTTGATAGGCCAGGACCTTGACACCTAACCTGCATGGATCACGTACAGAATTATCATCTATTTCAATGCATGTGACACAACATTTAAAATGTATATTTAAAAAATGACCCCTGTACAGTCTTTTGATACGGTTCCACAGGTGTCACCATTTGTCGGGGTTTGCTTGGATCTCAGCCCTTCCCAGGTGTCGTTGATCGCCGGTTATCATCGCCGGTCGATCGTCTCGTCGGGGCCGGGTTTCGTCGCCGGTCACCCATCTCGTAATCGCCGGTTATAGTCGCCGATCGATCGTCTCGTCGGGGCCGGTTTTCGTCGCCGGTCACCCATCTCGTAATCCCCGGTTATCGTCGCCGGTTGGTTATCTTGTCGGAGCCGGTTTTCGTCGCCGGACATCCATCTCGTAATCGCCGGTTATCGTCGCTGGTCGATTGTCTTGTCGGGGCCGGTTTTCGTCGCCGGACACCCATCTCGTAACCCCCGGTTATCGTCGCCGGTTGGTTATCTTGTCGGAGCCGGTTTTCGTCGCCGAACATCCATCTCGTAATCGCCGGTTATCGTCGCCGGTTGATTGTCTTGTCGGGGCCGGTTTTCGTCGCCGGACACCCATCTCGTAACCCCCGGTTATCGTCGCCGGTTGGTTATCTTGTAGGAGCCGGTTTACGTCGCCGGACATACATCTCGTAATCGCCCGGTTATCGTCGCCGGTCGATTGTCTTGTTGGCGCCGGTTTTCGACGCCGGACACCCATCTCGTAACCCCCGGTTATCGTCGCCGGTTGGTTATCTTGGATCTCAGCCCTTCCCAGGGTTTGTTGTTTTTTGTCTTTTTTCTTTTTGTGGATATCAGCCCTTCCCAGGGTTGCTCACCATCTTGTTGTGGTTCGCGTGGATCTCAGCCCTTCCCAGGGTTGCTCACCGCTCTGTCGCGGTTTGCTTGGATGCCTTCCCAGGTTTGCTCACCGCTCTGTCGTGGTTTGCTTGGATACCTTCCCAGGTTTGCTCACCGCTCTGTCGCGGTTCGCTTGGATGCCTTCCCAGGTTTGCTCACCGCTCTGTCGCGGTTCCCGTGGATCTCAGCCCTTCCCAGGGTTTGTTGTTTTTTTGTTTTTTTTTCTTTTTATGGATATCAGCCCTTCCCAGGGTTGCTCACCATCTTGTTGTGGTTCGCGTGGATCTCAGCCCTTCCCAAGGTTTGTTGTTTTTTGTCTTTTTTCTTTTTGTGGATATCAGCCCTTCCCAGGGTTGCTCACCATCTTGTTGTGGTTCGCGTCGATCTCAGCCCGTCCCAGGGTTGCTCATCGCTCTGTCGCGGTTTGCTTGGATGCCTTCCCAGGTTTGCTCACCGCTCTGTCGCGGTTCGCGTGGATCTCAGCCCTTCCCAGGGTTTGTTGTTTTTTTGTCTTTTTTTCTTTTTGTGGATATCAGCCCTTCCCAGGGGTGCTCACCATCTTTGTTGAGGTTGAAAGCGACGTGCTTGTAACTTTCCTGAGATTTTCATTTTGATCGTACCTGCATGCATGAAAAAGATGTCATGCAGGATCTGGCAGACATGTTATGGACAGATGCATGTGCACAACATATGTTTAGATAGAAATGACCCCTGCTTAGTCAAATGATACGATTCGACAATCGTCGTTGCTTGCCAACATTTGATTGGATCACGCCTCGTCGTGAAGTGTATTTTCTAGGCTTCAACATGGTTTGATACTCTGCCTGCTCTTGGTCGTCTTCATTTGAGGCAGTCTGTTTCATTGGCTTGGTATTCTGCCTGTTCTTGGTCGTCTTCATTTAAGGCAGTCTGTTTCGCTCTCTGTGATGATTGACAGCTATGCCGGGCTCCTTGGCCTTTTGCTCATTTCTGATGGCCGATATGATGTCGCCCCGCACTATATCATCCTTGTATATGCTCATGCACGTGGATCATTTAGATGTCGAGGCAGAGGCAGTGATAGTCAGGATTGGGGAGAGGCCCAATGCCGAAGAGTTCTGTGCAGCCTCAGCCTCCTTCCATTTCACGATTCTTAACTGCCCCTGCCTTGGCGCGTGTCGCTGCCAAGAATTTCTATCGAAAGCTCGCGATGCTTACCGTGCTGAGTTATCCACAGCTCTGCAAGATCCTGTATATCAGATGACTAACAAACGCCAAAACTTGAAGGCTCGGGCTGTTAGCGTTAGTTCAACACAAAGATACTATAATCTCGACAAAAATGCAGTTAAAGCACATGAAATTGAATATCTGTTGATCGCACAATCTAGCAAGTTGTGACCCGTGAATGCACTATATTGGAATTTTTTTTTTATTTTTTTTTTATTTTTTTTATCCCTCGTGAGTTGATGATTTTCTATTTGACGAGTTACGAAATCGTAAGAACACCTTCAAGCGTTCATGGTCATTGTATGTGAGTAAGGTCGAATTCAAAAGAACTACCTTCCCTCGTCAAAGGCATTCTGTCTTCATTCTCGACAACGTTCTTAGCAGGATTGACGTCATATGACCAATGCACTATGCGATGCAGCATTCAGTAGGGGTTTCTCTCCCATGACTCATTCTTTAAGGCCGAGAGTTTTTTCATATTATCTTTTCTCTTTATTAGTCCACTTCACTTGTCTCGTTTTCTTAGGCTATTCAAAGTTACCCATTTAACGAGTTTTGGACCAATGACTCCCGAACCAGGAGGTTTTGGGGCATTAGGTGTACAGACACCCCTTCGGGTTTATTTACTCGAGTAACAAAGGCCACGGTTCGAGACAAGCTGGTGGTCTGCCCCATTCATTCTTTGCTTGACCTTGCGCAAGATTCGTTTTCTTAGGCTTGAGTTACCCATGTAGCGAGTGTTAGGCCAGTGGACTCCCAAACCAGACGGCTTTAGGGCACCAGATGTAGAGACACCCCCTTAGGCTTAATTACTCGAGTAGCTCATGCCACGATTCGAATCTTGCTCGGGCCTCCTCTACTGTCATGCTCGTTTTCTTAGGCTTTGAGTTATCCATGTAATGAGTGTTGGGCCAGCGACTCCCAAACCAGATGGCTTTAGGGCACCAGGTGTAGAGACACCCCTCGGGCTTAATTACTCGAATAACCTAGGCCACGATTCGAGACATTAGCCTGATAATCATTTATCGTCTGACTTCTTGATATTAGCTTGATAATCATTGACTGTCTGACTACGTGTTAATTGCCATCAACATCGTCATAGATTTATACCCCACAACTGAAAGCTTGTGCAAATGCAAGGTGAAGGCTGTCACATGAGGTCGATTCTGTCGCAAACGTTGCTTTGAATTAAGGCTTTGTACCCGATCAAAAGGTTGAATAGCCTTCTTCGTCTAATCATACTCACGATCGTGCTCCACGGTTGCTTGTCAGAATTAATCCGATTCCTATCAAGTCAAATAAAATCCCCCTTTCACGCGGGTCATCGTATCCCGGGAAAACTATGCTTGACAAATGCCAGATGATCGTACCATTGAAGATTGAATTGACATGAGGTAGCATTTGATGATGATGGTGCATGCTGATGGGATTGTTGCATGGGTGCCAATTTGCATGTCATCATTTCCTGGGTAGTTGACAAATGCCCAGTGTTAAGTTGCTTTTCTTGTGATCTCCCTCATACTGGTTGCATCGGTATCTCGCTGGGCTGACAAAAGATTCGGTCCTTTGACTTGTTGAAAGGTTTGGGGGATTTTTGATTTTTGATTTTTTTGATTTTTTTTCTTTTTTTTTTTTTGCCCCTACTCCGGGTTCTTTGTGACCGTCAGGGGTTCTGATGTTTGATGGCGAAGGTTTGGTCTAAGTCAGGTTTGGTTTTACCTTCGACCCATCCTTTGATCTCGCCAGGCGTATTGTCGATATCTGTCTCGTCCTGCTCGATCCCCGTCAGATTGAAATCTAGCTCTATGCCCGAAATCGTGATCCTCCTCCAAATTTGGCCTACTGTTTGTCAGGCTAGAATGCCTCAAATCGGGGTACCTGACATAAAACAAAAATGCTTGTCATATATATAAAACATTTCAGCACATGATCTTTCTTTTGGATAACATGACAAAATGACATGAGCGTGCAGGTATTTGAAATAAAACTCAGAATTTCAAAACCCATTGATCTTTTACTGGCCGGGATTCACTGCCATACTCCCGGATTTATCCTTTCCTAGATATCACCTGCTGCATGGTCTAACTGGCCACGGTGAGGTCACGCAATGGAGCTCATTAGGAGGTGCATGGATCGCATTGGCATGGATCTGGCATTGATGGCATTTCTTGACATGAGTATGGCAGTCAGTTTTCGTGGTTAGCCAGTAGTAGTAGTGACCTGTTCACACGATTTTCTCTGCCAACATATACTTCGTTCATTGATCTATGGGCTTCTTCGGCTTTCCGGATATCTCAGCAATCCCGTAGCTTAAGAAGAATTTCACTGCCCATCATTGGATTCTCTTTCCTCGGTCAGATCTGCATTTTTTCGGGAGAGGAGCTGTCTCGAAGGAACTCTTTAATGTTTTGATACCAAGCCCATTTAGGAGGGGCGTCACTATGGGAGATCTCTCCAATCTGATCCTCATAGGCCGGACAAGTCTGTACCGTGATTCCCAAGGCTAATCTCAGTCCTAGGATGCATCCCTCGTATTCGGCCGTATTGTTGGAGTGGCAGAACTGTAATTTCATGGATACCGGCTTCTGCCATTTTGGGATGGATGCCGTATGGACTTTACGGCCTCTTAGCTGGGTCGTAGGGGCAATCCCGCAAAACCCACAAAGGCCGTTTTTTATTTCTTTGCCAGTTGCATGTCAACACTGATGCATGATTTTTTTATTCTTTTTTTTTTCTTTTTTTTTTTTTTTTTTTTTTTTGGTGGTTGAATATGCCCCTACTCCGGGTTCTTTGTGATCGCTATGCCACGCTTTCACGGTTCTCTAATCTTATCCTGCAAAACAAGGTCAGTGTTTGATGACAGGATAGTATTTAGAAGTTTTAGAAAACCCTGGTACACGGTATGGATAGCCTTCCTGCAAAACCATGTCAGTATTCTCTTTATATGCAGGTGATGTAATCACATGATACAGGACATATTTATTATGATGATGACAGTACGACAGTTGTATGTCCTTTACATGACATTTATTTATTTGACTGAATGATAAAAGGCATGAAGAAGCTTCCCTTCCGTTAGGTTTATCAGAGGCTGACCTACCCTAGGGTTACTCTCGCGGGCTTTTCGGCATGAAGGTCCCCAAATCTTCGCAATCTACTCGTCTGAATCCTTTCGATTGGAGCGGATATGGGTGGTGCGTTTCCTGAGCCATCTCCGGGGAGCAGCCCCTTCAAGTCCAGTAATAAGCAACCGACAGGTTCGCCTCAGGAGGAGGTACTCTCTCAACATACATTCACATTCATCGTCCTCACCGAATGCATATGATTACTTTAAAGTAAAGCCGGATTCAATCATTCATTCATTGGACAAAAACACACATTCACATAACAAAAGTAAAATGATCAAAATGTCGCATGCACACACATATTCATGAATTTTAAAGGATAGGACAACATCAAGATTTGAATGCGGCTTAAGCCCTCTAATGTCCCCAGCAGAGTCGCCATCTGTCGACGCCGGGTTTTATCCGCTTACTGCGATATTTGTCCTATTTCTCCGATTTTGGCCTTTTGATTAGGTGATTTTGGGGGAAAAGGTCGGCATTGATGTCGACGGGTTTTTGAAAGATTGTTTTTTTTATGATGAGCCAATTAACCAGAGTCGCCAGTTGGTATATTTGAAATGGATGTACCAACTCATCCGAGTTTCATTTTTTGTAAATCGCTGTGGCTCATATGTGACTCCGAATTAATTGGTCTGCGAATCGAGATTCATAGAGTTCGGGGGCTTGCTTAAGTGAGGGGAAGGTGTTAGGCACCCCTCGACTTCCGTGAAAACACAGTTACCGCAATCTTGATGCTTTTCCTATCCTTTAATTCATGAAATGTGTGTGTGTGCGCGCGCGAGTGTGTGTGTGTGTGCTTATGTGAATGTTGTGTGGTGAGTTTGTATGAAAGAATCATTTTGGATTTTAGGGAAAATCGTGTTTTAATTTCAGAATGCTTCGGAATGTCTTTTCGGCATACACGAGAAAGCTTTATGAGAAAGGTTTGATTTTAATTGTCAAAACTATGAGATTTTCGTTAGGTGTCGTTTTGACAAAACAAGAGTTTTTAAACCTTCGTCAAAATAGGAATCGAGATCTATACGTTGCTTTCATAAAATGATGGGCAATTTCTAGGATCTCTTTAACCCTATTCACAACGGTTTAATAAAACGTCAATTATTTATAAAATCATTCCGTGTGATGTTTTTGGAAAACGATTTTCTTTAGCCTTCTCGTCAAATAGGAATCGACATTCATTAGCATCCCCAAATTTTAGCCTCGTGATGCTAATATCCTAGTTTGATTGATTTTATGAAAGTCTTCATTATTTTAGTTTTGAAATCAATTTTAGGTCGTAAATCAAATCAAGCATTAAAATGCATTGGGGCTATTCATGGGCATGTAAGCCATCCAAATAACCCCAACGCCCACAATCACATACTTCAATATTACGGGGCCTTAAACCCGATTCCTCGCCTTGGCGTCGTTTTAAGGCCCGGAGAAACTACATATTTACAATGAAGGGAATATCGACCCTCTTACATACACCCAAAAATGTCCATCATCGGATTCGGACCACGGGTGGTCGCGTTCCTAGGCTCACATCCGAAATTGTTGAAACAACCACGATATCCAATCTAAACAACCTAGACACAATATATCATTATAGCAATTTAAAATAAAACATCACATGGATATCATCGGACCATTAGGAGGAATTTCGTTCCATTTGGAACCCTCACTAATAATCCTCAATCCATGGATTCACCATAATATACAAGAAATATTACATTTAGTGGAATCCAAACAACAAAAGTTTAACAAAAATGATATAACAAAATGCTATAAAACAAAGAATTTTCACCTTGCAAATGACACCACAATGCTTATAAACTTTGTAGATTAATTGGTAGAATTTATATGTGATATAATCTCACCAAAGGGGTACAAATCCTCACTATTTTCTCTCTTTATTCTCCATTTTCTTCTATTTTTTCTCTCCTTCCCGAGCTGTTGCCGCGCCTCCTTTTCTTTCTCTCCTCATTGTCCTGGATGAAATGAAGAAACTGAGCTGAAATAGGCTGGATTAGGGCAGCCGCAGATAGATCCGCGGCTGGCCGCAGATAGATCCGCGGCTGTGGCCGCAGATAGTATCCGCGGCTGGCCTCGGTTTTCTCTCGCGCCCGCCGCGCACTTCAGCCGTCTCACGCACTACCATTATTTTAATCTTTTGGCCGCAGATTGATCCGCGGCTGGGTGGGCTAATTTTCTCGATTTTCGTGCCACACCACATTTCTCGTGTCGGATCATCGGTTTCTGCTGAAAGGCCTGCATTTTGTAGTCCGGGAATCATTGGGAGACGTGCCACATCATTCGGGCATGCTCATTTCGGACGGCCCTGATCGCAAGTCGTCGTGGTGGCTCTGAGTGTTCGCATTTATGTCCACCCTCCGTCTCGCAGGCCGGTCCAATGGACGAATTTGCCCTCCTGTCATGGTCAGTATAGGAAGTGCAAAATTTAGGTGTCTACAAAGGAGTTTATCCTTGAAGGGGCTAGTGGAGGAAAAATAGATCTTGAAGAAGTTCAAGAACCACAAAGCACTATAAGTCGAACCGAGGAACTTGTAGATAGACCTATTGTACCACAACCGAATCGTAAGTCTAGAAAAGTACCGAAGATACCTAGGAGGTATGGATTCATCATAGAGGACGATGATGAGGTACGGATCATAGAGGATGATCCAGTTATATACGATGAGGCTATGAGTAGTAGACACTCAGAGAAAGGGCAGAGGACTATGAAATCCGAAATGGACTCCATGTATGAAAAACCAAATGTGGACTTTGGTTAACCCTCTGGTAAGCATAAAGCCTAAAGGGTGTATATGGGTCTTTAAGAGAAAGACTGGAGCGGATGGCAATGTGGAGACCTATAAGGCCGGAATGGTGACAAAAGATTTAAAATAATGGCAAGGAGTTGTCCATCATGAAATCTTCTCACTGGTAGCAATGCTCAAGTCCATTCGGATTTTGCTTGTGATTGCAGCTTATTTTACTAAATCTGGCAAATGGATGTGGAGACGTCCTTCCTCAATGAAAACTTGAGGAGAATGTATATATGATACAACCAGAGGGATTTGTTTCAAAGGTTGAAGTGAATTGAGTATGTAAGTTACAACGATCCATTTATGGATTGAAGCAAGCTTCTCAAAAATGGAACATCCAGTTTGATGAAACAATCAAAGGAGTTTGATTTTATCAAAACCTGAATGAACCAAATGTGTACAGAAGGTTAGTGGGAGTGTAGTGACATTCCTAGTACTATATGTTGATATACTACTGAAAGGGAATGACATACCAATGCTACAATCAGAAAAGATAATGTTATCTAAACATTCCTCCAAGGAAGATTTGGTTGAAGCATCCTATATTTTGGGATGAAGATATATAGAGATAGATCTATAAGGATGTTTGGCTTAACCCAAGGAACGTACATTCATTTGATGCTAATGGGGTTTAACATGGAAAACTCCATGAGAAGTCTCATATTGATGAGTCATGCAGTGAATCTCTCTAATAATTGTCCCCAAAGACACCTGTAAACAGAGATCGCATGAGTAACTAGCATGTATGCGATGAAATGTATGAGACCAGATATTACTTATGCACTAAATGTGATAAGCAAATATCAGTCTGTTCCTGGAGAAGATCACTGTAAGACAGTAAGAAACATCCTAAAGTACTTAAGAAGAACTAAGGATGTGTTTTAATGGTGGATCTAAATTGAAACTAGAGGGTTTCACAGACTCAAGTTTTTCGGATTGACCAAGACGACACCAAATCCACTTTAAGGTATATGATTATCTTGAACGGTGGTGCAGTGAGTTGGAAAGAGTTCCAAGCAGTAAATAGTTATTGATTTAGTGACAAAGACAAAGTATATAGCTGTAAATGAAGCTGCAAAGTTGGTTGTTGGATGAAAAGTTCATTATAGAACTAGGAATAGTTCCTAAGTCTCATCTGAGATCTAAACATGTGTTGCAGCACTTTCATATGATTAGAGAAATAATTGAAAGGGAGAAGTCACTATGGAGATTGTGAACTCTCATAACAATATTGTAGATCCATTTACTAAAGATTTAACCCAACAGCAGTTTGATCGTCACTTAGAAAAGATGAGTATTAGATACCATGGCGATTGGCTTTAGTACAAGTGGGAGATTGAAAGTAGTATGCACACAAGCCAATTATATTTGATGTGATGTAGCATATACTTTGTAATCTTATTCATTTATTAATAAAAGAATTAATATATTAAAGGCTTTTTACTTTATCTAAATGGTGTTGTTATTTTATATGTGATAAACCCATAGTTTTGAGCAATACTTTTAGTATCATGATGATGATCATGTTAATGAGATCTAAATTCTTAGAAAGCTTAAAACTAAAATCGTTGCTAATCGTTAGATTACTAAAAGGGGATTAGTGAATCTGGATAGATTGGTACATACTTTGCTTGCTCTTAGGAAGAGGATGATTGATCTCATAATCATTTGTGTGGAGACACTAAAGCAAGTATGTAGGTGCTTATTAGAGAATAAGTTCACTGAACGTGACTCGCTAAAGGAATACCTAATGGAGTTTTACTTGTCTGTCAATAGGAATTCCTCTAGTGATAGTAGTACAAGTGATCCTTGAACTTGATATCATCATAATATCTTGTGTATGATGAGTTATACTTTGATATGTCCCTTAAAACCTTTAGAATATATCAAAGGGTATGTTTGGGTATAATAAGTTGTATATGGAGATAGGTGAATGGTCAATAAAGAATCTACCATGTTTAGTAAAAGATGAGAATGTCCTATGTGATTTGATAAATGACAACTCAGTAGTCCTTGGCCAAGGCAGAATGAAATTAGAAAGGAGTTTCTAATTTGCATTATTTAGAGTTGTTCATTTAAGAATCAAAATGCATATAATTAAATAAAATACGACTTCACAGTAATTACATGTTTTATATTTAATTGGGACATTGTATGGTAGAAGGATTGAATTGTACGATAACTATTCATTGAAAGGTTATTTTGTGATTATTGTTGAAATCTATATTATCTGAAAAGTCGTTGATCGCTAAGGGGGCTTACCATTATTGTAGAATAAATATTATTTATTTAAATAAATTAAATAGTTTAATTTATTTATTTAAATAAGATTAGAATTGTTCTAATTGATTTATTCACAACCGGTTTAATATGGAGAACCTAAAGGGTCACACCGTAAAAGAAAAATATTTATTTAAAAAGTAAATAGCATAATCGTAATAATAAGTTAAGTATATTTAATTTAATCTATGGAGATAGAATAAATTAAATAACTCAATATTTATTTAATATTTTGAAAATATTAAATCTAAATTAATAAGAGGACTCTTATTATTATTATTATTATTATTATTTAATTCCTAATTAGATTAGGAGTTTAATTAATTAAAAGAGTTTAATTAAAATAAAACCTTAATCCTAAATAGTTTAGGAGAGTTACCCATATCTATAAATAAGAGGAGTCCTATTATGAATTAGGGTTACACACACACTTCCATAAGATTTGGAAGAGTACTTATAATTTCTATAGAGATAGAAACTAGGGTTTGCCAACACCCATCTTCTTGAGTACGTATTATTCCTTGGTGGCTAACGTTGATCAAAGGAAGGAATCTAACCGGTAAATTCAAAGAGAACGCGAAAGGATTTGGAGTTGAACTTGTACCCGAGGAAGCACGATTCTACGAGGGTATAATTCTTATTCTCCATCTCTTTTCTTTAATTGACAAATGAGCACAAGGAAAGATCACGGTGATGGTTTGTATAAAATTTTAAAATTCGATTTTATCGTGCTTTCACTATATTTATGTAATTTGATTGTATGCTCGCGCTATATACAAACCTAACAGATGTATATTTAATATGGCGCGTATTTATATAAATATTTGCATGCGCGCTAAATAAGATGAGACAATTAATAACAAAAATCTTCAAGAAAGAAAATATTAAGTTGATTACGTTCAAAGACATTTAGAATGTCGAACGTAGCCTTCTAGTATGATAAAGCAATAGAGTATCAAATATTTAATATAGTTTGTTGTGCACACACAAGGCTTATATTAAGTATTTGAGATGTTGGTTTTATTACCTTGGATGTTTATAAGGAATTGAACAATACATGTTTGTGCACACACAAGGACCGTATTTTTCTTTTCACTTATATGAAAATGCTAGTACTGACTTAACTTAGATTATTTTAGTTCGGATGTGCACACACTTGGCCATTATAATCTAAGAGACAAAATAAAAGGAGTTACATAGAGATGTAATTGATAAAAGTTGTCTACCTATTGAATAAATCTATAGTTTGTTGTGCACACACAAGGCTAAAAATTTAAAGCAATAGGATCCTTTCTCACTAAGAGAATTTTACAAAGTCGCTTAAACAAGATTTGCCGAACTATATATGGAGGGTCATATAGTTTGAAGAAAATAGTGGAAGACACCATTTTAATAAAGACCTAAATTAATTTGGTGATTAATAAAATAAATGCACGTTAATGTTGTTAAATTACAAATTTCATTTACAGAATTTTACAGTGTCTACTTCACTATCATTGTAGATCATATTAGATGTTAATAAGTTAATCGGACCGAATTATACGAATTGGTTAAGGAATTTAAGAATAGTTCTCACGGCTGAAAAAGCTAACTTATATCTTTAATTTGCCTGTCCCTGCAATAATTGCAGACAATGTCTTTGAAGAAGAGATTGTTACTTTTAAAAAGTGGCAAGATGATGTACAGTGGGCTAAGTGCATCATGTTGGGCCCCATGAGTAACGAGTTGTGACATCCCGAAAATTTATAAGACTTATAAATAAGATCTTAGATGATTAAATAAAGGTTAAAGTTTAAAACCTAGAGTGGAAATAGAAGATTTATTTAAAATTTTTAAGAAAGACCTATACAGTTTAAAATTTGAAAGAATATAGAGAAATTAAATGATAGAAATTTTGAAGAGTAATAAATGAGAAGATGAAGAATAGAAGTGAGAAAATATGGGTTTCGAATATTCAAAACCTAGAAAGGATTTATATGAAGGTATAATAAGAATAAGGTATTAAGCTACCTTTAAATATATGAGAATTAACGAAAAAGATTATATAAAGATGTATGAGGAAAATTTATTAAGGAAATAAATTTCAAAAGAGATATTATAAGGATAAAGTAAATGTGTATATGTATAAGTACATATGTATATATACATAGAGATGTGATATTTATATTTGGGCTAAACAAGAGGAATAATTAATTAAATTAATCACATAAGACCAATGGAAAGTTTAATTAAGCAAGTTTATGGAAGTTAAGCCTTGAATGGTAATTTAAGAGAACCCAAAAATATTAAATTGGGAAGAAATAAGCTACGTATTGTGGTGGTAATTAAAATAAGTCTAACCTAGAAGTCAAGTGTTAGAAACTTAATAAAAGTCCAAAAGGGGATTAAGATTGTGGCAAGTCAAACTAATATATATGGCAAACCATATGAATATAGTAACCAAGCCTAAATATTTAATTATTAAAGGACTTATAAGAATGACACAAATCATTAATGTAGTATTCCAAATTAGGAATATAACGAAACGATATCGAAAAGTTGGGTTGATATAGTATATTATGTCACATTGTTTGCCTAATTATATACTAGCACAAATACGCAAGTATACGCAGTCCACAAGTAATATAATGAAAGTAGAGTATCGTCCCACAGAGAAAAATTGAGTCTTTAATGACAAATTCTAATTCTAAATCAAATCAATTTTAGTAAACAAATAATTATTAACTTCTGAAGTTTTGAATTTAACTAATTAATTCTAAATTAAATTACTACCACTAGTTTGAAAACAGATTTTTAAAGATTTAAGACTATAACTTCATTTAATGTTTTATCTTGCTCAACACACTTCCCTTCGAATTATGCTAATTGTTTTGGATTGTTAATCAGGAACTCATCACTATTTATAACCATCTCTCAATGTTTTATAAATAACTCAACTCAAATACACAATTGATAGACTCAAGTTAATCACCCTAGATAACTAATTCACTATATTTCTATGTGAATTACAATTAAAAAGGATTTAAAGTCCAGGTTCCCTATTTTGAGTACATGCGGTGAATAGGTATATCTCTATCCTAAACACAAACTATGAATTCCATCGATAGCAGAATACACAATCACATGTTATTATGGTCAGATCCAACTCTGTACTTCATCTCTCGAGTTCATACAGAATATCCCAGTAATTATTGGCCAGATAATTAAGCAATTCAGCACAAACCATAGACAATCCAAAAATAACTAATCATAATGTTCCGGGAAGCATGCTATTCAAAACTACGCATTAAGATCTATTATAGCCTTAAAAGAAATTTAGTTCATGATTAAACTAGAATTCATCATCCACAAGTTTAATAACATTCAAAGGTTTAGAGTAAAAAGAAGAGAAAAGAAGAAACACTGTAAAGTAATCCTCAAATCTCTATCCTGCTCCTCCTTGCTTTTGGTCTGCTAATAGCTTGCTTTAAGTCCTCTCCAATTGCTCAAAACTAGGGTTTGCTAATAATAAGTTCAACAACCTTGAAAGTAACTTAAAAACAACTATTTATAGTATCTGATAAAAAACCCTAATTAATTAATAAAGTTTCAAATCCCAATTTAAATCAAATCTGCTTAAATCTGCTGAAAAGACAAATTTGCCCCTTCTCGAACCGGCGCGGCCGCGCTGGGAAAAGGCTTGAATGGCGCGCGGCCGCGCTACCCTGGCAGCCAATTTTTTTCAAAGCCTGGAGACAGGCACGACCGCGCTGCACCCTAGTTCATTTTGGGCGCGGCCGCGCTGCACCAACTTCACAGCATCTCAGCATCTGCAACAGCACAGTCCCACCAATTCTTGCTAAACTTATTCCCAACACGTGCAACCTATAAAAACACATAAAATGCATGAAAAGTAACTACAAACCACGGAAATAAACGATAATTCGCTTTCATTGGCATCCGATTCGTAGGTATAAAACCTACTCATAAATTCCCCCAAACTTAAACTATTGCTTGTCCCCAAGCAACACAATGCAATATAACTAACACAATGCAACACAATGCCATGAATATACTAAGAACTACCATGCCTACGAATCCAACCAATAGCCAGTATGAATCTTAATTATATGCCTCAGAGATATCAACAACTAACTTGAAACAGTAAATCCAGTCAATAGGAATTGATAATCCCAATCAATCAAATAATATACACCTATCATCACCCAAGTTGTGCGTGTGTGTTCATTAATCAAGTTAACTGACCACAGTTCAAAATAAAGCCACATAACCAACTCTATGACAAGAATAATCTATTTTCCATTCAATTCAAGCAAATACAACAAATCTAACCAAAATTAAGCAAATACTGAGCATGAAGGTTCTAACAAGGCTTATTTCTATCTTTATTCTTCTACGAGTGCATTTTATGCTCCATCTCGTATTTATGCTTAACTGTGCAATGTCAAGTTCTCTTAGGCTTTTCAAAATCACCCATGTAGCGTGCGTTCAATCAGTGACTCCCAAACCAATCGGCTTTAGGGCACTAGGTGTTAAGACACCCCTAAGGATCTAATTACCCGAGTGATAAAGGCCACAAAACCCAACTAGTCAACGCATTTATTGTATTTTTGGATTTGCCATTTTTTTCTTTTTTCTTTTTTTTTAGCCTTAAAAACAAACCCCCAAACTCAGCTTTTACCCTATTCAACCTTCCTTGTTGATTCACCTAACAATGTTTTACCCAATTCTCATGTAAAAATCAGTTATGCAACCCTTTGAACCCCAGCAGTCAAATTAATCAAATTGTTCGTGTTATCCAATAACTCAAGTTATGACGGGCATAATTACTCTCATGATCAAAATTATTTTATCCCTAACGACTTTCACATTGTCCAAGCTAACACAATAATACCCATCTCATCATTGGCCGAGCCAAAATCATACCAACTAATCAATTGGATTCATGCAAACAAATTAAATGCACCTAACATAACCAAACTAAACTATGCAAGATTCACAATAATCACAATGATATGCCAACATACTAACAGATATGATGCACAAAACCAACAAACATGCTAAACAAAAACCTAAAAGAACTCCCCCAAACTTAAAAACAAATAATGTCCTCATTGGATAAAACAGTAAAAGAAAAGGAAAGAGAAACTTCCCTAATCCAAGGTAACATCATCTGCATCCTCCCCATCTGAAGGTGTGTCTGGAGGCGGATAAGTTGGAGCTTCAGCAAACGTTGGGAATTGAACTTGAACACCCAATTGAGAAAAGGCCTGCGAGAAACTGTCCGAGAGCTGAGTGGAGAAAGATCGAAGCTCGGTCATACTCGTGTGTATAACATCCATCCGCCGAGTCATACGCCTCTCCATGCGATCCAATCTAGCCTGAGATATAGGAAATGGCTGTTCAGGTTCGGTCACCGGCTGATCAGATGCCTCCTCACTCTCACTGTAATCCCCCAATAGAAATCCTGCTCCACGGGCATGAGAAGGAGCACCATCCCAAACCTTATACTTAGCAATAGTAGCATGATCGATAGTGTTCATCGGGAGTTGCACGGGCTCACTATCAGCCCATTCTACCCCAGCGGCCAAGCATAAACGAGTGATCACCGATGTAGGAGGGAGACCGCCTGATGTACCACCTTGAAGGTACCGGTGTATGGACTGATGGATAACATACCCCACATCAATCTTCTTTCCTTGCACAATTCCATATAACAAAATCGCCCGATCCTTGGTCACGTCATTTTGATGCCTGGTTGGTATGAGATTAGCACAAATAAAACTATACCAGGCCTTTCCATAACGACTCAAGGCTGTGTGAGGAAAGTGGAGTTTCTGATATGTCCCTTGCTTCGTTGTCCATACTGTACCCGGCTTGCACAAAATATTCTTGATGCACTCCAATTTAGTGTCCCAATTCGTAGAGTATAAACTTTCCGGATCGGTGTGGTGAATAGAAGGCAAGTGGTATATGGCATTGATACTCTTGCTATTGTATGGCACCTGGCAACTGGTGTGCTGTCGCAAGCACCCAAAAATAAAACCTTACTGCAAAAGATATTAATGTAGTAGTGCAAGTAAGAGTCGATCCCACAGAGAATGATTAGTCTAAATTTATACTTTGTGAACCAAAGGGGGGTTGGAATTTTATTTAACTAATTAACTAAAACAGAATTAAAGTAATAAGAATAAAATAAAGACTCTAGTTCTTCCGTTCAATATCACCTTATCATAGCGATATTTATCCTTCAATGAAATTAATAGCCCTAGGTAACAACAAGCTCTGCTACCCGAAACTCCCCTTAATTATCACTCAATGAAACAAGCTCTTCACAAGATTCTAACCATTATACAACCTAGAACAAGCTCTCTAGATTTAATATAATAGCATCATTAAGAACTAGGGAATTAGACTATTCCAAGCAACAATCACACAAGCTCGGATTATTTAACCTGTCTTCCAATAATCATAGCAATACTCAAAAGCTTGACCACAATCATGTATCACTAATTGCTACTTGTGATTAGGAACAATATCAATTACACGTAATATTATCCCTTAATCTAGCAAATGATATTAATCAAATTAACTTAACTGATCACATTAAATCAATTGGAATAAATATCATTCAATAGTTAAAACAGATTATCGAGAATGAACTTCATATAAGAAGGAACAAATAATGTATAAAAAGTTCAACATCCCATTGGAACTAAATAAAATAAAAGAGAAGAGTTCATAGCAAATAGGAAAATATAATTTACAAGATATTCAACAATAATAGAATATAAAAAATAAAGGAAGAGTTTAGAGAAGAAAAACTATGTTTTGACATCCGGCTGTCACTTCGGATCACAATCTTCAATCTCCAAACATTCGCCTTTGATTCTTCGCTTCCATAAATGTTGATCTCTTGCTTTCTCTTAAATTATAAAAATGGAGATAAGAGTAGCCTCCCCTTGGAGGTCTACTTCCTCTCCCTACACCTATACTAACAAACTAATATGGATAATGCTCTCAAGGATATGATGTGAAGGAGTTGGAATATGAATGTATAAAATTGGTTTGTGAATTGGTGTGTTGGTGTTGAAACACCTCTTGCTATTTATAGACACTCAAGCATACAAGATGGTCAAGATCCAACAACTAATCTAAGTCATGTGCATCAGCCATCCAAAGCAAATATCAAGCCAAAAACGTGTCCATGTGATGTGCTAAAAATCCAAATCTGTCAACTAACTGATCGGCACTTTGTAAGCCAATTTTGAATTAGCAAACCACCAAATTTGGACTTGGGCAAAGAAGCCCTAGAGTTTCTAATGAATTTGGGCTTTTGAATCACTTGATTTGGAGTTGGTAAACTCAAGTTATGGCCCAAATACTCCAACTGGTCTGAACAGGAATCCAGTCCATGCGGGATTCGGATTAGCTATCTAAAAATCAATATTTGGAGGCCCAAATAAACTCGAAATTTTTCCCACTATACCTTTCCAGAAAGCTTGAGAAGTCTACTACAATCTTTAAGAATAACACATTTTTATTTGGAAATTCTAACACAATTCAAATCTCAACCGAAGCCCCAAAGGTCAATCTGTCCAAAGGCTCAATTTTCTGAAATTTTCAGCTTTGACGTATGTTGGTAAAATGGTCATAACTCTCTCATCCGAACTTCGATTTAGGCGTTTCAAGATGATTCGGAAAGCTAAGAAATAGATCTACAACTTTTCTTCTTAGAACGTTGAGAGATAAAGGCTGGACCAAGGACGAAATTGGGCCTCAATGGATTGTTATGTCAATGATAAATTATGGACATTGATCCAAATACCCTTTTATTCTTTTTTCCTGCAAAACAAAGTAAAAATACATAAAAGTGATACAAAGACATATTTCATAACAATAAGATAAAAACACATAAAAAAAATATAAATTACTCAAAAACTCACAAATCATCAAGCTAAAAAGAATTAATTTATAAGTAAAAAATATACTCATCAAATACCCCCAAACTTGAATCTTTGCTTGTCCTCAAGTAAAACAAACACAAATTATAAAAATTAAACTCCTCTAATAAAATCTAACTTGAGCAATAAGACATAAAGTTTGAAAAATGACCTCAAAGATGTCAACACATGATAACTCTAAAAAATTTTCAAAATATCGCAATGTTTAGGATTTTAACTTATTTGTTAGACATACCTTGCTTTAGCCAAGCGTCTGTCTGTCCCTCTGAGCGAAGGCGAAGACCGTGGAAGAAGTAGGCAAATATGAAGGACCCCCAATCATAGTCACCGATCCGGTCTACATCCCTGACAGCACCGACGACGCTGAAATGAATGGTAGAGGAGTTGTTCCCTAGGAAACAACCCCTCATAATGGTCAGGAACAGGCGCCGGAGCAGAATGTCACGAGTGGCCCGATCTGCAGGGAGGGGCGTCGCGTATATGCCCCCAACAGCGTCAACAGCCAAAGCTCCGGACCGAATGCTGCGGGCCTAGAAGACCCGGTCATCGGCAGCAAAACCCAATAAAGCTCGGCGGACCTCCGCTGGAGTAATATCAAGATCCAGAGGGACACGGGATCCGGTGAACTCGATACCCGTGATGTACCTCTAATCCCAAGGAGTCAGCACGACCTCACAGTCCAAAAGGTGCAGGGACTGGGTCTGGTGGAACCATCGCTCGGACAGAGCCCGCATATAACCCCAGGGGCACTGACGGGGAATGATAGTGAAGAAATGACGAAAGCCCCAGGAATCCACCACCGCCCGGTAATCGCTGTGCAAAGCTGTATAGAGGGAGTAAATGTTAAACCAGTTACCCCTCGGCTGAGTAAACTCGGGCACCTGTGACAAAAATTAATGGATCAGTCCAAATCTAAACAGAATTTGGGAGTGAGTTTAGAGGAGTATTTAAGCATACCTCGTTAGCAACAAGAGACGCGGAGGGGTGACGACTGAGATCCCGACCCAACAGATCGGGTATCTGAACAGAGGCGCCAGATAGGGCGCGATGAGGAGATGGAGCTGGTGTACTGGAGGATGGCCCCTCTACCGCAACGTTCGGAAGAGCAGCCTCCTCAACATCGGGGTGATCGGGTCGAATGACAGCCTCCGCCAGTCGGCGAGCCTGGCGGGTTCGAGGCAAATCAGGGGCGGGTGCAACCCTACGGCGGCGAACGCCCGAGGTCCGAGACGCAGTGGAGCTACTAGGAGCGTCAGGATCCATAGCTGGAATAAAATAGGCGAAGAGGAAGGTAAATTCTATTTTGAATTATGTCACAAACATTCCAATTCCCTATCCTCATCGTAGAATTAACACAACATGATGCATGTTTACTATATATGCATGAAAAAAAAAATCGGTCGAGTTTCATCTATAAAATGAGCATCCCATGCACAAACAGGCATGTTTTCCAACAACCCAGGCCACAGCAGATCAAAATTACATTGTACATGGTTAATTGCGACAGTAAAAGGACCATAATGCATGATTTTCTTTCAAAAAGAAACAACAGATATGTGGGACCACATCATGAGCATAAAATATGACTCGCGCAGTTGATACATAGCATGTATATACAATAATACATGGCATAGCATTTCAAAGCATGCATTTCTATCTCTAAAACATTCAAAATAGCAAATGTATAGCAAAACATTGACGAAATTGGAAAACAATCGGTCAAAGTGTTACCTGTAGCGCGTAGATCAATCTAACCGGAGCGGTTTTTGCAAGAAGATTGGAAAATTCGGCAAAAAGGACGTGCAAAGGTGCAAAAGTCGTGTGGGGTACGAGTGAAAGTGACAGATCTAGGAAGCGGCTGGCCGCTTAAGATCCCGATCTTGGCCGCAGATCAATTTGCGGCTGGCCGCAGATCCATCTGCGGCTGGGCCCAATGCCTTCCCCCTTGTCCTTTACGAGCTAAATCGATTCTAAAACCCGTTTGATTCATAATGTGGTGATAAAATGCAAGATTTTGATGAGTCGGGTGTCGAACACTACTTCTCAATTCATCAGAGCGACCGGATACGAGACCCGGCACTCACAGGACAATCAACTGGATACGAGACCCGGTGATTATGAGACGAGCGACCGGATACGAGACCCGGCACTCACAGGACAATCAACCGGATACGAGACCCGGTGATTACGAGACGAGCGACCGGATACGAGACCCGGTGATTACGAGAGGAGCGACCGGATACGAGACCCGGCACTCACAGGACAATCAACCGGATACAAGACCCGGTGATTACGAGACGAGCGACCGGATACGAGACCCGGCACTCACAGGACAATCAACCGGATACGAGACCCGGTGATTACGAGACGAGCGACCGGATACGAGACCCGGTGATTACGAGACAAGCGACCGGATACGAGACCTGACACTCACACGACAATCGACCGGATAAGATACCCGGCGATTACGAGACGAGCGACCGGATACGAGACCCGGCACTCACAGTTCAATCGACCGGATACGAGACCCGGCGATTACGAGACGAGCGACCGGATACGAGACCCGGAACTCACAGGACAATCGACCGGATACGAGACCCGGTGATTACGAGACGAGCGACCGGATACGAGACCCGACACTCACAGGACAATCAACCGGATACGAGACCCGGTGATTACGAGACGAGCGACTGGATACGAGACCCGGTACTCACAAGACAATCGACCGGATACGAGACCTGGCGATTACGAGACGAGCGACCGGATACGAGACCCGGCACTCACAAGACAATCGACCGGATACGATACCCGGCGATTACGAGACGAGCGACCGGATACGAGACCCGACACTCACAAGACGATCAACCGGATACGAGACCCGGTGAGCACAAGACTAGCGACCGGATACGAGACCCGGTGCAAACGAGACAATCGACCGGATACGAGACCCGGTGATTACGAGACGAGCAACCGGATACGAGGCCCGGCGCAGACGAGACGATCAACCGGATACGAGACCCGGTGATCACGAGACTGGCGACCGGATACAAGACCCGGCGCAAACGAGACGATCGATTGGAAGACGAAACCCGACAACTAACAATACGGTTAGGGATTGATGCATTGACACCTTTACGAATGTTTGGCATGCCTTACATCTTGCGTTGCATCATAAGTTGCATGTGTTGCATCATGTATGTATTGTCATTCTTGTGCACTGTCTGTCATTCATGCATCGGGTGTCTATTTCTTTATCCTGTTCATTTTATTTAACATTTCATAAACATGATAAAGAGGGGCAGCTGTAGACACCCAAATTTTGCACTTCGTATACTAACCCTAACAGGAGGGCAAAATCGTCCATTGAGTCGGCCTACGAGAGCGAAGGATGGGCGCAAGTGCGAACACTCGACGCCACCGCGACGATTTGCAAATCAAAACCGACGTGACAACAAGGCCGTCCAAAATGAGCATTCCCGAAAGATGTGGCACGTCTCCCAGTAATTCCCGGACTGCAAAATACAAGCCTGTCGGCAAAAACCGACGTCACGACACGAGAATCGAGGCATGGCACGAAAATCGAGAAAGTCAAACCAGCCAGCCGCGGATTGATCTGCGGCCAATAAGTGTGCCTTTTGAAAACACGGAACTCGAAACACGGAAACCAAAAACCAGGATGAGTGGATGGTAGGCGGCCAGCCAGCCGCAGATCCATCTGCGGCTGCCCTGGCTTGCCTATTAACAGCCCAGTTTCAGTTCATTCGGACATACAGAAGAAGAGAGGGGAGAAGTAGCAGCGGCAACAGCTCGAAAAAAGAGAGAGAAATAGCAAAATTTTGCAACAAAATATGAGAGAAAGAAAGAAAAAGAGAGGATTTATGCTCTTTTGATTTGATTGTATCATATATACTTCTCATTCTATTCAAATACACAAGTTTACATCCACTTTGAAACCATTTGCAAGGTGAAAATCCCCTTGTTATAGCAATTTCTATCATATCATTTGGTTAAATTAAATGTAGTTTTCATGTAATTTATGATGGAACAATGAATTAGGGATTATTAGTGAGGGTTCCATCGGAACAAAATTCTTCCTAATAACCCGATGATATTCATTTATTGATTTTTTTGTTTGTTTAAAGGCGATATATTGGGCGTGGTTCCTTTAGGTTGCTATTTTAGGATGTCTTGGCATTGTTAGGTTATCCGTGTTGGTTATTTCTTGTAATATCCGTTTTGTGGGTGTGTGGAAATTTTGGGTGTGAGCCTAGGAACGCGACCCCGTGGTCCAAATCCGATGATGGACATCTTTTGATGTGGGTAGTAGGAACGATGTAATCTTCATTGTAAACATGTAATCGTCGGGCCTTAAAACGACGCCAAGGCGAGAATCGTGTTTAAGGCCCCGGCATAGTGAAAATATGTGATTGTGGGCGTTCGGGGTTATTTTGATGGCTTACATGCCCGTGAATAACCTCCTACGCATTATAATGTTTGATTTGAATTGCAACACCAAAAAGGATTTCAAGGCTAAACGATGAAGATTTTCATAAAATCAATCAAACTAGGTTGTTAGCATCACGAGGATAAGAAATTGGAAGTGCTGATGAATATCGATTTCGATTTAAACGAAAAGGCAAAAGAAAGATCGTGTTCAAACGTCACAAGAAATGGTTTTATGAAAGTAAATGGTTGTTTTATTAAACCATTGTGCATAGGGTTAAAGAGATCCTAGAAATTGCCCGTTTGTTTTGTTTACGAAAGCAACGTATAGGTCTCGATTCCTATTTTGACGAAGGTTTAAAAAACTCTTATTTTGCCAAAACGACACCTAATGAAAATCCCATGACTTTTGACAAATAAAATCAAACATTTCTCATAAAGAATAAAGCTTTCTCGTATAAGCCGAAGGACATCCTGAAGCACTCTCAAAACACGACTTTCCATAAAAACCCCAAATGATTCTTTCATGCAAACTCACCACAATATTCATATAAGCACACGCACACGCACACGCACACATACATATTCTAAGAAATTAAAAGGATAGGAAAAGCATCAAGATTGCGGTAACCATGTTTCACGGAAGTCGGGGGGTGCCTAACACCTTCCCCTCGCTTAAGCAAGCCCCCGAACTCTATGAATCTCAGTTTGCAGATCAATTAACTCGGAGTCACACATGAGCCAGCGATTTACGAAAACGAAACTCGGATGAGTTGGTACATCCATTTCAAATATACCAACTGGCGACTCTGGTTAAATGGCTCATCATAAAAAACGATCTTTCAAAACCCCGTCGACATTCATGCCGACCTTTTCCAAAAAAAATCATCTAATAAAAAGGCTAAAATTGGAAAGGGTAATAATCACTAAAGAAGCGATTCTTCCCGGCGTCGACATAATATTTTGGAAATATTAAATATAAATTAATAAGAGGAGTCTTATTATTATTATTACTATTACTATTATTTAATTCCTAATAGGGATTGAGAATTAATTAATAGAAGTATTCTCTCATAAATTCCTAATTGGATTAGGAGTTTAAATAATTAAAGGAGTTTAATTAAAATAAAAACCCTAATCCTAAATAGTTTAGGAGGGTTCCCTATATCTATAAATAAGAGGAGTCTTGTCATGATTTAAGGTTAGACAGTTACACACTCTTCCATGAGAATTGGAGAGAGAGAGAGAGAGAGTACTTGCAATTTCTATAGAGATAGAAACTAGGGTTTTGCCAACACCCATCTTCTTGAACAACTATTCTTCCTTGGTGGATCACCTCTGGAGGCCAAACACTTGGGTGGCTAACGTTGATCAAAGCAAAGGAATTTAATCGGTGGAATTCAAGGAGAACGCGAAAGAATTAGAGGTGAACTTGTACCCGAGGAAGCACGGTTCTACGAGGGTATAATTTCTTAATCTCTATCTCTTTCGCTTAATTGATAATTAATCACAAGGATGATCATGGTGATGGTTTGTATGAAAATTTTAAAAACTGTTTTATCGCGCTTCCGCACTAGTTATGTAATTTGATTGCATGTTCGCGCTATGTACAAACCTAACAGTGGTATCAAAGCCTAACCTTGTGCTAATTATCGATTATTATGATTCCATATATGTATGGGTATGCGATTGGATCGATTTTCTGGGCAATGGAAAAAATTTCGAAGTCTGCTACGCGGCGCGGCCGCGCCGCTTCTAGTTCATTCTGGAGCGCGGTCGCGCCCGAACCCAGAAAACGTTTCTGGGGGTGCAGCACGGTCGCGCCGCTCCTAGTTCATTTTGGAGCGCGGCCGCGCCGATCTGCAGGATTTGAAATTTTTTTATTTTGATTTTATTTATTTTCAATTAAGATAAAAGGTTTATTTTAATTGGAATATGATTAAAATTAAAAGTTTTATTTTAACTTGGAATGTGATTCCACGTTAACTAGAATAAAGGAGTTTATTCTATTTTGGAATAGGATTCCATGTTTCCTAGAATAAAGGAGTTTATTCACATATGGAATAGGATTCCATGTGTAGACACCCAAATTTTGCACTTCCTACACTAACCCTGACAGGAGGGCAAAATCGTCAATGAACCTAACCTACGAGAACGAAAGGTGGACATAAGTACGAACACTCAGAGCCACCGCAACGACGTGCGATCAAAGCCGACACGACAACAATCAAAGCGGAATGATATGGCACGTTTCCCAGCGGTTCCCGGACTGCAAAATACAAGTTCTTCAGCGAAAACCAGCGGTACGACACGAGAATCGAGGTACGGCACGAAAATTGAGAGCCCAGCCAACCGCGGATTGATCTGCGACCAATGATTAAAATAAATTAAAGTGCGCGGCGGGCGGCTGAAGTGCGCGATGGGAGCGGAGAAACCAAGGCCAGCCGCAGATCAATCTACGGCTGCCCTTGGCCAGCCTTTTATCAGCTCATTTCTTCATTTGGCATACAGGAGAGTCGGACAGGAGCGAGAAAAAAAAAAGAAAAGAGGAAGAACAGCAGCAAAACAGCAGCAAAAAAGAGAGAAAAGAGGAAAAAGTGAGGATTTGCATCCCTTTTGCTAGATTGTATCACATATAATTTCTACCATATTCAATATACGAGTTTATACGCAGCGTGGTGTCATTTACAAGGTGAAAAGGAACCCTTTTATAGCAGTTTTTGTTATATCATTTTGTTAAGTTTTGTCATTTGGATTATATTAAACATAGTTTTTTCTTGGATATTATTGAGAATACATGGATTAGGGATTATTAGTGAGGGTTCCAACAGAACAAAAATTTTTCCTAATGGCCCGATGATATCCATTTGATGATTTTTAGCTTGTTTAAGTTTTTGTAGTATCCATTTTGCGGGTGTGTATAAATTGTGGATGTGAGCCTAGGAACGCGACCCCGTGGTCCAAATCCGATGATGGACATTTTTGGATGTATGTATTATAGGCGATGTACCCTCATTGTAAATTGTAATTGTCGGGCCTTAAAACGATATCAAGCTGAGAATCGGGTTTAAGGCCCCGTAATAGTGAAACACGTGATTGTGGGCATTTGGGGTTATTTTGATGGCTCACATGCCCACGAATAGCCCCAATGCATTTTAATGCTCGATTTGATCTATGACACAAAAAATTGATTTCAAAGCTAAACGATGAAGATTTCCATAAAATCAATCAAATTAGGTTATTAGAACCACGAGGCTTAAAATTGGAAATGCTAACGAATGCCGATTCCTAATTAAACGAGAAGGTTAAAGGAAGCCGTTTTCAAACATCACAAAAATGGTTTTATAAAATAAATGATGTTTTGTTAAACCAATGTGCATTGGGTTAAAGAGATCCTAGAAATTGCCGTCATTTTATTTATGAAAGCAACGTATAGATCTCGATTCCTATTTTGACGAAGGTTTAAAAACTCTTGTTTTGCCAAAACGACGCCTAATGAAAACCTTACAGTTTTGACAATTAAAATCAAACCTTTCTAAAAAAGGATAAAGCTTTCTCGTATAAGCCGAAGGACATTCTAAAGCACTCTCAAAACCCGACTTTCCATAAAAAACCCCAAATGATTCTTTCATACAAACTCATCACAACATTCACATAGGCACACACACACACACGCACACATACACATTTTAAGAATTAAAAGAATAGAAAAAGCATCAAGATTGCGGTAACCGTGTTTCACGGAAGTCGGGGGGTGCCTAACACCTTCCCCTCGCTTAAGAAAGCCCCCGAACTCTATGAATCTCGGGTTGCAGACCAATTAATTCGGAGTCACATATGAGCCAGTGATTTACGAAAAAACGAAACTTGGATGAGTTGGTACATCCATTTCAAATATACCAACTGGCGACTCTGGTCAATTGGCTCATCATAAAAAACGATCTTTCAAAACCCCGTCGACATTCATGCCGACCTTTTTCCAAAAATCATCTAATAAAAAGGCAAAAATTGGAAAGGGTAACAATCACCAAAGAAGCGATCCTCCCTGCGTCGACAGCTGGCGACTCCGCTGGGGATATTAGAGGGCTTAAGCCGCGTTCAAATCTTGATGTTGTCCTATCCTTTAAAAAGTTATAAATGTGTGTGTACGTGCGATATTTTGACATGTTTTTCTTGTTGTTGTGTAAATGTGTGTTTTGGTCCATTGAATGAATGATTGAATGGAATTGCTTTACTTTAAAGTATTCATTTGCATACGGTGAGGACGATGAATGTGAATGTATGTTGAGAGTGTACCTCCTCCTGAGGCAAACCTGTCGGTTGCTTATTACTGGACTCGAAGGGGCTGCTCCCCGGAGATGGCTCAGGAAACGCACCACCCAGATCCGCTCTAATCGAAAGGATTCAGACGAGTAGTTTGTGAAGATTGGGAACCTTCATGCCGAAAAGCCGCGAGAGTAACCTTTGGGTAGGTCAGCCTCAGATTAACCCAACGCAGGGAAAGTCTCTTCATGCCCTTTTACGTTTACGCGTATAAATGTCATAAACTCATTCAATTTCTTCCCTGTTGTCAAAAGAAAGTACTGACCTCTATGTTTTGCAGGGAATAGCTGGGAAAGCATAATAATTCGTGTCTATCAATTATTATTGCAATAAGGGACTGCTAACATTTTGTTTTGCAGGGAAAGATTAAAAAACCCAAAAACACAAAAGTTACAGCTTTAGCATGCATCCACATCTTTCATTTCCCAAAGATTAAACTCCAAACTGTTTTTTCCTGTAGGATTGCTCCTCAAACGCGTTTGCAATCTAAGAGGGCCCAGGGTTCTACGTTTGAAATGGCTGATATTCCACCTCCTAATCCTGGTTCCATATCTCGGGAGGAATTCGATGATTTTAAAAAATAGATGTTGGAAATGGCCACGATGCTGAAAGAGCAGTTGCTACCTAGACAGGATCCGCCAAGCAAGGATCCACCTAAAGATGATCCACCCCAACCTAAGGGCGAGCCAGTCATTCCCAAAGCCATTCCCACACCCAACAAGACAGTAATCACTATCCCCGAGGAGGGAGACACTGATGATCTTCGAAAGAAAATGAAGCAGATGGAGGAAACTATCCAATCTCTGAAAGGCATAGGGTCCCTGGGCAGGGTGAACTATTCAGATCTGTGTGTCTTTCCAGGAACCCGGTATCCGGAGAAGTTTAAGATCCCTGAATTTGAGAAATATAATGGGAAGGGAGACCCTTATACACATCTAAAGATATACATTGGGGAACTTGGATCTTATGCAGAGGACGAAGGACTGAGGATGCAGTTATTCCAAAAGAGCCTAACGGGGGAAGCAAGAACTTGGTATGCCTGCCTTGACAATGCTCGGATCCACAACTGGGAGGAGTTGGCCCATACTTTCTTGACACAATATAGTTTCCAGGCACAGATGGCCCCTGACAAATATCAGATGACAAAGATTAAGAAGCAACCAAAGGAGTCTTTTAGAGACTATGCACAGCGATGGAGGGGTATGGCTACACAGGTAAATCCCCCAATGAGCGAGGCAGAAATGGTAATGACCTTTGTGGATATTCAGGAGGTGCCTTATTATGAGCGAGTGATAGCGGGGATTGGAAGACCTTTTGCCGAAATAATAAAGCATGGAGAAATGGCTGACATGGGGTTAAGGTCTGGCAAGATCCGGGACTTCACAGCTCTAGAGGCAGTCACGGAGCAAATCCAGAGTGGAAACTATAGTAGTACTTCCCGCAGGACCCAAAAGAAAAGGGAGGAGGATGTTTCCCTCATCTTGCAGGGCTCATCTAGGAAGGTGGATAATAGCCCTCCAGTGCAAGTACAGAGAATCCTGCCACCCCGACCATCTAATTTCAATAACCAAGGGACGGACGGACGAAGAAGATTTGAGGCCACAAAAAATCGGGTATTCACCCCGCTTGGGGATCCTCTTGAACAGATTTTGGCAGTCTTAATAGCACAGAGAAAGATAGTCGATTTGGCACCCCCAATTGACCCGAAAGGGAGAAGATTTGACCCGAGTAAGAAGTGTGCCTACCATTCGGGTTCCCCTGGTCATGATACCCAGTAATGCTGGACGCTAAAGCACAAGATCCAGAACATGATCGATAGCGGAGAGATCGTGGTGGAACAACCAGAGTCACCAAATGTTAAAGTCAATCCCCTGCCTAAGCATGATGGGGAAGGGGTCAATGTGGTGGAAGCCAGTGAAGCCGGAGGACCACCAAGGCTGAATTATATAAGAAGAACCGATGAGATGATTGGCATGACAAGTGATCAGGAGAGTATACAAGGGACACCGATTAGGTTGGCGGGTCTGAGCAGGAGTATCACAGAGGGGCCTATCAGGTTAACGACCCCGAAACCTCTCACCATTGCAACGAGACCACAAATCCCCATTAGCAGTCTGAAAACAGTACCGTGGAATTACGGGGGAGTGTCAGAGGAGGCGGCCAGTTGTGCTTCGGTAACATCAAAGGGGAATCCTTTATATCTTTCAGGACGAGTCCTCGAGAGCAAAGAGGAGAGGAGCGAAAAGATATCCAAGGAGAAAGCTGTGGAATTCTTAAGGAAGATGAATCATCCAGAAGCGAGGGGGATCAAGGTATTGAGCAAGGAATCGACTCTGACATCGATCATGGATTTGGTATTATCATCCGACGATCACTGCAGAATTTTGGCCAAAGTCCTGGAAGAGGCACACATTCCCAAGGTGATTAGCAAGGAAGGGTTCGGCCATCTAGTGGACCATTTGTTAGAGAACAATGTAATATCATTCACAGATGATGATATCCCCAAAGAGGGAAGGGGGCATCGAAAGCCGTTGCATATTGCGATAATCTCATCGGGATATATTATGAATGGGGTGCTAATTGATGGGGGATCAGCATTGAATATCTGTCCATTCAGTACATTGGAAAAAATGAACGTCAATCCTAAGCGTTTGCGGACCAGTTATGTGGTGGTACGAGCCTTTGACGAATCCCAGAAGGATACGATGGGGGAGATAGAATTTCCTTTGGAGATAGGGTCTAGTACTTTCGATATTTCATTCCAAGTCTTGGATATCGCGGCAAGTTATAACATGTTATTGGGAAGGCCGTGGATACACATGGTCGGGGCAGTTCCCTCTACACTACACCAGCAAATTAAGTTTATCATCGACGGGAACCTGGTGACGGTCTCTGCAGAGCATAATGACCCTTCTCCTTACAGGAATGGCCTGCCAGTGATTAATTTGGACGAGACGGTGGTATCCGCCAGTTTTCAGGCACTGGAAATCAATACTCCTCACTACAAATGTCTGGGGCTCCAACCGTGAAACCTACGGTCTCTCCTGAACTTACCTTTGTCGCTAGAGAAATGATGAAGATTAAGTTTCGACCTGGACAAGGGTTGGGAAAGAACAGTCAAGGAATTACTGAGCCTATTCAACTGCCCAATCAGATAGGCAAGGCAGGGTTGGGATATTATGGAGGCACAGAACAGAAACGCCCTAAAAGGGGGACCCCCCAACTCGACAGGCCGAAAGTCTTATGCCAAAAATCAACAACAAACAGGGTATTGGCGAGCCTGTGTCTGAAACAGGAGGTGGAAAGTTGACCCCCACGAATGATGAGTCGGCCAAAAAGGAGAATTTCCTGCGGGAGGTCTTGCAACAGTTTGAAACCAAGTGTTATATCCTTGGACAGTCAGTAAGCAGTGGACAAGGGAAGGATGTTGCCATGCCGTCAGGGGCCCAACTGAGTGTGCCTGTCATCAATTGGGCAGGGCTGACTATTCCTGAAGAGGTTATGAAGAAGGACCAATGCGATGTGGCTGTGGTCATCAAGGAGTTTCCCGATGCGAAACCGCCTTTCATCTGTCGCGTTCCGGCCAATCTGACCACCGACAATTGGACAATGGAGCCAGTGATATCCAAACGAGGGTAAAATATGGCATCAGGATGGTAGACCCCATATGGCGGGGGATGAATGGATGCCAGTTTTTGTCCTTTATTTTGAATTTTGCATGGTTATGTTATTTTTGTCATGTTATTTTGAAGATGATCATTGTGGGAAAATGACTTATATATATGATAAATATTTTTGTTTCATGTCAGGTGTACCAATTTGAGTATTTCTTGCCTAACAAACGATGTTTCAAATTTGAAAGATGACTATGATTTTGATATTGAGCTGGATTTCGATTTAATGGGCATTAAGCAGGATGAGACAGATAATGACGACACACCTGATGAGATCAAAGGATGGGTCGAAGACAAACCCAAACCCAACTTAGACCAAACCATCACCATGAATATCGGAACCCCGGACAAACCCAAAGAGCTCAAGATAGGGACAGACCTGACCCCTAGCCAGAAAAAAGAAATAACTGAGTTGCTAAGCCAGTATGAGGATGTTTTTGCCTGGTCTCATGAGGACATGATCGGATTATCCACCGACATTGTGGTACACCGGTTGCCCATCAAGGAGGGTTTCAAGCCTGTCAAGCAGAAACTAAGGAAGCTAAAACCAGAGTGGAGCTTGAAGGTGAAGGAGGAAATCGTCAAACAGTTCAAGGCTAGAATCATTATGGTGTCCACTTACCCAGAATGGCTATCCAATATAGTTCCAGTGGCTAAGCTTGGAGGGAAGGTGAGGGTATGTGTCGACTATAGAGATCTGAACAAGGCCAGTCTCAAGGACAACTTCTCAGTGCCTTTCATACACATCCTGGTGGATAACACAGCCCAGTACGAGATGTACTCTTTCGTTGATTGCTTTGCGGGGTATCACCAGATAATGGTGGCAGAGGAAGACCGGGAAAAGACCGCTTTCATCACCCCTTGGGGCACTTTCTGCTACAGGCGATTGGCCTTCGGCCTCACAAATGCGGGGGCCACTTATCAAAGAGCCATGATGGCCCTGTTCCACGACATGATGCACAAGGAGATAGAGGTCTACGTGGATGACATTATCGTAAAATCGAGGGTAGAATCTGATCATACAACCCATCTCAAAAAGCTATTCGATAGGCTCAGAAAATATAATTTGAAGCTCAATCCGGCCAAGTGTGCTTTCGGAGTGCAGTCGGGCAAGCTCTTGGGATTCCTGGTTAGTAATCGGGGCATTGAGTTGGATTCGGCGAAGATTAAGGCCATTGTGGATATGCCGGCACCTCGCACAGGAAAGGAGATAAGAGGATTTCTGGGAGAATAAACTTCATTAGCCGCTTCATATCCCACTTGACAACTACATGTGAGCCGATTTTTAAACTGTTAAGGAAATATGTCTCCCAAGAGTGGAATAAGCAATGCCGAAATGCCTTTCAGACCATTAAGAAGCAGCTGACAGAAGCACCGGTGCTGGTACCCCCGAAGGATGGGATCCCTCTGTTTATGTATATATCGGTCAATGTCATCGCGATGGGATGTATGCTGAGACAGAAGAATGAATCAGGCAAAGAGCAGGCCATCTATTACCTCAGCAAAAGATTTAGCCGATGTGAACAGAATTACACCCCCATCGAAAGGACCTGTTGTGCCTTGGCATGGGCTGCAGTGAGATTACAACACTATCTCCATGGGCACACAACGTACCTGATATCGAGAATGGATCCCCTGAAGTATATCTTTGAAAGGCCCATGCTGAACTGTCGATTGTCAAGGTGGCAGTTAATCTTACAACAGTTCGACATCGTATACGTGACTCAGAAAGCCATGAAAGGGCGAATTGCAGATCAGTTGTCAGAAATGCCAGCGGGGGGTTTGGAGCCTTTAGAAACTCCTTTGCCTGGCGAAGATGTGTTCTGGGTCGTACACACGAGATGTGATGACGAGGGGCAGTTCTGGAAGTTGTATTTTGATGGCGCCATGAATGCTGAAGGGGCAGGAGCCGGAGCAGTCCTGGTCTCTATCACCGTAGAACAATACCTCGTGGCCACTAAATTGCAGTTCAGTAATTCGAATAACACAGCTGAGTATGAGGGATGTATATTGGGACTCCGTTTTTCTCGCGATATGGGAGTGAAGAGATTAGCGGTGTTCGGGGATTCGGAGCTGGTAATCAAACAGGCGATCAGGGAGTATAGCACGAAGGAGCTCCGGTTGCTTCCATACCACCGATGTGTTATCCAATTGATGCGAGAATTTGAAGATATCGCTTTCCGACATATCCTCCGGGGATGAAATGATTTTACCGATGCATTGGCAACTCTGGCTTCCTTAATCCACATAATCAAAAGCAGGGACGTTCCACAGATTGAAATAACGGTACAGAATGCCCCGGCATACGAGGAGCATGTGGCAGTGTTATCGGAGGAGGTGGTTCTGCCAGAGCAGCCTTGGTATCACGACATAAGGGAGTATCTGAGGGATAGATCCATTCCCGACCAGGCAAGCCGAGCTGAGAGGTTGAGAATCCAAAAGATGGCGATGAAGTTTTATCTGAGCGGGGATTCACTATACAAGAGGGATGCCAGTTTGGGATTGTTGCGATGTGTAAATGAAACGCAGGCCCAAAAGATTATGGACGAGATACATGGTGGAGTGTGTGGGCCACACATGAGTGGACCGATGCTGGCCAAAAAGATCTTGAGAACGGGGCATTATTGGTTAACACTGAAGGCCGACTGCGATGATCATGTCAAACGATGTTACCAATGTCAGGCGCACGACAACGTAATCCATGCGCCTCCCAATGAACTGCATTGTATGACCTCCCCTTGGCCATTCTCAATGTGGGGTATGGATGTAATCGGACCAGTGGAGCCCAAAGCAAGCAACGGACACCGATTTATCTTCGTCATGATCGATTAATTCACTAAATGGGTAGAGGCAGGTTCTTTCCCTAAAGTAACTCAAGAGATCATCGTTGGTTTCATCAGGAATAATGTCATCTGCCGATACGGGCAACCTGAAGTCTTAGTCTCCGACAATACCAAGAATTTGAATAATGCCCTCATGAAGGAATTATGTGACCAGTTTAAGATCAAACACCTCAACTCTGTCATTTACCGTCCTAAGATGAATGGGGCAGTGGAGGCTGCAAATAAGAATATCAAGAAGATCATGGCGAGAATGTCTGCTAATCATCGAGGATGGCCAGATCTGCTACCTCTCACCCTGCTGGCGTACAGAACGTCGGTGCGTACTTCTACAGGGGCAACCCCTTACACTTTGGTATACGGAATAGAGGCTGTTCTGCCAGTTGAGGTTGAGATGGCGTCCCTCAGAATCTTGATTGATGCTTAGATAGGCGAGGAGGATTGGATGCAAAGTCGGTACGACCAATTGGCCCTAATTGATGAAAGGAGGGTGGCTGCTGTTTTGCACGGTCAGTTATATCAGCAAAGAATCTCTCGATCGTACGACAAAAAGATAAGACCTCGGAAGTTCAAGGAAAATGACCTAGTACTAAAGAGAATCATGCCTTGTCAAGACGAAGCCAAAGGAAAGTTTGCCCCGAACTGGGAAGGACCTTTTGTGATTAAGAAAGTGTTGTCCGGAAGAGCCCTCATATTGCAAGAGATGGATGGTGAGGTGTTTCCACAGCCCATCAATTCCGACTCGGTGAAGCGGTTCTATGCTTGAATCATTCATTTTCTCCTCTTTCTTTAAAGAACGAACTACGTAGGACCTGATCTCCCGACTTGTGGGGGTACGTAGGCAGCCATCATGGCACGGTCCGACTCCTTACAGAATAACCCTTTCTCTAACCAAAACCGATTTCTAACAGCCAGAAAACCCTCCCTATACCCTCGAAACCTTCCCGAAACCAGCCACCTAATCAGCTTCAGCTCAAATGACATAACCCTAACCTAACCAAACAGTTAGCCAAAATCTAAGACTCAGTTCAATGAATCTGTCCAATCTCCATCAAAACTTGAGAAGAGAAAGAAGGCGAAATATCAAAATCGTGGTCAGCTGGATAAAATGAGGATCCAATGAAAGACAACGATACGACAAAAAGGAAAAATGACTAAATTTAGATGCATGTCTATATATATAAGTCATTTTGTTACAAGATTTCTCTTTCGATAACCAATGAAACTGACATAGTCTATGCAGGAAATAAAATAATCTACAAATCTGAAACTAACTGAAGCAGGATGGATAAGGTGGTGGATAGATCTGAAACATCGGCATCCCCTGCAATCTGCTGCCCCATCATGGCGATGCGATCCAATAAAGCAGTGGCTCGGCTAACAGTCTCGGAGTGAGCATCTATAACTGCCCTAGTCTGCAATACAATGGCGTCTCTGTCGGCGAGGGCAGCATCTCTGGCTAGAATGGCAGCATCTCTCTCAACAAGAGCAGCATTCCTCTCGGCCTCAGTAGAAATCAAGGCTAGACGAATCCGGATATCCTCAGTAACCCAACCAGGGGCAGAATCAGCTGAGATGGAATGAGGAATATGGGCGGGAGTGGAGAAGCCTTCTAAACCATGTTCGGACATCACCTCTGTAGACTCAGGAGGAACAGATACCTCTGGGGCGGTGTCATCTGTGAAAATCACTCGAGAGTCATCAAAAACCCCAGTCTGACTCAAACCAACCATATCCGAGTCTCCGCCCAACCATTGCACGTAAGCAAATGTCTGGATGGGGCAACTGTCACTATACTCGGCAAAGATCCTGCGAGACCAAAGATCATATACCCGCAGTAGATCTCTCTCTGTCTGGGATGATATAAGGAATCGGAAGGCGGCGGCACCCGTGAAAGGGTGAAAATCCTGTGTCTGATCAAACTGCCCCGTAACCGCAAAGGGATGATAAGTCGTCACGCCCATCAAGCCAGCAATAGGGATGAAATCCAGGTTGGGCATGTGAGTCAAGAAGCTCATAAAGGAGCAATGACCCGAATAGATCAAGAGATGAAAGGGCTCCTCAATAGCCGATAAAAATTCTGTCCAGGAGGCCGCTTTAATACAGCTCACGGGACGGAATGAAAATTGCATTGATATGTCGTGGCTGAATCAAAACCCATGGTGACGGAAATGGCCGATGGGACTGAGATGACTCATAAACCACACATACAACAAAGTAGAGCTCCTTCTGAATACTCTGCCTCGGAAGGACTGACCATATGAGGCTGACATGTAGGTGTCTGCTAGTATCATAGGAATAATGGTGTGAGCCTCCTGAAGGGCTCTAACGGCTGCAATAACTCGCACATCCAACATATCGGATCCGGCTGGCAAATACAAAACTGAGATAACACAAGCCATCAAAACATCTACTCTCAAAGCGCCCCAGCGCTCCTCAGATACGGAAAAATCACCAAAGAATAGATGAAAGCTGTCGGGTGAGCCGAATCGGCCAATCAGGAAATGAAGGGGAACTATATGGTCTGATGTGATCACCGACAACAAAACTGTCCTCCGCAAACCAGTGAAAGTCAAGAACTGACGGCGCATGGGACCGGCTGTGATCCTGGCACAAGGACCATCCAAAGACAAGCCGGTAAAGCGGGCATACTCCTCGAGAGTGGGGGTCAGCTCCACTATCCCTAATCTGAACACCTGACGGGCAGGGGTCCAATAGCTCAGAATACCCTCAGCAAAGCCCGTCGGCACCTGAAAGGATAATAAGGACCAGGAATGTCCCAGAAGACCATCCGCAATAACCCTGTCGTCCGGCGACAAACTGTCCAACCAGCGGAAAAGCCTGCCGACCAACCTTGTGGGAGGAATGAGATCCAAACGTACCACGGCGTCTGGTGACGACATCTGTGAAAAATAGTATCAAAAAGACTGTGCAGGGGTCATTCTCTATCCATGAAAAAAAAGCATGCATCATATAGTTAATAGTAGAGCAATTGAACTGTCATAATGATAAAACTGTGCATAAATAAATAAATAAGTTCAATACATAGTGCATGAAATGAAAAAAGCCGAACAGGTTCAAATACAAAAAAAGCCATATCCTATCATGATCTAATCAAAGGCGATGTCATCTATGAAATCTGGATCCTCGAACTGATCCCCTGGAGTCATCGAAGTCGAAGCCCCAAAGTTCATATCAGGGATATATGGCTGCACGGGGGCATCAGATGAGCTCGGGCCTGTGTCGAAACCCGCACTGTCAGGATCATATGCGTAGGCATCCTCTGGGGTTCGGCCTAACACCCGAAGGTACAAGGATAGCTGGTCCACCTGGCGGGTCAGAATGGCAATCTGCTCAGCATGGGTGACACTCCGAACGCAGGCAGCCCAATCAGTCATCATCACCGAGCCGGGGACCATATCTCCGAGAAAGAATGTGGCCCGAGTCTGAGGACCGATAGTGCGGGGCACCCACCAGGTACGAAAAGCCTCGCTCGTGCTGGGACCTGAAGAAAGTGTCCGGCCATCCTCCCCCGCGAGCATAATCTCTGAGGGCTGAGAGTCCAACGGTCAGGATGTAGTGAGGGGAAGGGAGTGCGGAATGTGGATCTCTCCAGTAACGTATCTGAATGCGCGCTCTCCCAGATACATCACCCATCCCCCAACACTCTGCAAAGTAAGGCAGTGAGTGGAAAGTGCGAACTCGGGGCCGAAGGGATATCCGTCTGTAAATCCCACGGTCAGATGCTCAGAAAGGTAGGGAACCCAGACGACCTCAGCGGCGGTGATCAGCTCCAGCTGAATGCGGCAGTGTGCGAAGCTGCCAGATATCGGGACCTCCTCCAAAGTACTATGATGCCACCGCCGACCCCGGGGATAGGTATCTAAGCCGAGAGTCGTGACAGGCCTCAGGCATGGGAGTCGCTCGTAGGCCCAGAACTGTGAACAGAAACAAGAAACGGCCTGAGTGACCGGCAAATGTAGAAAAGAGAAATGAAATAATAGGAGGTGCAGTAAGAAAAGAAGGCTTACTAGCAGAAAGGGGTAGAACCCAAGCCAAGCGTCTGTCTGTCCCTCCGAACGAAGACGAAGACCATGGAGGAAGTAGGCAAAAGTGAAGGACCCCCAATCATAGTCACCGATCCGGTCTACATCCCTGACAGCTCTGACGACGCTGAAATGAATGGTAGAGGAGTTGTTCCCTAGGAAACAACCCCTCATAATGGTCAAGAACAGACGCCGGAGCAGAATATCACGAGTGGCTCGATCTGCAGGGAAGGGCGTCGCATATATGCCTCCAACAGCGTCAGCAGCCAAAGCTCCGGACCGAATGTTGTGGGCCTTGAAGACCCGGTCCTCGGCAGCGAAACCTAATAAAGCTCGGACCTCCGCTGGAGTAATGCCTAGATCCAAAGGGACACGGACTCCGGTGAACTCAATACCGGTGATGTACCTCCAATCCCAAGGAGTCAACACAACCTCGCAGTCCAAAAGATGAAGGGACTGGGTCTGGTGGAACCATCGCTCAGACAAAGCCCTCATATAACCCCCAGGGGCACTGACGGGGAATGATGGTGAAGAAAGAGCGGAAACCCCAGGAGTCCACCACCGTGCGGTAATCGGTGTGCAAGGCTGTGTAGAGGGAGTAGATGTTAAACCAGTTACCCCTCGGCTGAGTGAACTCGGGCACCTGTGGCAATCACTAATGGGTCAATCCAGATACGAACAGAGATTGAGAATAAATTCAGAGGAGTAATGAATATACCTCATTAGCAACAAGAGATGCTAAAGGGTGACGACTGAGATCCCGACCCAATAGATAGGGTACATGTACAGAGGCGCCAGGTAGAACGCGACGAGTAGATGGAGCCGGTGTGCTGGAGGATGGCCCCTCTACCTCAATATCTGGAAGAACGGCCTCGTCAGCCTCAGGATGGTCAGGCCGAACGACAGCCTCCGCCAGTCGGTGAGCCTGGCGAGTCCGAGGCAAAACAGGGGCAGGTGCAGCCCTACGACGGCAAACACCCGAAGCACAAGATGTAGTGGAGCTGCTGGGGGCATCAGGATCCATAGCTGGAACGACACAGCCGAATAGTGAGGTACATTATATGTCGAATCATATCGTAAACATTTTATTTGCCTATCTTCATTGCAGAATTAATGCAGCATGATGCATGGTTACTATATATGCACAAATTAGATTCTAAAAAAAAAAATCGGCAGAGTTTCGTCTATAAAATGAGCATCCCATGCACAGCCAAGCATGTTTTCAATTAACCTAAGCCACAACAGATCAAAATTACATTTTTACGGGTAACTACGACATTAAAATGACCATAATGCATGCTTTCATTCAAAAAACGAGAAGTATGTATGACCCGCATCATGAACACAAAATATGACTCGCACAGTTGAGACATAACATATACATGCAATAATACATGGCATAGCATTTCAAAGCATACATTTCTATCACTAAACATGCAAAATAGCCAAATGTATAGCGAAACATTGACGAAATGAGAAAACAATCGGTTAAAATGTTACCTGTAGCGTGTAGATCGATCTAACCGGAGCGGTTTTTGCGAGAAGGCTAGAAAAATCGGCAAAAGGGACGTGCAAAGGCGCAAAATCGCGAAAACTAATGTGGGGTACGGGTTGAAAGTGACAGATCTGGGAAGGGGCGAGGCTCTTACAAGATCCGATCTTGGCCGCAGATTAATCTGCGGCTGGCCGCAGATCCATCTGCGACTGGGCCCTGTTTCCCTCCTTTTCCCTCCTTTGCAAAATAAATCAATTTTAAATCCATTTGACTTAAAAATACGAGGTTTTCAACCAATCGGGTATGGAACGTAACGAATCAATCAACCGGAGACGAGACCCGGTGCCGACAAGACGATCAACCGGAGACGAAACCCGGTGCAGATGAGTCGACCAATCGGAGACGAGAACCGATACAGTCGAATCAATCAACCGGAGACGAGACCCGATACCAACTAGACGATCAACCGGAGACGAAACCCGGTGCAGACGAGTCGACCAATCGGAGACGAGAACTGATACAGTCGAATCAATCAACCGGATACGAGACCCGGTGCCGACAAACCAATCAACCGAATACGAGACCCGGTGCCGATAAACCAATCAGCCGGAGATGAGACCCGGTGCCGACAAATCGACCAATCGGAGACGAGAACCGATACAGTCGAATTAATCAACCGGAGACGAGACCCGGTGCCAACTAGACGATCAACCGGAGACGAAACCCGGTGCAGACGAGTCGACCAATCGGAGACGAGAACCGATACAGTCGAATCAATCAACCGGATACGAGACCCGGTGCCGACAAACCAATCAACCGGATACGAGACCCGGTACCGATAAACCAATCAGCCGGAGACGAGACCCGGTGCTGACAAATCGACCAATCGGAGACGAGAACCGATACAGTCGAATCAAGTAACCGGAAACGAGACTCGGTGCCAACTAGACGATCAACTGGAGATGAAACTCGGTGCAGACAAGTCGACCAATCGGAGACGAGAACCGATATAGTCGAATCAATCAACCGGATACGAGACCCGGTGCCGACGAAACGATCAACCGGAGACGAGACCCAGTGTCGACGAGACGATTAACTGGAAACGAGACCCGATGCAGACAATTCGACCAATCGGAAACGAGAATCGATACAGATAAATCAATCAACTGGATGCGAGACCCGGTGCTGACAAACCAATCAACCGGATACAAGACCCGATGCCGATGAGACGATCAACCGGGAACGAGAGCCGGTGCAGACGAGATCCGACACAGACGAGTCGACCAATCGGAGACGAGAACCGATACAGACGAGACGACCCATCGGAGACCAGACCCCACATCTACGGGACGATCGATCAGATACGAGACCCGACGGTTATGAGACGACAACGATTCCACGACGACGACGATCACGAGACGGAGCACGACACCTGCGATAACGATTATCGCAACGACTTGTCAGAGACGAAACTTGACAACAACGATGCGATCAGCGATCGAGTCCTGTTGAAATCGATACTCACAATGAATTTGCGATTGCATGAAGCATTGACACCTTTACGAATGTTTTGCATGCCTTACATCTTGTGCTGCATCATAAGCTATATGTGTTGCATCATGTATGTACTGCCATTCATGCATCGGGTGTCTATTTCTTTATCATGTTCATTTCATTTAACATTTCCTAAACATGATAAAGAGGGACAACTGTAGACACCCAAATTTTGCACTTCCTACACTAACCCTGACAGGAGGGCAAAATCGTCAATGAACCCAGCCTACGAGAACGAAAGGTGGACATAAGTACGAACACTCAGAGCCACCGCAGCGACGTGTGATCAAAGTCGACACTACAATGATCAAAGCGGAATGATATGGCACGTTTCCCAGCGGTTCCCAGACTGCAAAATACAAGTCCTTCAGCGAAAACCAGCGGTACGACACGAGAATTGAGGTGCGACACGAAAATCGAGAAAATCAGCCCAGCCAGCCGCGGATTGATCTGCGACCAATGATTAAAATAAATTAAAGTGTGCGGCGGGCGGTTGAAGTGCGCGATGGGCGCGGAGAAACCAAGGCCAGTCGCAGATCAATCTGCGGCCAGCCGCAGATCAATCTGTGGCTACCCTTGGCCAGCCTTTTATCAGCTCACTTCTTCATTTGGCATACAAGAGAGTCAGACAGGAGCGAGAAAAAAAAAGAAAAGAGGAAGAACAGCAGCAAAACAACAGCAAAAAAGAGAGAAAAGAGGAAAAAAGTGAGGATTTGCATCCCTTTTGCTAGATTGTATCACACATAATTTCTACCATATTCAATATACGAGTTTATACGCAGCGTGGTGTCATTTGCAAGGTGAAAAGGAACCCTTTTATAGCCGTTTTTGTTATATCATTTTGTTAAGTTTTGTCATTTGGATTATATTAAACGTAGTTTTTTCTTGGATATTATTGAGAATACATGGATTAGGGATTATTAGTGAGGGTTCCAACGGAACAAAAATTCTTCCTAATGGCCCGATGATATCCATTTGATGATTTTTAGCTTGTTTAATTTTTTGTAGTATCCATTTTGCGGGTGTGTATAAATTGTGGATGTGAGCCTAGGAACGCGACCCCGTGGTCCAAATCCGATGATGGACATTTTTGGATGTATGTATTATAGGCGATGTACCCTCATTGTAAATTGTAATTGTTGGGCCTTAAAACGATATCAAGCTGAGAATCGGGTTTAAGGCCCCGTAATAGTGAAACACGTGATTGTGGGCATTTGGGGTTATTTTGATGGCTCACATGCCCACGAATAGCCCCAATGCATTTTAATGCTCGATTTGATCTATGACACAAAAAATTGATTTCAAAGCTAAACGATGAAGATTTCCATAAAATCAATCAAATTAGGTTATTAGAACCACGAGGCTTAAAATTGAAAATGCTAACGAATGTCGATTCCTAATTAAACGAGAAAGTTAAAGGAAGTCGTTTTCAAACATCACAAAAATGGTTTTATAAAATAAATGACGTTTTGTTAAACCAATGTGCATTGGGTTAAAGAGATCCTAGAAATTGCCGTCATTTTATTTATGAAAGCAACGTATAGGTCTCGATTCCTATTTTGACGAAGGTTTAAAAACTCTTGTTTTGCCAAAACGACACCTAATGAAAACCTTGCAGTTGTGACAATTAAAATCAAACCTTTCTAATAAAGAATAAAGTTTTCTCGTATAAGCCGAAGGACATTCTAAAGCACTCTCAAAACCCGACTTTCCATAAAAACCCCAAATGATTCTTTCATACAAATTCATCACAACATTCACATAGGCACACACACACACACACGCACACATACACATTTTAAGAATTAAAAGGATAGGAAAAGCATCAAGATTGCGGTAACCGTGTTTCACGGAAGTCGGGTGGTGCCTAACACCTTCCCCTCGCTTAAGCAAGCCCCCGAACTCTATGAATCTCGGGTTGCAGACCAATTAATTCGGAGTCACATATGAGCCAGCGATTTACGAAAAAACAAAACTCGGATGAGTTGGTACATCCATTTCAAATATACCAACTGGCGACTCTGGTCAATTGGCTCATCATAAAAAACGATCTTTCAAAACCCCGTCGACATTCATGCCGACCTTTTTCCAAAAATCATCTAATAAAAATAGAAATCATCTGCCCCTAGATGGAACTGCCCTGTAGCAGCCCCTTTCCTCTTTTGAAAAACCTGGACTATTTTGGTAAAAACAGTCCCTATGAATTTTATACTCATTATTATTGAGTTCTACCACTTGGGTTTAACACTTAACTCACATATAACACCACTCTTTGACGGATCGCAAAAAGAGTTTATAAATTTCAAATAGTACTCAAATAAAGTGAGAGAAAGCTAGGGTTTTCTAACCCTTTTTAAAACAAACAAGTTTTTTTTTCTTTTCTTTTCAACAAATCAACACCCAAAATTATAAGATCTATACATAATACACTTATTAACATATAGATCAAGAGTTCTAGAATTTGAAAACATAAACTTAACATTTATTCCAAAATAACCACAATAAACATAAAGATTTAACTTAAGGTATGAGTTTAGAGACTTTTAAACTTTTTTGGTTCTTCTTCTTCTTCCTTTAATCACCAAGCTATGGCTATGGAGCTTTACAAAGCTCTCTCTCTCTCTCTTCCTCTCCTATATCCCACGGATCATCTCTCTCTCTCTCCTTTCTATTTCTTTTTCTAGCTTTTTAGAAAACTTAGAAGCAAATGAAGTAAAAATTATTTTTACTAAAGAGAAAAGATATTTTTAGTTGGGTAAAATGTATACATATAATCTATGTAAGTATATGTATATCTCCCAACAAATCTTCTCTCTCTTCTCTAACATTAATTGTAAATCTTGTACCAAATAAGGTGGCCAAATAATTTGGTGACACATGGCTAGAGTGGTTGATTAACTTTGACAAATGAGGGAAGTAATGATTACATTCACTCCCCCTTTTTCTTCCTCTTCATTGCCGCCCATATTGCCTCATTTTTTCTCCATTTTTAATTTATTTTAATAGCCACATTTTGCTTAGTCAAATGACATAAAAAGCCCCTCCCAAGTTTGGCTAAAGTTTGGGCCATTCCTTTAATTCTTTTGAGCTTAAAATTAATTAGTTTGGGCTACTAATTAAAATGAACTTGGGCCTCCATCACAATTCTTTGTGCCATGTAAATTAGCATAGTCCAATACTTCTATTTTTATTCTACCCTAATTATTTAATTAGGGTTTCCATTCCCCTACTTTGTAATTTAAATCCTTACTCATGTACATTTAATTCTTAACCCAATTAGCCTTACATTAATTAGGTTATAAAATTAATTAGTTGAGATATATAAAATAAATCTCTTAGGGTTAATATTTATCATGCAATAACCCTTACGTTATTAAATTTTCATACCTAATATATAATAATTAGGTTACAAGACTTTCTTTTATTTGTTTATATAAGAAACAAATATAAACAAACACTTAATATTCATATTCATTTACTCACATAATCACACAAACTAATTGAGATAATAAAATAAATCTCTTAGATTAGGTCACTAGTATATAATTAAAATACTAAGACCACTAAATAAAGATAACTCTTTAGGTTATTTAATTCTTATGCCTAATTTGTAACATTAGGCTACCAAACTTTCTTTAATTCTCTTTCATTATTAGAATAATTAATTTACTAGAAAGTCTACACCAAATATGCCATTGATTGGACTTTGATTTAAAATTGTTTGGGTCACTAGTTTATTAAATCTTTTAATAAACATTCCAATTGGGCTAAGTTAGTAAGTTTACATATTAATTACCCAAGTCCATAATCAATTAAATGAGTGGGCTTGGTTATTTAACCAATTGGACTAGTCCACTAGTGTTTATTTACTACTTGGACTATTAATATAACACTTAAGTTTATTAGCTCCTCATATTTATAATATTTATAAATATGATACATAGCTTTCCTTTCCCTTTCTTTGCTTACTTACTTTAAATAAATTAACTAACTTATTTAATTCATATAACACATAATCACTCATATTTCCTTACAAATGGAAATTTATTCAATATATGAGATATTATAATTAAAATAATATTTCCTCTTTATTAAAATAATTCAATGCTAGAATTTATTTTAATATCCTTTATTTAAAGTATACAATATTTTTGCATACTTAAACTAATAATTTCGCTTCGTAATATAAATTCATTTCTAGGGTTTTGGAATTTTATAACCCATATTTTCTCTATTCTCTTTCAAAGAGTAAACCATATAGGCTTTTCTTAAAATTTTTAAATAAGTCCTCAAATTAATTCCCATCTAGGTTTTATTATTTAACCTTTAATTTATCATTTAAGATTTTATTTATAAATCTTATAAATTTTTGGGTTGTCACAGGCATTGTGTAGTCTGAATTTGGTTTTCTTTGTTGATTATTACTTTACTTGAAACCCTTTATACTTGAGCACATGTCCATTTTGTCAACCTAGTTTTAACTTGGAAGGAATTTATTTGATTGAATGTATTGGGGGAGAAATTTTGAAACTCTATTACTTGTTTGATCATAATTTGAAGTGAATATGAGATGTTATTTTAGAAAGGGTAAATAATTTAGGCAAAGTTTGAAAGTTTAAAAAAAACAAAGAAAAATAATAATGATTCATGTGGTGGGTTGAGATGGAGCGTAAAACGCACTCACTCATAAACACGTGACATGCGAGATGAAGCGTAAAATGCATTCGCTGGTAAGATGGAGCATAAAAAAAACCTCTTGATCCTCTGGTGTTATGTGCTTGTGTTAACTAAGAATGGTGTGAAGATAAGTGCTTGAGTTTCTCTTTTTCCTTCAAGGTTTTGATTTCATAAGTTTTTCTGAGTTATGATTAGGTTGGTACATGTGGATTCACACACACACACACGAGGGGTTAAGAGTAAAGTAGGATTGATAAATAGGTCCGAATTTGGATGATGCATTGTTTTGAAGTTTTTTTTGAGAGTTATTGTTTAGAATCTTTGAGGTCAATGTTGAAGTTCATATTAATTTGTGGTTCAAGGTTATCAAGTTTGTTAGTAGGTATTATAGTTTACGTTTGTTTTGCCCGAGGACGAGCAAAAGATAAGTGTGGGCGAATTTGATGAGTATGGAATTTATTATATTTTTATCTTTTAATGCTTAATCTTTTGTCTTTATTTTGTGCCTAAATACACTCACTATTCTTATATTTTGATTTTAGGTGCAAATATAGGAGTCTGTGACTTTGTAAGTGGTTTGGAGGACAAATAAAGAATTATTTGGACTTGAAGTGAATGGAGTGGCAAAGTGTTGGTCGATTTCCCAACCGAAAAATACACGCAAGTATACGCGGTCAACAAGTAATAAAGTGATAAGAGAGTTGTCGAACCCACAGGAAATTGTTCTAGTGTATCCCAAGTACCAACTATATATCGTCTCGATTTTATTTAGACAAATGATGATTTGAGTTTTTGTTGTTTGTAATAATTAAGATATATGAAAAGCATTAAGATAACGAAATCTAATATTAACAAGTCTAAGATTGCAATTTCCCCCAACACTTCATTTGAATATCCTAACTCTCTCATTTGAACTAATTAACAACATAGAAATGTCAACCGAGAAATCAAAGCTACTTATAAGCCTCGGTCGATGGTCAAATTCAAATCTTCCTAATGCGGCATGTAGGTATATGTCTATCCTACACACTATCAAGAGACCAATTTCAAGAACAATAACAAGACACGTGTCACTAAATCTCATTAAACGTCCTTTCAATTACCAACTTTCACATAGGAAGTCATTAAGAATAGATTCTTCATTGGTTGCACACGGTATCTAGGTATAGGTCTATCCTAAATACTATCAAGTTACCTATTATTGAGGATAATCAACAAGACACACGTCACTAAATCTCAATTAATTACCCACAACAATCTTTAACTCTCGCGTGATATCATAACAAGGTCTAAACACTATAATCCGTTCGTCAAGTTCATATAGGTTCCCACGGTAATTACTAGCTAGGCAATTAATATATGAAGCATAAATTATGACATACAATTCACAAATGAGTAATTAATAACAAAGAGAGAGAAATCAATTCAAACTATGTGTTGGGTTCCATTGAAATCTTAGAATACAAGCTCTAGTTCATGGTAGCTAAGCAAAACATCAAACACATGGTGTTCATCCTAAAATAGAAATACAAATTCAAAGGAAAGAAAGAGATGATAAAACTCATTTAGAAGATAATCATGTGTTGTTTGCTTGGTTGATGACAATCTCTAGCTTTTCCTCTTCATTTGGCATTCGTTTCTCTTTTTTGCTCCTTAGCTTGTTACTGGAATTTCCTTGAATTGCAGCCCTCAAGCTCTTCTTGATAATGTATGTACAGTCTTCCAAGGTCTAGATATGCCTTGACAATCCTTTCCTTTTTGGTTCTTTGGCTTGTGCTGAGATTTTCCTTGTATTGCAGCACTTTTGCTCTCAAATTGATGTTTTAGTGTGGCCTCTCAATCCCTAGATATGAAACATGAAGCCCCAATGAGATATTATATAGTACCTCCATGAAAACCATAGCAAAAATCAGATTGTGGGTCAAAAATCCGCTCAGATCGCACCAAAAGGCCAGCTGGAATCGCACTCAGGACGCTCGGCGCGCCCGCACGCTGCCCCCTGGCCATGCCGCACGCCCACGCCGCGCGCCCGCATCCAATTCCGCGCGCCCGCGCCAAAGCTGCTGTCACCCGACTCAGCTTTGACCTCTGTTAGTAAAATGCCCATAACTTCTTCGTCCGAACTCGGATTAAGGCGATTAAGTAGGCTATGGAAAGCTAAGAAGGAGCTCTATAACTTTCATAACTGGAGCTTGACGAGAAAATGTCCGTAGAAAGGCTCAAATTGAGCTCGAAGCAACTGCTGTGTAAAATTCATGCCAAATCCGATGGTAAAATGGCCATAACTCTCTCATACGAACTTTAAATTGGATGATTCAAATTGTTCTAGAAAGCTAAGACAAATATCTACAACTTTCGTTCTTTGCGTTTTGAGAGATTCGGATTGGATCATGGGTGAAATTGGGAAACAAGCAGCTACAGTACCGAAAAGCAAGTTATGGGTATTGATTCCAAGGAGCTTTTATTTCAATTCCTACAAAACAACATAAAAATACATAAAAACATACAAAAACATATAAAACCAATACAAAACTATATTACATAACAATAAGATAAAAACACATAAAACCAACCGAAATGACTTAGGATTTACAAATTATCAAGCTCAAAAGCACCTAATTTGTGTATATAAAACACACTCATCACAAAGTTGTAATTTTGGTCGCGTGGGTTAACAGAAACTTAAGGGTCGCGGCGCCAAAAGAAGAGGGTCGTGATGCTAAAAGGAACAAAGGAAGAGAGTCGCGATGCTACATTAAAGGGTCGCGGCGGTGGACTAGAGTGTCGCGGCGCTGTAGCGCGGATCAGCCATATTTTGTACGCATTTTGCCATGTTGTTTGACTCCAAATTAGATTATTTTTCCTCCTAAGTTAGGGTTTTCCTATGTAAACTATAAATACATGTTATTAGGCACTAGAGAGAGAGCTATCTATCATAGTCTACAATTCTCTTATTTAGTCCTTGGTGATTTCCATGGCTATGCGTAGCTAAACTTCTATTCTTGGTTTATGGAGGCGAAAGCCTCAGATTATACACTGTGAGATCTAATTGCTTTTAATCATTCAATTTATATTTGGAGCATTGATTATTCTTTCGCGTTTGAATCTTATGATTGATATGTTTAGTTGCTGGAGTGCACGCTAGTTTATTATTCATTGAATTCTACTGCTAAATTAGATATCAAATCCGTAATTGTTTGGTCACTCTAATTAGCAAAGCAACTAAGGTTAATAATTAACTGCAGATCAGAAGATTATTATATCTTAGAAAGAATAATCAACTAAATTAAATGCAACCGCATGTGCTTATGTTGTTTAGCTTCATCGGTTTTTCTAATTCTTAAAGTTGCTACTAGATTAAACTTTCAGCTCTTGTCTAGAGTTGTTTAGTAGTTAAGATTATTTAGATCACTTGTTTCTATTTAACTATAATTAAGGAAAGACACGGAAGTAATTCCAACAGTGAATATTCAGAATACTAATTGTTTATGCTTGAGTCAATGATCAGTGTAAGATTCTGAAGGTGGAAGTTAACTTAATCCAAGGCTCGTTTCTCTGATTTATTTTGTTAGATTAGTTTACGTTATTTGCGTATTTGTTTATTTTATTCAACAACATTCAAAACCCCCCATTTTGGTTTACAAAGAATAAATTTAGACTAATCACTCTCTATGGGATCGACTCTTACTTATACTACATAAATTTTGTTCGCAGTAAGGTTTTATTTTTGGTTGCGACAACATACCAAAATACACCTCATTTGTTAGGTTTGTATATAACGCAAGCATGCAATCAAATTACACAAATAGGACGGAAGCGTGATAAAACGAATTTTAAAATTTTAATACAAACCATCACCATGATCTATCCTTGTGTTCAATTATCAATTATACGAAAGAAAAAGAGAATAAGAATTATACCCTCGTAGATCAAAGCTTCCTCGGGTACAAGTTCAACTCCTAGTCCTTCGTGTTCTCCTCGAATTCCATCGATGAGATTCCTTCTTTTGATCAACGTTAGCCACCCAAGTGTTTGGCATCTAGAGGTGATCCACCAAGGAAGAATAGGTATTCAAGAAGTTGGGTGTTGGCAAAACCCTAGTTTCTATCTCTATAGAAATTGCAAGTACTCTCCACAAACTAATGCAAGAGTGTGTAACCCTAATCTATGATAAGACTTCTCTTATTTATAGATGTAGGAAAACCCTTCCCTAAACTATTTAGGATTAGGGTTTCTATTATAATTAAACCCCTTTAATTAATTATGCTCCAAATCTAATTAGGAATTCATGTGAGAGTACTTCTATTAATTAATTCTCAATCCCTATTAGGAATTAAATAATAGTAATAATAATAATAATAATAATAATAATAAGACTCCTTTTATTAATTTATATTTAATATTTCCAAAATATTAAATAATAAATATTAAGCTATTTAATTTATTCTATCTCCATAGACTAAATTAAATACACTTAACTTATTATTACAATTATGTCATTTACTTCTTAAATAAATATTTTTCGTTTGCGGTGTGACCATTTAGGTTCTCCATATTAAACCGGTTGTGAATAAATCAATTAGAACAATTCTAATCTTATTTAAATAAATAAATTAAACTATTTAATTCATTTAAATAAATAATATCTATTCTACAATAAGGGTAAGCCCCCTTAGCGATCAATGACTTTCTAGATAATATAGATTTCAACATTAATCACAAAAGAACCTTTCAGTGCATAGTTACCGTACAATTCAATCATTCTACTATACAATATCCCAATTAAATATAAGACATGGAATTACTGTCAAGTCTTATTCTATTTAATTATATGTATTTCGATTTCTAAATGCACAACTCTAAATAATGCAAATTAGAAACTCCTTTCTAATTTCATTCTGCCTTGGCCAAGGACTACTGAGTTGTCATTTATCAAATCACATAGGACATTCACATCTTTTACTAGACGTGGTAGATTCTTTGTTAATCATTCACCTATCTCCATGTACAACTTATTATACCCAATCATACCCTTTGATATACCCTAAAGGTCTTAAGGGACATGTCAAAGTATAACTCATCATACACAAGATACTATGATGATCTCAAGTCTAAGGATCACTTGTACTGCTATCACTAGAGGAATTCCTATTGACAGGCGAGTAAAACTCCATTAGGTATTCCTTAGCGAGCCATGTTCAGTGTACTTATTCTCCAATAAGCACCTACATACTTGCTTTAGTGTCTCCACACAAATGATTATGAGATCAATCATCCTCTTCCTAAGAGCAAGCAACGTATGTGCTAATCTATCCGGATTCACTAATCCCCTTTTTAGTAAGCCAACGATTAGGAACAATTTTAGTTTGTGAGCTATCTAGAATTTAGATCTCATTAGCACGGTCACCATCATGATTCTAAAAGCATTGCTCAAAACTATGGGTTTATCACATTTAATATAACAACATTATGTAGATAATGTAAAAATGCCTTTTAAGAAAATCAATTTTTTTATTAATAAATGAATAAGATTACAAAGTATATGCTACATCATATCAAATATGATTGTCTTGTGTGCATACTACTTTCATCATTCTCCAAACGTAGAGTTGCAACACTCTACGGATGATCAAAATAAATCTAATTCTTTGATCGTAGAGTCCCAGAACCCTACGAATAATATAGGTAATACTAGTTCTCCTCCACACATTCCTATTCAAACACATTCTAACTCTCCATCATCTATAAATATTTTCAACATTCTTTCTACACCTGTAAATTCTCCTGTACATTCTTCATCTCCTACACAGACTGAACAACCCCATACAAATGAAACCCCTATACAAACAGTTCAACTAGCAATAAATCAAATCACTTGTACCGATATTCCATCATCTTCTAATAATGAATATTTTGATCTTGCCCTTGCGTTACCAAATATTTCCCAGAGTGATAAGGATGGTTCTGAGATATATTAGACCGCATTTTGGAGCGAGTCTCAATCATACCCTCCAAGCCTCAGTTGAAAGAACTCATGGATCTTATTGAAGATGAGCTCAATGTCAATCTTGAGCACTCTTCAACGATAATTAAGAACAACTTGAAGTGCATTGCAGAAATTGTAGTCCAAGTTCCAACAAATATGTCCAAAGAATTCAGAAAAGATATGAAAGAACTTCTCAGGGACATTGCTGAGAACCTCACGCAAAGGGATGTTATTTACTTCAAACGACTTCAAGATCATAAAGAGGTTGTTCTTGCTCTTCAAAAATCCCAAGAAGACACTATTAAAGCCTTAACTGACAAAGTCTTCGAGCTAAGTTCCTCCCTAAATGAGTTCAAGAGCATGGTACTGCAGCAGATGAAGCAAACTGACAATGTTCTAAAACGAACAGACACGGTTATGGCACTTGTACACCAGTAACGTGAGCAAGCAGACACAAGGCTGCAAGAAAATCGTGATGATATCGCTTTGTCTCGCAACCAAACGCAAGAACTGGTGCAAAGTGTCAAAGAACTCTCAACAGAAGTCTACCTTTTAAATGCTGACAAAAAGGGGGAGAAGACAAATGATACAAGGGATAGGGGGAGGCAAGCACCTTAGAGGAGAGATCAGTAATCATCAATTCCATCAAGCTCTGGTCCTCCTCAAGCTCTTCCCTTAGATGATCGTGGCCATCATTCTTCCTTTAGACAGCATGGATCATCGAGTGCAATGTCTCTCACTAGCATAAGAGTTTCATTTGGAGACCTTGCTTATTTGAATAGAAACCTTCAAGGGACTCATCATGTAGGGGAAGAAAGAACATTCATGCCTGACCTTGGCCCGTGTGATTCTATTGAGGAGATTCAAAGAAGAGCTGTTGAGCAAAGAGAAGCTTACGATCGAAGAGTGGCATCTGAGAAACAATAGCTTATAAAAGAGAAGAGAAGGAGGAGATAGTATGTATAGGTATATAATTGTTTTTGTATTTTTAAATTATATCTGTTGTAAACTGCTATACATTGTAAAATTCATATACATCAATAAAATTCATTCTTTCAATGTAGAAATACAGTTTCTTACTGTATATTAAGGCATGTTTACTATTTATGTTTTTTGCATCTTAGAATTGATGTTTGTTCTAAAATTGCTGGTTTTGTCATCATCAAATAGGGAGGATTGTTAGGATATGCATGTTTAAATTTGATGATGTGTTTATAATATATAATTGTTTAAGTAGTTTTATAAAGTCCTTGAATAAGATATGATTGTACAAGGACTTAGAGTAGTACGATCAAACTTGTTAGGTTGATCCTTTGAGTAGATTTTATGTATAGTTGATAGGATCAAATCGATCGTATAGTTTTGTTAAACGATCGTAAAGTTACTCTACCTGTTCTTAGTGTTAATATTGTTCGCAGAGTAATCTAGGTGTTTATAGAGCATTAGTTAGTTGATCGTAGAGCAACAATTTAGTCTCTGAATTGAAGATAGAATCGCAGAGTAAGTAGTCAGATCATAGAACTGTCTCTTGGATCGTATAGTAAAAGATGTGATCGCAGAGTAAAGAGAAGTTCTTAGAGTTCTGCTCAAGCATCGTAGAGTGCTCGTCGTAGAAAGCCTTTCGTAGAGCAGATCGTAGAGCTACCTACTTAATCGTAGACCAACTGTTCGTAGAGTTCAAAACGTTGAGTAAAGCTAGTCAAGACTCTACGTTCCTTTCCAAGCTCTACGATCTGTCAAGTTCGTAGAGCATGTCAGAACTGACAAAAGACTGACAAATGAAGAGCATTGTAGAGAAGAGATTTCAATAATGTTTCTCACCATCTTCAAATTCAAATAGAAGATCAGATAGTGGTGTGTCTAAACCGCTAGAATGAAGATGTGACACCATTCACAAGTGGTAGGTGACCTACAGTCTGATGGGACATAGTAGAGTCGAAAGCAATCTGTCTACATATCCTGAAAGTTAACATTAGAGAACATCTTGGAGCAAAGCATTAAATGTACCAACGAGAACACTCCAACGGGATGATTTCCAAAGGTTTATAAAAGGCGTACGAGGATTCAAATCCAAGTACGAATCACCAAATACAAAAAGTTGAACCTCTGCAAAACTAAAAGCTCTACTCCACGATTTAGTACAAGCTCAAGCTGCTAAGTTCCAACAGAAGTTAAGCAAATAGCAAAGCTTAGCAGCACCTCAGACAATATCATTTCAATAGTGATTCAATCGTCTTAGTGACTTTCATCTAAGTCTAAGTGACTTGAAGAGGTCTAAGTGACCTTTGCCGAGACTAAGTGTCTCGAAGGAATTTAAGTGATTCAGTTGTAATAGATCTTAGTGATTTGGTCTTCGTGACCCTATCCTTAGTGGATTTCCTACTTGTTGAAGTAGAAGAGTGGACTAGGAGTTATTTGTACTCTGAACCACTTAAACATCTTGTGTCATTTACTTTAAGTCTTTACATTTTGTCATTAACTGCTATATCGTAGAGTGACTAATCTTCACAAGTGCTAAATTTAGAACTGAGATTTCATTAAATCTTTAAGGGGGTTTTAAACTAATATTCCGTTGTACTAAATTAATTGAACTCATTAATTATCTGGTAATTGATCTTTAAATATTAAAAAAATTTAAAAGATCTATTCAACCCCCCTTCTAGATCTCTTTTGTGCCTCTGGGAAACAACAGTTTGCATGAAATTAAAATGAGTTATTAATTTAAATTAGAATAAGCAAAAAGGTTTTAAAAAAAATAAAACAAAGTCTCTAAATGGCTTTGAGCCTTTCATCTTAGAATCGTAGTTAATTTATTTAGTTTTAAACAATATAATTATGAAATTATAAACTTTTTTATAAAGTAATTCTCAAGATTTATTGTATTCAAAAGTTAATTATCACATCCCTTTTGAATTAAAAATATTTCCTATCGACTTTGAAAATTCATACTTGACCAGTTGATCTTATAATTATTACTTATATTTCAGAACGGATGAAGTATTTGGTACTTGTCGACGCCGGGAAGAATCGCTTCTTCGGTGATTATTACCCTTTCCAATTTTAGCCTTTTTATTAGATGATTTTTTGGAAAAGGTCGGCATGAATGTCGACGGGGTTTTGAAAGATCGTTTTTTATGATGAGCCATTTAACCAGAGTCGCCAGTTGGTATATTTAAAATGGATGTACCAACTCATCCGAGTTTCGTTTTCGTAAATCGCTGGCTCATGTGTGACTCCGAGTTAATTGGTCTGCAAACCGAGATTCATAGAGTTCGGGGGCTTGCTTAAGCGAGGGGAAGGTGTTAGGCACCCCCCGACTTCCGTGAAACACGGTTACCGCAACCTTGATGCTTTTCCTATCCTTTTAATTCTTAAAATGTGTATGTGTGCGCGTGTGTGTGCCTATGTGAATGTTGTGGTGAGTTTATATGAAAGAATCATTTGGGGTTTTTTTGTGGAAAATCGTGTTTTAAGAGTGCTTTAGAATGTCCTCCGATTTATACGAGAAAGCTTTATTTATTGTGAGAAAGGTTTGATTTTAATTGTCAAAAGTCATGGGATTTTTCATTAGGTGTCGTTTTGGCAAAACAAGAGTTTTTAAACCTTCGTCAAAATAGGAATCGAGACCTGTACGTTGCTCTCATAATTAAAATGACGGCAATTTCTAGGATCTCTTTAACCCTATGCACGTTGGTTTAATAAAACGTCATTTATTCTATAAAACCATTTTTTGATATTTGAAAACGATTTTCTTTAACCTTCTCGTTAAATAGGAATCGACATTCATTAGCACTTCCAATTTCTTATCCTCGTGATGCTAATAACCTAATTTGATTGATTTTACGAAAGTCTTCATCGTTTAGCTTTGAAATCAATTTCGTGTCACAAGTCAAATCAAGCATTAAAATGCGTTGGGGCTATTCATGGGCATGTAAGCCATCAAAATAACCCCAAACGCCCACAATCACGTATTTCACTATTACGGGGCCTTAAACCCGATTTTCAACTTGGTATCGTTTTAAGGCCTGACGATTACATGTTTACAATCAAGGATAATCGATCCTATTACATACACCAAAATTGTCCATCATCGGATTTGGACCACGGGGTCGCGTTCCTAGGCTCACATCCACAATTTCTACACACCCCACAAAATGGATATTACAACAATTAAACAAGCTAAAAATCACCAAATGGATATCACCGGGCCATTAGGAAGAATTTTGTTCCGTTGGAACCCTCACTAATAATCCCTAATCCGTGTATTCTCAATAATATACAAAAAAACTACATTTAATGCAACCCGAATGACCAAAAGCTTAACAAAATGATATAACAAAAATGCTATAAAAAAGGGCCTTTTCACCTTGCAAATGACACCACGATTCGTATAAACTCGTATATTGAATATAGTAGAAATTATATTTGATACAATCTCACAAAATGGGTATAATTCCTCACTTTTTTCTCTCTTTTCTCTCCTTTCTCGCTACTGTTTTGCTGATGTTCTCCCTCTTTTCTTTTTCTTCTTCCGCTTCTACTTAGCCTCCTGTATCCGAATGAAGGAATGATCTGCGGCTGGCCTTGGTTTCCCCGCGCCCGCCGCGCACTTCAATTATTTTAATCATTGGCCGCAGATCAATCCGCGGCTGGGTGGGCTGATTTTCTCGATTTTTAGGCCGCACCTCGATTCTCGTATTGTACCGCTGGTTTCCGCTGAAAGGCTTGTATTTTGCAGTCTGGGAACCGTTGGAAAATGTGCCACATCACCCAGGTAAGCGTAGTAACCATTAGTCAACTCCCGATATCTGCTCGTTGTCGTGTCGGCTTTGAACTCGTCTCGTTGTGGCGGCTTTGAGTGTTTGCACTTATGCCCACCCTTCGTTCTCGTAGGCTGGTTCAATTGACGATTTTGCCCTCCTGTCACGGTTAGCATAGGGAACGCAAAATTTGGGTGTCTACAGCTGCCCCTCTTTATCATGTTTATGAAATGTTAAATGAAATGAACATGATAAAGAAATAGACACCCGATGCATGAATGACAGTGCACAAGAATGACAATACATATATGATGCAACACATACAGCTTATGATGCAACGCAAGATGTAAGGCATGCAAAACATTTGTAAAGGTGTCAATGCATCAATCACTGACCGCATTGTTAGTCGTCGGGTTTCGTCTTCTAATTGATCGTCTCGTCTGCGCCGGGTCTCGTATCCGATCGCTAGTCTCGTGATCACCGGGTCTCGTATCCGGTTGATCGTCTCGTCTGCGCCGGGTCTCGTATCCGGTTGCTCGCCTCGTGATTGCCGGGTCTCGTATCCGGTTGATTGTCTCGTCTGCGCTGGGTCTCGTATCCGGTTGATCGTCTCGTCTGTGCCGGGTATCGTATCCGGTCGCTCGTCTCGTAATCACCGGGTCTCGTATCCGGTTGATTGTCCTGTGAGTGCCGGGTCTCGTATCCGGTCGCTCATCTTGTAATCACCGGGTCTCGTATCCGGTTGATTGTCCTGTGAGTGTCGGGTCTCGTATCCGGTCGCTTATCTCGTAATCACCGGGTCTCGTATCCGGATGATTGTCTCGTCTGCGCCGGGTCTCGTATCCGGTCACCTATCTCGTAATCGCCGGGTCACGTATCCGGTCGATCGTCTTGTCGGGGCCGGGTCTCGTATCCGGTCACCCATCTCGTGATCGCCGGGTCTCGTATCCGGATGATCGTCTCGTCGGGGCCGGATCTCGTATCCGGTCACCCATCTCGTAATCACCGGGTCTCGTATCCGGTTGATTGTCTTGTCGGGGCCGGGTCTCGTATCCGGTCACCCATCTCGTAATCGTCGGGTCTCGTATCCGGTCGATCGTCTTGTCGGGGCCGGGTCTCGTATCCGGTCACCCATCTCGTAATCACCGGGTCTCGTATCCGGTTGATTGTCTTGTCGGGGCCGGGTCTCGTATCCGGTCACCCATCTCGTAATCGCCGGGTCTCGTATCCGGTTGATCGTCTTGTCGGGGCCGGGTCTCGTATCCGGTCACCCATCTCGTAATCACCTTATTCCATCGCATTGTCATCAAAGAAAGTTATTCTCCTGACTAGCTTGAAAGGCATCCTTGGAGTTCGTCCTCGTACATCGTTCTTGGCAGCCATCGCTTTTGACTCTGATAGGCTAGGACCTTGACACCTAACCTGCATGGATCACGTACAGAATTATCATCTATTCAATGCATGTGACACAACATTTAAAATATAAATTTGATGAAAAATGACCCATGTACAGTCTTTTGATACTGTTCTACAGATGTCATCATTTGTCGGGGTTTGCTTGGATCTCAGCCCTTCCCAGGGATCGCTCACTTTTTTGGATATTGGCCCTTCCCAGGGGTTCTCGTAATCACCGGGTCTCGTTGCCGGTTGATCATTTTGTCAGGGCCGGGTCTCGTATCCGGTCACCCATCTCGTAATCGCCGGGTCTCGTATCCGGTCGATCGTGTTGTCGGGGCCGGGTCTCATATCCGGTCACCCATCTCGTAATCGCCGGGTCTCGTATCCGGTCGATCGTCTTGTCGGGGCCGGGTCTCGTATCCGGTCACCCATCTCGTGATCACCGGGTCTCGTATCCGGATGATCGTCTCATCGGGGTCGGGTCTCGTATCCGGTCACCCATCTCGTCATCACCGGGTCTCGTATCCGGTTATTTGTCTTGTCGGGGCCGGGTCTCGTATCCGGTCACCCATCTCGTAATCGCCGGGTCTCGTATCCGGTCAATCGTCTTGTCGGGGCCGGGTCTCGTATCCGGTCACCCATCTCGTAATCGCCGGGTCTCGTATCCGGTCGATCGTCTTGTCGGGGCCGGGTCTCGTATCCGGTCACCCATCTCGTAATCACCGGGTCTCATATCCGGATGATTGCCTTGTCGGGGCCGGGTCTCGTATCCGGTCACCCATCTCGTAATCACCGGGTCTCGTTGCCGGTTGATCGTCTTGTCGGGGTCGGGTCTCGTATCCGGTCACCCATCTCGTAATCACCTTATTCCATCGAATTGTCATCAAAGGAAGTTATTCTCCTGACTAGCTTGAAAGGCATCCTTGGAGTTCGTCCTCGTACATCGTTCTTGGCCGCCATCGCTTTTGACTCTGATAGGCTAGGACCTTGACACCTAACCTGCATGGATCACGTACAGAATTATCATCTATTCAATGTATGTGACACAACATTTAAAATGTAAATTTGATAAAAAATGACCCTTGTACAGTCTTTTGATACTGTTCTATAGATGTCATCATTTGTCGGGGTTTGCTTGGATCTCAGCCCTTCCCAGGGATCGCTCACTTTTTTGGATATTGGCCCTTCCCAGGGGTTGTTCACCACCTTGTTGTGGTTCATTTGGATGCCTTCCCAGGTTCTCACACCACCTTATTGTGATTTGCTTGGATGCCTTCCCAGGTTCACTCACCACCTTGTTGTGGTTTGCTTGGATGCCTTCCCAGGGTGCTCACCACCTTATTGTAATTTGCTTGGATGCCTTCCCAAGGTGCTCACCACCCTGTTGTGGTTTGTTTGGATGCCTTCCCAGGGTGCTCACCACCTTGTTGTGGTTTGCTTGGATGCCTTCCCCGGGTGCTCACCACCTTGTTGTGGTTTGCTTGGATGCCTTCCCAGGGTGCTCACCACCTTGTTGTGGTTTGCTTGGATGCCTTCCCGGGGTGCTCACTACCTTGTTGTGGTTTGCTTGGATGCCTTCCCAGGTTCACTTCTTGTTTGGATACCAGCCCTTCCCAGGGTCATTGATTGTTTGGATACCAGCCCTTCCCAGGGGTCATTGATTGCTTGGATACCAGCCCTTCCCAGGGTCATTGATTTGATTTAAGTGATTTCTTGAAGTGGGATGTGTGATCGGCTTCTATCCTGGATCTCCCACCAACATCGTCCACGTACCATGCCGCAAAAACCATCACTGTCTGATCATTTGTGAGGTTGAAAGCGACGTGCTTGTACTTTTCCCTGAAGATTTTCATTTTGATCGTACATGTATGCATGCAAAAGATGTTATGAATGATCTGGCAGATATGTTATGGACAGATGCATGTGCACAACATATGTTTAGATAGAAATGACCCCTGTTCAGTCAAATGATACGATTCGACAGTCGTCGTTATTTGCCAACATTTGATTGGATCACGCCTCGTCGTGAAGTGTAGTTTCTAGACTTCAACATTGGTTTGGTACTCTGCCTGTTCTTGGTCGTCTTCATTTCATCGAGTTGAGGCAGTCTGTTTCGCTCTCTGTGATGATCGACAGCTATGTTGGGCTCCTTAGCCTTTTGATCATTTCTGTTGGTCGATATGTTGTTGTCCCGCATTATATCATCCTTGTATATGCTCATGCACGTGGATCACTTGGATGTCGAGGCAGTGATAGTCAGGATTGGGGAGAGGCCCAATGCCGAGAAGTTCTGTGCAGCCTCAGCTTCCTTCCATTTCACGATTCTTAACTGCCCCTGCCTTGGCGCGTGTTGTTACCAAGAATTTCTATCGAAAACTCGCGATGTTGACCGTGCTGAGTTATCCACAGCTCTGCAAGATCCTACATATCAGACGACTAACAAATGCCAAAACTTGAAGGCTTGGGCCGTTGGCGTTAGTTCAACACGAAGATATTATAATCTCGACAAAAGAGTAAATGCAGTTAAAGCACACGAAATTGAATATCTGTTGATCGCACAATCTAGTGAGTTGTGAACCGTGAATGTACTAGATTGGAAGTTATTTTCAATCCCTCGTGAGTTGATGATTTTCTATTTAACGAGTTATGAAATCGTAAGAACACCTTCAAGCATTCACGGTCATTGTACGTGAGTAAGGTCGAATTCAAAAGAACTACCTTCCCTCGTCAAAGGTATTCTGTCTCCATTCTCGACAACGTTCTTAGCAGGATTGACGTCATATGACAAATGCACTATGCGATGCAGCATTCAGTAGGGGTTTCTCTTCCATGACTTCTTGTTTAAGGCCGAGAGTTTTTTGTATTATCTTTTCTCTTTATTAGCCCACTTCACTTGTCTCGTTTTCTTAGGCTATTCAAAGTTACCCATTTAACGAATTTTGGACCAATGACTCCCAAACCAGACGGTTTTGGGGCATTAGGTGTACAGACACCCCTTCGGGTTTATTTACTCGAGTAACAAAAGCCACGGTTCGAGACAAGCTGGTGGTCTGCACCATTCATTCTTTGCTTGACCTTGCGCAAGATTCGTTTTCTTAGGCTTGAGTTACCCATGTAGCGAGTGTTAGGCCGGTGAGTCCCAAACCAGACGGCTTTAGGGCACCAGATGCAGAGACACCCCTTAGGCTTAATTACTCGAGTAGCCCATGCCACGATTCGAATCTGCTCGGGCCTCCTCTACTGTAATGCTTGTTTTCTTAGGCTCTGAGTTACCCATGTAACGAGTGTTGGGCCAGCGACTCCCAAACCAGATGGCTTTAGGGCACCAGGTGTAGAGACACCCCTCGGGCTTAATTACTCGAATAACCCAGGGCACGATTCGAGACATTAGCTTGATAATCATTTACCGTCTGACTTCTTGATATTAGCTCGATAATTATTGACTGTCTGACTACATGTTAATTGTCATCAACGCCGTCATAGTTTTATACCCCATAACTGAAAGTTCGTGCAAATGCAAAGTGAAGACTGGCACATGAGGTCGATCCTGTCGCAAACGTTGCTTTGAATTAAGGCTTTGTACCCAATCAAAAGGTTGAATAGCTTTCTTCGTCTAATCATACTCACGATCGTGCTCCACGGTTGCTTGTCAGAATTAATCCGATTCCTATCAAGTCAAATGAAATCCCCTCTCTTTCACGCGGGTCATCGTATCCCGGGGAAACTATGCTTGACAAATGCCAGATGATCGTATCGTTGACTACTGAATTGACATGAGGTAGTATTTGATGATGATGGTGCATGTTGATGGGATTGTTGCATGGGTGCCAATTTGCACGTCATCATTTCCTGGATAGTTGATAAATGCCCCAGTGTTAAGTTGTTTTCCTTGTGATCTCCCTCGTACTGGTTGCATCGGTATCTCGCTGGGCTGACAAAAGATCCGGTCCTTTGACTTGTTGAAAGGTTTGGGGGATTTTTTGAATTTTGAGAGAGATTTTTTTTTTTAGCTCACAGAGTCAGAATTAACGGGCTGGGGAACGCCTTCCCGTCCATTTCTTGTAAGATGAGGGCTCCCCTAGAGAGGACTTTTTTATCGTGATGACTCCTTTCAATTTAGAGCGAAATTCCCCTTAGCTTTATCTTGGCAGGGCGCGATCCTTTTGAGGACTAAATCGTTTACCTTTGAATTTCCAGGATCGTACCCCTTTGTTGTATGCCCGGGAGATGCGTAAGGGGTTGCCCTTGCAAATGTGCGAACTGTGGTTCGATAGGCAAACAGGGTGAGCGACAATAAATCCGGCCATCCCCGATGATTGGCGGATATTCTTCCCATGATCGTCTTTGTGTTTTATTTGCAGCCCCCACTGCCCCATTCATCTTGGGCCGGTAAATGACTGAATCAAAATGTTTGATCTTGAATTTGTCGTATATCTCCTCCTTAAGGGCATCGTTCAGATTTCTATAGTCGATGCGGCCCCTCACTTCTCCTCCAGGCTGTGGTACTGGGATTCCGTCGGAAAGCCATTCAGGGTAAATAGACACCGTGATGATTCCTGCTTTAAACCGCTTGATAATCTTGTCCTTTACTTTCAACCTCCATTCAGGCTTCAACGTTCTCAACTTTTGCTTGACTGGTCGGAAACCCTCCTTGATGGGCAGTCGATGTCCTACAACATCTGTGGACAATCCACTCACGTCGCCACGGGACCAAGCGAACATATCTCCATACAGGCTCAACAACTCGGCTATTTTTTTTTTTAGGTTCTCTAATCTTATCCTGCAAAACAAGGTCAGTGTTTGATGACAGGATAGTATTTAGAAGTTTTAGAAAACCTTGGTACGTGGTATGGATTGCCTTCCTGCAAAACCATGTCAGTATTCTCTTTATATGTGCAGGTGATGTAATCACATGATACAGGACATATTTATTACGATGATGACGGTATGACAGTTGTATGCCATTTACATGAAATTTATTTATTTGACTAAACGATAAAAGGGCATGAAGAAACTTCCCTTTCGTTAGGTTTATCAAAGGCTGACCTACCCTAGGGTTACTCTCGCGGGCTTTTCGGCATGAAGGTCCCCAAATCTTTGCAATCTACTCGTCTGAATCCTTTCGATTGGAGCGGATCTGGGTGGTGCGTTTCCTGAGCCATCTCCGGGGAGCAGCCCCTTCGAGTCCAGTAATAAGCAACCGACGGGTTCGCCTCAAGAGGAGGTACACTCTCAACATACATTCACATTCATCGTCCTCACCGTATGCATATGATTACTTTGAAGTAAAGCAGTTCCATTCAATCACTCATTTATTGGACAAAAACACATATTCACACAACAATAAGTAAAACAGGTCAAAATGTCGCACGCACATACATATTCATAAATTTTAAAGGATAGGACAACATCAAGATTTGAACGCGGCTTAAGCCCTCTAATGTCCCCAGCAGAGTCGCCAGCTGTCGACGCCGGGAAGAATCGCTTCTTCGGTGATTATTACCCTTTCCAATTTTAGCCTTTTTATTAGATGATTTTTTGGAAAAGGTCGGCATGAATGTCGACGGGGTTTTGAAAGATCGTTTTTTATGATGAGCCATTTAACCAGAGTCGCCAGTTGGTATATTTGAAATGGATGTACCAACTCATCCGAGTTTCGTTTTCGTAAATCGTTGGCTCATGTGTGACTCCGAGTTAATTGGTCTGCAAACCGAGATTCATAGAGTTCGGGGGCTTGCTTAAGCGAGGGGAAGGTGTTAGACACCCCCCGACTTCCGTGAAACACGGTTACCGCAACCTTGATGCTTTTTCTATCCTTTTAATTCTTAAAATGTGTATGTGTGCGCGTGTGTGTGCCTATGTGAATGTTGTGGTGAGTTTATATGAAAGAATCATTTGGGGTTTTTTTGTGGAAAATCGTGTTTTGAGAGTGCTTTAGAATGTCCTCCGATTTATACGAGAAAGCTTTATTTATTGTGAGAAAGGTTTGATTTTAATTGTCAAAAGTCATGGGATTTTTCATTAGGTGTCGTTTTGGCAAAACAAGAGTTTTTAAACCTTCGTCAAAATAGGAATCGAGACCTGTACGTTGCTCTCATAATTAAAATGACGGCAATTTCTAGGATCTCTTTAACCCTATGCACGTTGGTTTAATAAAACGTCATTTATTCTATAAAACCATTTTTTGATATTTGAAAACGATTTTCTTTAACATTCTCGTTAAATAGGAATCGACATTCATTAGCACTTCCAATTTCTTATCCTCGTGATGCTAATAACCTAATTTGATTGATTTTACGAAAGTCTTCATCGTTTAGCTTTGAAATCAATTTCGTGTCACAAGTTAAATCAAGCATTAAAATGCGTTGGGGCTATTCATGGGCATGTAAGCCATCAAAATAACCCCAAACGCCCACAATCACGTATTTCACTATTACGGGGCCTTAAACCCGATTTTCAACTTGGTATCGTTTTAAGGCCTGACGATTACATGTTTACAATCAAGGATAATCGATCCTATTACATACACCAAAATTGTCCATCATCGGATTTGGACCACGGGGTCGCGTTCCTAGGCTCACATCCACAATTTCTACACACCCCACAAAATGGATATTACAACAATTAAACAAGCTAAAAATCACCAAATGGATATCATCGGGCCATTAGGAAGAATTTTGTTCCGTTGGAACCCTCACTAATAATCCCTAATCCGTGTATTCTCAATAATATACAAAAAAACTACATTTAATACAACCCGAATGACCAAAAGCTTAACAAAATAATATAACAAAAATGCTATAAAAGAGGGCCTTTTCACCTTGCAAATGACACCACGATTCGTATAAACTCGTATATTGAATATAGTAGAAATTATATGTGATACAATCTCACAAAATGGGTATAATTCCTCACTTTTTTCTCTCTTTTCTCTCCTTTCTCGCTGCTGTTTTGCTGATGTTCTCCCTCTTTTCTTTTTCTTCTTCCGCTTCTGCTTAGCCTCCTGTATCCGAATGAAGGAATGATCTGCGGCTGGCCTTGGTTTCCCCGCGCCCGCCGCGCACTTCAATTATTTTAATCATTGGCCGCAGATCAATCCGCGGCTGGGTGGGCTGATTTTCTCGATTTTTAGGCCGCACCTCGATTCTCGTATCGTACCGTTGGTTTCCGCTGAAAGGCTTGTATTTTGCAGTCCGGGAACCATTGGGAAATGTGCCACATCACCCAGGTAAGCGTAGTGACCATTAGTCAACTCCCGATATCCGCTCGTTGTCGTGTCGGCTTTGAACTCGTCTCGTTGTGGCGGCTTTGAGTGTTTGCACTTGCCCTTTCGCTTAAGTTCGATTAATCCTCGCCTAGGCGTTAGGCGATCTCGTCTACCGTCTCGATTTGGTTGGACGCTTAGGCTAGAGTCTAGGCAGGATCAGACATCTATTTAGAAGTTCTACAATATTTAAAATGAATTTGTTAAGTATTAAAAGATTATTTTTTGGTAATATTTCATATAAAATTTTAAAAACTATATCTATTATATGTTTTTGTATAATATAACAAGTATGTATATTAGAAAAATAAATAAATGAGACCGTCTAAGAAAATACTTAATCCGTCTATGGAAATGCCTGGGCATCACCTAGGCGCTAGGGGCGGCCCCCTCCGCTGCCTAGGTCCGCCAAACGATTTTTAAAATACTGTCTATATATATAAAGCGGAGCACCTATTGGTCTTTTACCTTATGTTGATATGTTTTATAATAAAATTTAAATTATTATATTTTAGTTAAATTATTTTTTTCACATTGATTAACTCATAGCAAATTATTATACCCATGATTTATCATCAATTTCTTTTCTTTCTCTCACTTTCTATTCTTATTTTCTCTCTTATCTTTTTTTATCTAGGTTTTTTATATTTCTTTTAAATTTTTTTCTTAATTCACATACATACTGTGTACCACATATATCAACAAGGTATAATTTGTGATGTAATCTCTTATAGTTTTATTCTTGAATTGTAAAAATTACATCCATAAGCCAATTGAGGTCTCAAATTGTAATTTTTAGGAAAAACAGCTGGACTGTGAAGATGAAAGGAGTAGGGTGGGTCCCACTTGCGTAGGAGGGAATATATTCCATCTGATCCTTTTATTTGTAGTTTTTTTGTACACTGCAGTGGTGACTAATACCCACAGGCCACAATTTTTGTTGCTCATAGGAGAGAGACAGTGAAAGAACTGGTTATGAGTGAGTAATTAGTAAATATTCACGGGATGATTTGTCTTTGTGTTTCTTGGGAAACTTTATTGAAACTTTTTTATGGGTCAGTTTTCCAATGCCTTTTTATCTGTAATTTTGATTTTTCCCTTTTGTCTTTGCTGAAAAATGCCATGTTTGTTTAATTTCATCTCAATCTTTTGAGACACAAACTACTCTCTACTTGTTTATTTCTTGGGTGTAACTGACTAAGTTATTATTATTAATTTTTTTTGTGGGTTATCTTTTCTTATCTTTCATAGAATTGAAAATCTTAATTAGGAAATGCTGCATCACACGTGTCTGTATGCATGCTTTCCTTTTTTTATTTTGACAACCCAGCTGTAAGGCAGCCATGACTGACCTTTCACAGCTCTGTATTCTTCTAATCTCTTGTTGGAATGGATTTTTGTGATTCTTCAAATTACAAGTTTGCTTTTTTTAATAAAAATTAATTTGGGTAGCTTTATTGAAAGGTTAATAAGCCTTTAATTTATGGGTTTCTTGTAAAATTTTCATATATGTGATTTCTAAGTTCTAACAAATGTAATTATTTATTTAGCTAAATGGGTATGTTTGATTTCTATTTCCAATCTTTGATGGTTACACTTAATTGATTGTTTTTCCTTTCTGTATATTCCTTTTGGCTTAAAGGACTTTCAATTATGTTTGTGCAGTTGAAAGGAAGAAAGAACTGGACCACCACATTATGAAGGCTGTTACTGTGGGGAAACTCTATTGAGAAATGCAGATTGAAGCTACCGTCCTTTCTCTCTAGTTGTACCAATTGGAGAAAACCCAAATTCCAATTCTGTGGTGGTGTTTTTTTTTTTTTTTTTAGTTTGTTTTTTTAAAAAAATTATATGAAATTTCTTCATATAGCTGGTCAGGAAAAGAAAAGGTAAAGAGTTTCATGTGATAGTAATTAGTAGCTAGATGTTAGTTGAGCAGATGATGTGCTGAAAGTGAGTGAACACATTTAAAGGGGTGTTTGGGGGTTCTCTTTATAAATTATGATTTCTTCTGGAAAAGAGATGGAGCCTCTAAATAATCAGAAGTCTCTTGATAGAGTTGTTTCTCAGAGGGCGCTTCAAATGGGAAACTCATTCCCATGTCAAATTTGTGTGGTGGGTTTTCTTTGTGGGATTTGTCTTGCCTCAGTGTTTCTGGCTGCTCTTACGTCATTTGGTACATTTGAACTTGGTGGAGTTTCCACTTCCACATTTTCTACTGGACTTTCGACGTCAAATTTGAGTTCAATAATTATTGGTAAGTGAGAATTCCAATTATGTATCTCTCTCTCTCTCTCCTTTTTTTTTGTGTGTATTCTATATTTCTCTCCAATTTTTGCTAGAGTTGATATTTTGTTTAAGAAATTTGTTGAATAACTAGTGACAATTTATTTGTCATTTTATTGGATTTTCTTGCTTTTGGGTAACCTATTAAACAGGGTACTTTTTTGGTTAGGTCCATTCTGATATTATTGAACATTAGAGAAATTTCAGTGAAAAAATGGGCAGTTGAATTGTTAGTATAGTTGCAAATCTTGTCATCGTAACATCCTGCTAAAGAACTGGAGATGTTGGAGTTACTGGCTAGGTTTTCTCGTAGTGATTTTTTTAGAAAATTGATAAGTTTCAGCTAAAGTAGATTTAAATGTAGAATCACTATTGTACTAAGTGTGATTTGGAATTGGAAGATTATGCAGAAAATTTGGACTGTGGTCCAGTCATTACTATGTAGAAACTCATGAGTGAAAAATCCATGATGAGGATGTCCTAAGAGGTCTAATTGAAGGAACCTAAAGTTAAAAGTAAATTGTACTACAGATTTCATTATTTAATTCGAGATTATACTTTACACAGAGTCGGCAAATAATGATTTAGTTTAATAACTTCATCCATTTCATATTGTCCAATCATAACATCTTGTATACAACAGAAGAATGTTTGAACTTTTCTCTTTTTTGGCTTGGGCTTTTTTGTGGGGGTTCTTACTTGTAAGTAAAGACTGAATAATAGGTGAGCATACTTGTCAATTTTCGGTGTTTAATTTTGGGGGTTTTGGGGGAAGGTCTCATATTTGTAACTTCATTGCCTCTATCTTCTAGATGTGATTTCTTAGTTACGCCAAGTACCGCCAGTCCGAAGTTCTTCGGGTTAGATTAGACATACTGCTTTAAGGGAATATCTCTAATTTACATTACTTAATTTGAGATTATACTTTACACAAAGTTGGCAAATACTCCCTCCGTCCCAAATTAATTGCTCAGTTTTGACTTTTTAAAGTCAAATTAACTATTTTTAAAACTAATCTTTTTACTATTCTTGCTAAAATATAGGTGAAGAGATTATAACCAAAAGAAAGTATATACAATTTATTACTAACCCCAATTTTTATAATTTTAGAAATATATTTATATATGCTTAATTATTAATTCTAAAAATAGTCAATTTGACTTAAAAAAAGTCAAAACTGAGCAATTAATTTGGGACGAAGGGAGTAATGATTTAGTTTAATAACTTCATCCATTTCATATTGTCCAATCATAACATCTTGTATAAAATAGATTGTTTGAACTTTACATTTTTTTCGGCTTAGGCTTTTTTGTGAGGGGTGGGGGGGTTCTAGCCACTCTTGAGTTAGAATGGTCATTAATGCAGCCTCTTCTTGTAGCCTGCAGGTGAACATACTTGTCATTTTCGGTGTTTAATTTTGGGGGTTCGGGGGGAAGGTGGAGAGTTAGTAAAAGTTTCGTTAAGTTTAATATTGAAGGTCTCATATTGTAAGTTGTAACTTCATTGCCTCTATCTTCTAGACATGACTTCTTAGTTACACCAAGGCATATCACTAGTCTAATGTTCTTCGGGTTAGATTAGACACACTACTTTTAAGGGAATATCTCTAATTTACTTTATAGGTAAGGCCATTAACAAGTAATACATCAATATAAAAGACTTTCATTGTTGTAGAAACCATAATTCTTATTTGAGACACTGTTACCTCTTCAAGAGGGTGAATTCCATAAATTGAAAGGAATCGGTGAAATTCCTTTCGTACATGCATAATGCTCACAAACATCGTATGAGAAATACTGTAAACAAATCCGTTTGCTTGCTTTGCTTATATGATACAGTGAAACTCCTTTGCCAGGACTTCACCATCAAATTCCATCTAATTAGTTTATGCAAAAACATTGTACAAGGAATGCCCATGATTTTCGTTAGGCTAATTCTGGTGAGGACAATTAACGTTCCTTTTAACACCATTTCGTATTGTCCTAGACAATAACATGTTTTACTATGTTTACAGGCGGTGACTGCAATGTTAAACCAATGGAAATAGAAAGAAAGACGTATTCCCAGAAACGTATCAACCTTTCAATTGATGAAAGAGTCTCGTCTCTGTATTTAAGTTGGAGTGCATTACTTAATAAATCAAAGGAGAAAGGTCAGCTCTTGCATAGTATCGGACTAGGCATATCCAAAGTACCAAAAGCCCCTCATTTGGAAAACTGCAAGTTGAATGTGGAAGTAAATCAACATCTTGATAAACGTGTGGAGAATGAGAGGCTCCCTCCATGGACAATTTGGAAGGGGATGTTTACATAATTACCTTTTCTCAGCAGCTGAAGAGCAGCTGAGCAATTATAATCATCAACCCGTATCTGGAGGTTCTTATCCTCCGTGGGTATGTTACTGAGTTATTACCGCAAATGTGGCTATCTATAGAATAAGTTTTGTTTGCTAATATTGCAACTACTTTTTCCCATTTATAGAATTTACTAAAGTAGAAATAAATATTAATATATAGGCAGATAAATATGGAAACCACGGTTTTGAACTCATTTACTTGGATTTGCAAATTAGACTGCAATTTTGTAAACTAATTGATGACAGTTAAATAACATGTTTAGGACATGATGAAGTTCTCCGCTAGAGAAGGAAAAAACTAGTTTATCATAATGCTAATCAAACTGTTGTTAGAAGTGCATCTTGCCCTTACAACAGCTTTCTTTTTCCGTCTATTTGAAAGGAGTTTTTAGTTTCTTATATGCATCTATTGGAAGATCTAGTAGTTAAATTATATATTAATCAATCCCAAATAATCTACATATAACCTATGTCGTCTAATGACACGTTTCATAATTCTTATTATCTACTCTCATTTTCTTGTGGATTTTAACTTGGCCATGGTCTATTCTTTTGTTGCTTCTAGTCAATCTATCTGTTTGCCTCATATCTTCCAAAAAGTCAAGATCAACATTAAAGAATGCCCCTCTTGTCAATCTGGTGCTTATTGGTGCCTATAGATTTCGACTTAGCCACGTTTTTCTTCCTTATTTGCAAACAATTTAAGAAAACAGAAGCTTCACTGAACTTACTTCTTAGGTAGGCCAGTCACCCCTATCATGATATCTAACTGATCTGCACAATCAGTAAACTAAATATGTTGGCATAATGGTGCATCAGTCTGGCTATTTGCATTCATAATTTTAAAGTGTTCATTTGGCATGATGAGTGTGACCTAGATTCTCTTCTAAAAAGTATCGTTTTTCTACTTAAATGGCTCTAGTCATCAGTATTTTACAAATCTATGAGTTTTTCAGATCACAGGATCAGATGAAGAAAATTATCCACTTACGAGGAAAGTGCAAAGTGACATATGGGTCCATCAACATCCCTCAAACTGCAGTGATCCTAGTGTAAGGTTTCTTATAGCTGACTGGGAGAAAATTCCAGGATTTGGGATAGGAGCCCAGCTTGCTGGCATGTGTGGGCTTCTTGCCATTGCAATTAATGAAAATAGGGTACTTGTCACGAACTACTACAATCGTGCTGACCATGATGGTTGTAAAGGTAAAAGTGTGAACTTCAATGTGCTAAAACTTCCTTTCCAGTGTTTCTTTTGTTCTATTTATTTGGTAATTTTTGTAAAAATTAAGATTCAGTGTGTGACGTGGACAACATGTTCACATTTATTCAAAAAAGTATACCCTTATCCTTTTATTTTTTGATAAAATATTCAAAAGGAGCGTCTCTCTCTCTCTCTCGCTCTCTCTCTCTCACTCACTGTTTCAAATTGATTTAAGGATACCTTGGAGAACCCTAAAACTTCATCCTAACCTTCAGTATTGGTGAAATGTTGAGCTCTCAACTCATTGTATCTCATAATCAGTACAATCATTCTTTATATCATTCAACCTTCTGGTCATTTCTATTTCTATTTCTATAAGCTCAAATGGTAAAAGAAATTAAAAACTTTTGCACTTTCTTTACCCCATTTTTCTATGTGTTTTTTTCATTTGATATATTCATTTTCACTTAAGAGAAAATAACATGTTTAATTATGCTAAAGCAAGTTTTTTCTAGAAGTTACTCGAAGATTACCCCGTATTGATGAAAGTGGCATTGGTAGTGTTAAATTTAGGAATATACACTACATGCCTTTCATCACTATTAACTTGTTTGTTCATGACGATGACATACCATTTTTTGGTTTTAAGGACTAGATTGAATTAAGTAACACGAATATTTTGAAGATATGCTTTATTGGAAAATTTGAAGAATTACAATTAACTTATAAGATTTCTGTTGTGATAGGAACGTCACGCTCTAGTTGGTCTTGCTATTTCTTTCCTGAGACGTCTGAGGAATGCCGAGACCGTGCATTTCAGCTCATGGAAGAAAAAGAAGCATGGGGAAATGGAACTATAACAGGAAAAGAAAATTACACTTCTAAAGAAGTATGGGCGGGACGGATTCCTAGGCAAGCTGTAGCACATCTTAGCAATGAATTCTTTAATAATTTAAGCATATAAATAATCATCTTACCAATTCCTTGTGACATTTGTGTTAAATTTCACTACAGGGTATGGGGTTATCCTTGGAGTTATTTACAGCCAACAACAGAAGTAAATGGTAGTCTGATTGCACATCATCGGAAAATGGACAGGAGGTGGTGGAGAGCACAGGTACAGTCAAAGAGTCGTCTAGAACAGAGGAAGTTCTGGTATCCTATAATAAAAATTAAAGGTCAAGACTTCATATAAAATAAAGAAAATATCCTTGGTTTTCCTTGTACATATATATATATATGTATATATATACACACATATATACATATATATATTTTTTCTTGTATTTACTTCTGTTCTGTAACCTCTTAACATTTTGATGACTGGAGATTGAAGTTATGTTCCATTCCGCCTGGCCAAAAGAAGTAATATTATGTCCTTACGGTTATTGTATATTGACTATATTCCAATTTAATTTCTGTATCAACTAAAGCATTACAAGTCAGTAGCTAGGTAAGCAGAAGTAGGAATTTGTCCACTTAGGATGAGGAAGCTGGGTCCCAAAAATTATTAGAATAAAGTTGGATAAGCAATTGTCATGCTTTTACATCACTTATAAACCTCACTCTGACCAAAATGTTCTCTTTTTAAAAAAGTAATAATGCGATTATGAATTTACTTGACAATTCATGATGCATGTTTTTCCAAATGATTTCAATGCTCTCTAATGTCCTTTCAGTAATACGAGTATTTATTTATAAGCATTTGTAATAATATAAAGACTCTGATTGAGAGAGTTTTGGTGAAGATATATTGCATGATTCTTGATAATTATCTTTAGTTTTTATCATTTTCAGGCAGTACGCTATCTAATGAGATTCCAGACTGAGTACACATGCAGCTTACTGAATGTTGCGCGGCATGAAGCATTCGGATTGGAAGCTGTGAAAATGGTTCTTTCAACTCCAGTTGAAGATTTGCCAGAGGTATGTCTTGTAGATCCTTATACATGATTTTAAGAGGAAAAAAAGTATAAATCATTTTAGCCGTCACCGAGTATATTCAATTATTGCTATTTCTCTCAATTATTTTGGTAATAGAGAGCCCTTCAGCTATCAATAGTTCTTTTGAAGTTCATGCAAGGAAATAGATAGACTCGTCCATTATATTAACTTCTTTCCACATTTAACGGTATTTCTAGTGAATTTAGGCACTATTTGTTTCAAGAAAAAAAGAACTACATTCCTTTGTGTTCAACAAACTGATGAATTTCCACAAATGCTGACTGATTTAGTTTTCCTCTTTCCTTTTAGAAGTTCCTTGGGGGAAATTTCGCTATTCATAAAACTAATATAATTAACCTTTTTGTAAGTTAATTAGATATGTGTATATACTTGGTTAGAAGAGCTATTGTATATTTACTCATTCGGTGCATTGTAGATCCTTCTTTCCTTGGAAATTTAAAAATATAACAGAAATTTACCAACTAGATTGGTAGAACTTCACTCTGGATTAGCAAACGGAGTGTCTTTTAAGACTCTTCTCATGTTCACCAGGACCTGTAAATGACTTTCCAGAAACTTTATAGTGAAACTTCTAGGTGATAATATAAAGCAAACCAACTTCTACCTTCACATTTTCGTTTCTTTTTTCTTTGGGTGATATGAACAACAATATGAACATAGAATAAACCTGGTTGGGCTATCACCCTCAGCTGTCTTCGTGAGCTAGTCCAGGTTCCACTGAACTACATGGTATGATAAACGTTTAATGTAGGATTCGAAAACCTTTTTGTTATTCCACTCACATTTTTCTTGTATATGGATCACACATTCTCCAATATCAACTATCAAGAAGAACATTTCTTTTTTAACCCCGAAATTTGAAACTGTTTCCTGCACTGCCTCTTAACTACCATCTACTTTTTATATTGATGTTTAGAACCATTTATAAGGTAAATATCAAAATCTCATGTTAATTACAAAGTTATTGTTACAGTTTATTTGTGTGATTGATATAACTCTCTCATATGGGCAAGTCTCTGTGTGTTTGTCTGTGAACATGGGAGTGATAGACCAGCTGAAGTTTAAGTTTGAAAGTAGATACCAATCCATGCATTATTACCACTAATATGAATGATCCAAATATGATTTTTTTTTAAATGACATTGCCTTATGAGAAGTTGTCGAGCTAAATCTATACTAGCAATTTACGTGCAAATATACATGGTCAATCAAGTAATAAAGTGCAAGTAGAGTTGTCGATCCCACGAGGAATAGTAATAATTAATTAATCCAAATACTAATCTGTAGTCAATTCGATTCTTTTTAAACAATTGAATTTTAAGTAAATTAATTAATAATTAAATAACTAAAGAAAGGTGAATTCAATAAATAAGAGAAAATATTAAGAACTCAATTTCCCCCGATGAATCATTTAATTAATAACATCTTTCTTTCATTAAATCAATTATTCAAAATTGTTAACGGAAAATCACTAATAATTATTATAATCATCTTTCGAATAATTATAAAGCATACCTATTATTATAAATTTTCCTATATTCCTATGAGAAACAATAATAATAAATTCATTAAGAATCATTTTCCACTCGTTGCTTACAGTATTCAGGTATATTCCTATCCAGTCGACAAAATTAGCATTCAATTAGCAATCAATATTACTGAAAAGAATTACTAATCACAGGTTATTATACCCAGATCTTAATTTAGAATCTATCGTCAGATTTCATCTAAATCCATCCAATAATTGTTAATTACGCAATTATAACAACCAACACAAGATATAATAAACAATCCAACCATAATCAATTTAAATCAAAGAGAGAATAATTGTTAAATTAAACTATCATCGGGTTCCATTGAATCCTTAACTAAATAACTAGTTCATAATAAATAATGAATAAATGATAATCTTAGAAAACATCTTAGAGTAACAAAAGATAAAAATAAGAGTGAAGAATGAACTCTGTCAAAGCCACGCTTTCTCTTCTCTTCAATCCTTGCAATCTTTGAGTGCCTCCTTCAGAAACCCTAACTACTAATCTAAAAACTACTGCTTACTCTATTCTACGCTATCTGTCTCTCCATCTTTCTCTCCTTTTATATCAAACCCTAAACAGAGGTATATATATGATAGAGATCAGCTATTACAGACTTTCATTTGCAGCAAACCGCTTTGGCAACTCCTTTTCCCCGAGCGCGTGAGCCCACGCGCCCGGTCTTTTTCCTGACCAAGCGTTGCTGCGCTTATTCCTCATGCGCTGCTGCGCGTCTCTTCTTTCCCAAGAGCTGCAACTCTTCATCATCTGCGCTGCTGCGCATGCTCGGATCTACCATTTCTTTATTTCCTTGCTTTCCTTGTCCAAGCTTTGCCTCCATAGTGCCACACATGCATAAATGGGCCCTCATGGTCATGTCTTTTTGCACATGTCGAACACCGAACACGATCAAACCACGTTCAATCCACTTGTGCTTGGAAACCACCGTAATTCAGTTGTAAAAGTGACACTATCACATAATCCTCTTCTAAAAGCTTATTCTGCAAAAACATAATAAACACAAGTAAAAATCAACATAATATACTCAAAAACAAGCAATATCATTAAGTCAAAGATACTAAAATCATGATATAAAAATCACTCATCAAATACCCCCAAACTTAACTCTTTGCTTGCCCTCAAGCAAAACCTAACTAAAAACTAGAAACTACCCTACATGCAATAAATAATTAACTACTGAGCAAGAATTTAAGATAAATCTGAATCACGGCCTCAAAGACACATATAATAATTTCCAGCCAAATTCAGATCATATATAATCTAGAGACTCAACACAGTTATCAATTCAATAGCAATTCACGATCCCCAACATAAGATCATCCACACTCCTCAAGCTATTCAACCTAGATAAGGTTATATAATCAAATATCGTGTAAAAGCTACCTGACATCAACTCAAAAATCCAACCATCACATCAAGTTTCTGCAAAGACGACATCACATCAATTCGGGGGAAGGACTCAACAAAATATTTATTATATATTTTCACTCGTGAGTGCATTTTATGCTTCATCTCACTTTATCGTAAACAAGTGCGTTTTACGCTCCATCTTGCCTACATTTATGGAAGAGTGTGTTTTACGCTCCATCTCAATTCACCAACAATTCAAACTTCAATCATTTTTCAAACTTTTCAATTTCTTTCTGCAAATTTCCCCCCAAACTTAAATGAATGTCTATCTTTACGTCAACTGACGATCAATAAACTCCTAGAGTTTCAATCATGTCTTTCACACATATTCAACAATATAAACTTTCTATCGTCAACTAACTTAAACAGCAGGATTATCAACACGTATAGAATCACAGATTACTAGAAAAACCAACTCTTATGTTATCTCTTAAACTAGCATGATCCGAAAAATTTAGCCAAAAATACCCAATTTTCAATCCATTCCTATCATTGGCCTTCACAGATTTAGTTAAAAGATTGCTCAAAAGTAAATTTTTTTATTTTTTATTTTTATTGTATTTTATTTATTTAATTTTTTTTATAATGCAAACTACTAATATGCAAACTAACAATGAACTAAAATAAAATAACTAAACAAACTAAGATGCATATTCATTGTTAGTTTGCATATTAGTAGTTTGTATTGTCCTCAATGTTCAAAATAAAGGCAAGAATAGGAAAATAAAAGAAACTCCCCTGAAATTTCACGCATCACCATCAGCATCACCACCATCAGCATCGTCTTCCTCGTCAGCCACATCGTCGCTTTCACTTTCCTCAGTGTCAGAAGCGTAGTCAGGCAACAGTGGAATATCTGGAAAATCGAATGGACCCTAGTTGAAATGAACTCCCAGAGCATTGAAAGCAGTTGAGACCTTGGAGTTAAATTTCGTAGAATAACCCACGTATGTGTCCAACCTGTCCGCAATCGTGTCCACCTTGCGAAACTGCCGCCTCGTCACTCGAAGCATCTCTTCCTGGCCTTGACGAAGAATGACATTTTCCTTTCTCAGCTCCTTCATCTCTGCGATTAACCAATCCATCTGCGACTGAGAAGAAGAAGAAGAAGAAGCTCCTTGTTGTGCCCCATGATGAACATATTGTGGTGGTGGTGGTTCATGATAAATCTGCTGCTGCGGGGGTGGAGCATTTGCAACTATAAAACCGGCCCCGCGGGTATGTGATACACCTCCATCCCATATCTTGAACCTTTTGATCGTGGCAACATCAATGAATGACTTCGGCAGGTCGACTATCTCCTGATTATCCCAGACAACACCCGCATTCTTGCATACACCAATGATAAGCGAGGGGTGAAGTAATCCACTAGTCGAACCCCCCTGCAGTGCATACCGAATAGAGCTATAAATCACTTGTCCCACATCAATTGATCTCCCAATGACAATGGAGAATAACAAAACCGCCCGCTCTTCAGTAACATCCGATAGGTGCGAAGTAGGCATGAGCTTGGCACACAAAAAGGTGTACCAAGCTTTTCCGTATCTGCTTTAACTCTTTGTGAGGGAAAGTTATGGCACCGGTTTCATCTTTCCTCTTCTATTGGGATCCTGGACGACACAAAGTTTGAAGCACGACCCGTAAATCGCATTCATTGTGGTAATATTTGGTGAACCCGTCATCATCCTCCAGGCTTTCCAGCCCGTAGTAAGCATTAATACTATCCGGTGTGAAAGATACTGCTCTGCCCCTCACTTGAGCCACGTTGTCGATTGCCTCTCGTGCATTAGCATAAAATTCTCTAACAATTGAAACCACCGCCGGATCGGGTTGCTTTACAAATTCTCCCCATTTCCTCTCTTGAATCATTAAGGCCATATCCCGAGCCTCATTGCTCTCCACCTGGATACCACGCTCCTGAATAAGCCTTTTGCCCAAAATAACAGAGGTGAAGCTCGGATGCCTCCAAACTAACAAATTTCCGCGCATCAAATTGTGGTTGCGAATGGGAGCCTTCCCTTCTCTGTCGCTTTGGTGCCATGGTTGAGTATAATGTATGAAGTTAAAAGGACCAGAATCACCAAGCAAAACAGCCCAAAATAGTTGACAATTCTCGTTCAGGCAATTAGTCGAACACCTAGTGTGCGCCCCTAATTTTCCTTGCAATCACAGCCTTTTGTTTCTCAAGAATTTCCCAGATTGTCTCAACACAATCCAATACACCACTGTACCACTTATGAACCTCCACAATACCAACACAACAAAATTAAACTCTTTTCTTACTTGGTGCCGACTGTACTGAAGAACGATAAAGGAATGGCGTTTGAAGGCTGAACTTGAATGTCCGAATCCCCACTGTTAATTGCTGCCTATCTATGTGAACGAATCTAACTGCTTGATGAAGTTGACCCTTGGAGTTGATTGGGACTGCCTTTGGGTGATTGTGGAGTTTGAATGAATAAGGATTGCTGGGAGGTGAGTTTGAATATGAAATGAAAACCCCTGACTTGCCCGTTTAAATTTCCCTGATACACTTAGCGCTGCTGCGCTTGGGTCACTAGCGCTGCAGCTCTTCTAGTGCAAATTTTATGCGCTGCTGCGCTTACTTGTGGCGTTGCTGCGCTTCGATGCCCCAACTCAAGCAGTAGCTAAGCGAAGTTGTGCGTCCTTATTGCGCTGCTGCGCGTCCTTGCCGAGTCGCAGCGCACGCTCTAAGAGCCGCGGCGCTTAATCTCTGTTTAGAAAATTTGTCCTCTTGCTTGCTTGCTTGGCCTTTAGCTTTCCTTGGGCAAGCCTTGACATGCCCATTAACTCACCATCTTCCCAACTTGGTACCTAACAAAAGAATAAAAAAAATAAATTATAATACATTATTAAAACTAAATCCTAAATTAACTTAATAATTCAAATAATTTCTAATTAACATGCGACCTTTTTTTTTCAATATATATATATATATATATATATATTTATTTTAATTTAAACTAGCTATAATTAATAAATTGAACTAAAATTCTAATATGCAAACTAATAATAAACTTAAACTCTTGGGTTGCTTCCCAATAAACGCTTGGGTTATAGTCGTCAACCCGACTTTTTCCTTTTCTATCCAATACCCAATCGAGAAGTGATTGTCACGTCCATCGGTAGCAAAGTAACATTTGTATGCTTCTCCTTCAAACAAGTCAATACTTCAAATTCGCCTAGCTTGCTCTTTTCAAATAAACTAATCTCCATGAACTCCACGGAGCTAGGCTTTTGTTCTCATGATTCCGCAGGTGCGATGATGACGGGAAGCTTCTTAACCAATTTCGAGTACTCATGCACTTGCTCATCCAGCTTCCTTTCTTGATTATGTTGTGGAGAAGGTACATGGATTACTATAAGAATCTGATTCTTTGTATCACTACTCAAATCAGAATCTTCTATTTCCTGCTTTACCAGTTCCTCGCTCTCTACCTTCTCTTCAGGATCATCGATATTTTCCATGGCAATTTGTAGCGATACTGTTGTCTCCCCATCATCCTCTGAAACCATGCCGCTTGGGTTAATATCTGAAGGGTGATTAGTGAAGATGTTGATCAACTGATTCACTTGATTTTCGATCTTTTGCATCCTTTCCTCGTTCACAGCTATGTACTTCAAGCTTATCAAGTCGTCGCCTAGTCGTCGACTAGGCGACGCTTAGTCGTCCGAGCGGTGGCCATTCGGCAAGGCGAGGCTACGCCTTAGTGAAAGCAGGCTAAAGACTCTAGATCTTATGCATTTTTCAGAAAATCACATCTCACGACCACAACGGTGCAAAGAACAAGGAGAAACGAGCACCCTGATATAACTCCGATGGAAAAAGGAATTTTCACGCGCCGACACAGTAAAAAAGGAGCTGTCACGCGCCGGTGAAGGGGGCGCGTGAATCAGCTGTGAATTCTCTGAGAAGTCTGCTGATTTGTGTATTTGTGTTTGTAAACAAGTTGGTGGTAATATTTAAGTCCTGTTGCAGTGTTCACATGGGTGTGGGCCCTCTTATGCTCTGGTTTGCTATAGATACCTGCTGTGACCCTTAGTGAATGGATAATATACTTGTGTGCTCTCACAGCCTAAATATACTTATGTTATGTGCTCTGGTCATTTTATCATTGAACTTCGAAATGGTTTACAGCTGTATCCCATTCCCATATGGGTTATGACTGTGAAATAATATGCCCCACATATTATTATATTTAAACCTTATATCTTTATATATATGTATATATTTTGATGTATTTAATTGTAATATTTTGATATATATTAAAAAAAATATTATTTAAATATATTTTTGGTACCACTTAAAATCTATCACACTAAAAAATTGTATTTAATATTGTTGATTGTATACTATGAATATAATTGTGAGTTATTTTTCTATGTTTAATGTATTTTTTGATGTACAAAATATATATATAATTATATATGTATAAATTGTGTATTGTAAACGACTTATCGCCTTGTGGACGACTAGGCGGGCGCTTTATCGCTTAAGCGCTTAGTCACCCGGCCACCGACTCGCCTCGCCTTAGCGCCTTGATAACTATGATGTACTTGGATATAAGTTCTTCGAATCAAGGTTCTAAAAGGCGCTAGGCGGGAGGCGGGCGGCCGGAGGGGGCCTAGCGCCTAGGGGGCCTAGGCGGGATTTTTATTTTAAGTCAATTTTAATATTTTATCTTATATTTATCCAAACAAAACAATAATATAAAGCAAAACAATCTATAATAAAGATAATAAAGGCATTTGCTTAAAGTTCAAACACATATCCATATTGCTAATGTCAAAGTTCAAACACAAACATGTAATTGTTCAAAGTTTAAACACAAACAAATAATCAAAAATACAAACTAATAGTCCTCATCTCCATATCTCTCTATATCTCTAACTCTTCTTCTCCATATCCTCCAAGATAATGTCCCCATCGGACTCACACTCATACTCCTTCAAGATAATGACCCACGACATTATTTTGTAGCTTAGTTATTAAAATAAAAATAAAAAACAATTGCAGCTCTAATTTCTCCGCCTAGGCCACGCATAAAGGCCTAATTTCTCCGCCTTGTTCGTCTAGGCCCCGCCTAGTCCCACCTAATCTCCTAGAGGGATTTTTTTGCCGCCTTGGGCCTAGACGAGACGCCTAGGCGGCCTAGCGCCTAGGCGTGGCGGGAGGGGGAGGCCTAGCGCCTAGGCGGGGCCTAGGCGGGGATTTTTAGAACAGTGCTTCGAATTTTGACTCCCCTTGTTGTTGAGGTGAAGCATGATCGTAAACTTTCGGTTTGTATGTTTGGCATGGAGCAACAATTTGAACTTGATTGTTACCGCTCCAAAATTGCTTCGGATGATTCCCCCAATCTTGATTGTAATTGTTGTGGTAGATGTACTCGTTGGGGTAGTTGCCGAAATTGCCACCATACGGTATTGCTTCGGAATTGAAGTTACACTGATGGCTTGGATGCTTTCCACGACAAAAATCACAAATCACTAAAGCGTTCTGAATACATTGTGCTACAAAGGCATCCACCTTCTTCAACGTTTCTATTTGTACAGCCAATGCAGATAATACGTTCCTTTCATTAATCTCTACTGCTTTCGGTTGATTCATCCTTGCCATAGATCACTGATCCTTATAAAATGCCATAGGTTCTTGTATCTGCGTATCTTGGAAAAACATCATTAAAACAAAAAGAAACGTTTAAACTAAAACCAAATCGACGTAAACTAATATTGGAACAATAATTATTAACTATTCCCCGGCAACGGCGCCAAAAACTTATTGAGCTAAATCTATATTAGCAATTTACGTGCAAGTATACACGGTCAATCAAGTAATAAAGTGTAAGTATAGGTGTCGATCCCACGAGGAATAGTAATAATTAATTAATCTAAATACTAATCTGTAGTCAATTCGATTCTATTTAAACAATTGAATTTTAAGTAAATTAATTAATAATTAAATAACTAAAGAAAGGTGAATTCAATAAATAAGAGAAAATATTAAGAACTCAATTTCCCCCGATGAATAATTTAATTAATAACATCTTTCTTTCATTAAATCAATTATTCAGAATTGTCAACGGAAAATCACTAATAATTATTATAATCATCTTTCGAATAATTATAAAGCATACCTATTATTATAAATTTCCCTATATTCCTATGAGAAACAATAATAATAAATTCATTAAGAATCATTTTCCATTCGTTGCTTACAGTATTCAGGTATATTCCTATCCCGTCGACAAAATTAGCATTCAATTAGCAATCAATATTACTGAAAAGAATTACTAATCACAGGTTATTATACCCAGATCTTAATTTAGAATCTATCGTCAGATTTCATCTAAATCCATCCAATAATTGTTAATTACGCAATTATAACAACCAACACAAGATATAATAAACAATACAACCATAATCAATTTAAATCAAAGAGAAAATAATTATTAAATTAAACTATCATCGGGTTCTATTGAATCCTTAACTAAATAACTAGTTCATAATAAATAATGAATAAATGATAATCTTAGAAAACATCTTAGAGTAACAAAAGATAAAAATAAGAGTGAAGAATGAACTCTGTCAAAGCCACGCTTCCTCTTCTCTTCAATCCTTGCAATCTTTGAGTGCCTCCTTCAGAAACCCTAACTACAAATCTAAAAACTACTGCTTACTCTATTCTAAGCTATCTGTCTCTCTCTCTTTCCTCTTATATCAAACCCTAAATAGAGGTATATATATGATAGAGATAAGCTATTACAGACTTTCATTTGCAGCAAACCACTTTGGCAACTCCTTTTCTCCGAGCACGTGAGCCCACGCGCCCGGTCTTTTTCCTGACCAAGCGCTGCTGCGCTTATTCCTCATGCGCTGCTGCGCCTCTTCTTTCCCAAGAGCTGCAGCTCTTCATCATCTGCGCTGCTGCGCATGCTCGGATCTACCATTTCTTTTTTTCCTTGCTTTCCTTGTTCAAACTTTGCCTCCATAGTGCCACACATGCATAAATGGGCCCTCATGGTCATGTCTTTTTGCACATGTCGAACACCGAACACGATCAAACCACGTTCAATCCACTTGTGCTTGGAAACCACCGTAATTCAGTTGTAAAAGTGACACTATCACATAATCCTCTTCTAAAAGCTTATTCTGCAAAAACATAATAAAACAAGTAAAAATCAACATAATATAGTCAAAAACAAGCAATATCATTAAGTTAAAGATACTAAAATCATGATATAAAAACCACTCATCAGTAGTCTTTCTTTGCAGGATGATAAAGAGAAGCGTAGATCTGACATAGAAGAATTTGTATGGTCAAATCATAAACCATGGATGCCCAGGCCATTGCTAAGCATGCATGTAAGAATGGGAGACAAGGCATGTGAAATGAAGGTAGTTGAATTTGAAGAATACATGTGTCTTGCTGATCGCATCAGAAATCGCTTTCCCCATCTTAACAGCATCTGGCTCTCCACTGAAATGCAGGTTTAATGTTTTTCTCACCCTTCATTTTTTTTTATTTCATAAAGTGGGAACACTTGAGCTCCATTTGGAATTTGAAGAACTCAAAAGGAAATGAAATCTACAAATTTATTGGAACTTTGAAAATCATTTTTTACTCTTAAATTTAGCATTGGTCGAAATATTAGATTTTCTAGAAGGATATATAATTAGATTTATCTCATTTAGATAGATTTTTTTTTTATTTTTTTTTATTTTTTACATTTTCCCCCCTTTTCCTTTCTTTTCCTCCATGTGTTCCAAGTTCCCAATGGAGGGTTATAGTTACTTGTTGGAACAATCGGTAATAGTAAATATTTTCAGGAAGTCATCAACAAGTCAAGATCATACCCTCATTGGAAATTTTACTTCACAAACGTATCACGCCAAGTAGGAAACATGACAATGGCAACGTATGAAGCCAGTCTTGGCAGGGAAACCAGCACCAACTATCCTCTAGTTAATTTCTTGATGGCTGCAGAATCCGACTTCTTCATTGGAGCATTGGGTTCCACGTGGTGCTTTCTTATAGACGGAATGAGGAACACTGGAGGAAAAGTAATGGCTGGTTACTTAAGCGTCAACAAGGATCGTTTCTGGTAGGTTGTCGAAAGCTTGCCAACAACACTAGGAAAAGTTATGGCCAGACAATTTTGCATGTCAACAAGAACAGGTTCATGTGTATATAAATTACAAACCATGGTTGGTGATTATTTCGTGTATAATAGTGTTCAATTTTGCATACCTTTCTGTGTATTTACAAATACTTAACATATCAGATCTTCCTACTAGAATAAGCTTATGTAAATATGTATGCAATTTGGTTCTTTTTATTTTTATTTTTGTGGCTAAATAGTAAATTATGCAGTTTGGTTCTTCTAATATAGTTCATCTCTTCCTCTGTCTCCCCCTCTCTTCACCTCTTTATATGGCATCTAATTAAATTCATCTTAAATTGATTTCTAATAGAGACCTGCCATCAAGATATTCTTATATTTTTCCATTATCGCTAAAATAAAACTTATTACTGCAGGAAATTTGTCTCATTATGGTTGCAATTGCAAAGACAGTGATAATTGATTTCAGTTTTTAATTGACTGCAATATTTGTCACGATGAATTGCACAATATTATCCAACTTCTTTACGATCCCCTCGTTTTTCTGGCTGATCACCATTAATTTCCATATTAGTATCAAAAAAGAACACCACAGCAGCAGCAGTTAAATAAATAAATAAAAAAGTGGTTTTGAGCCAATATTCAAATTCCCAGTTAATTTTAGCCAACCAATGCAAGTAGTAGAAGGATACAATTCCAAATTAAATATATATCTAAACAATAAAATTTGTTTCTTTTCAATTCTAACTGCTGTGAGAAAATAACCAGAGCAAGACTTTGAACAAAATACGTGCAATGCTTCCTTTCTTACCTATCACTACAAAAAAAAAATAAAAAAATAAAAAAAAATGCCAACAAGTGAACAGTGAAATGGGAACAAAAGGCTACATCAATTAAGTTTTATCATCTTCATACTACATTGACTACAATACCAACTTCAGCTGTCACTTTCTCCTCTTCCAATTCCTTAACTGATCTTATGAGTCCCTTTGTGATCCCATTGAGATGTAAACCTTTGTCTTCCATCTCCTCCATCAGCTTCTCTGCTGTTTCCCAATCCAAAGCCTTTAAACAGAGATTGTATCATCTTGTTGTACTCATCCGCATTTGGCTGTACCCCATATTGCTTCATCTCACTCAACAATCCCAAAGCCTTTTCAAAATTTTCAAGCTTGCAATACCCCCGAATGAGTGTGTGATAAGTCACAGGGCTCAGTTTGGAGTGCCTTTTTCTGGCCTCAGCCAACACTTCACAAGCCGCCTCCATCTCACCACCCTTCACATAACCACTCATGATAACACCAAGTGTACACATCGGGTCTCAACCCCTACTCTCCATGAGTGTGTGATAACTCACAGGGCTCAGTTTGGAGTGCCTTTTTCTGGCCACAGCCAACACTTCACAAGCCGCCTCCATCTCACCACCCTTCACATAACCACTCATGATAACACCAAGTGTACACATCGGGTCTCAAACCCCTACTATCCATCACTTCGATGATGCGTCTTGCTTCTCCAGCCTTGGAAAGGCTGTTGATAATTGAATTGAAGACGGCATTTCCAGGAGGACCTGCCTCAATCATGTCACATAACAAAACTTTAGCCTTTCCGATATCCTTAATCCTGCACAGCCCCTGTGACGCCCTCAAATCCGGGTTACCTTAACCTCGAATCCGGTGCATCACTATGCAACTCATTCACATACTATTAACAACTAATTGCGGAATAATATAAATATTTACATTGATATAACATAAATACTCTCGTCCCAAGTCTCGATACCAATACAAATACCTGACATAACAAATTACACAATGACTAATACGTAAGTCTGAATACATGACATAACTTAATACATAATCTCTAAACGAGTCTTAATACATAACATAAATCATAACATAGTAGGACAAAGCTAATCCGTAGCTTTGCCTTTGCCTTTATCCTTTCCCGAGCTCTCGCCTCTATGGGTAACCACTGAAATATTTTTAAGGAAAGCAAGAGTGAACAACAAATTTGCCCAGCAAGTATAGCAATAATGATAATGCATAATCAAAAGTAAAATTTCTCAAGTTTTAATACAAATCTCTACTATTACTGATGAGTCACTATGGACTGGATGAATATCAAATGAATTCAAGGATTTCAAATTGTTTCAATTGCAGGAATCACTGAGTGGCCACCATGACACTTACCTTTTATTAGAATTAACAGTATTACACTATTAACTCCAAAACAACAATTACAGGTACAATAGGTGATCAGCCTAAAATACCCGGCGTTATGCATAAGCCTCAAACGTTCTACTTACGCGCGTGTCGGTTCCCCGACTAAAAATATATTTTTCCCTACTATGAGGGTTGTTCATCTCTGCAAAGAGTCCGTACCAAAACAATTGGTTTGGATAACTTTCTAAATCATGGACATTAGTCTAGCCGAATCAAATGGCATTGACACTCTTCGTAAACAGTTCATGCATAATGTGAACTTAAAAAGCTTTAACAGTTTATGCCAATAACATATCTTGAACGCTTGTGCAAATAGGAAAGATTCGCATAAGTATGGAATTCACACAACAATATACGTATTGCGTAAATATGAACTTTGAACATTAAATAACATTCGTAAGAGTATAATCGAATGAAGTTAATAAGCTCGCCTTGCACGAGGACTACACAAGGATTAAAAAAACTTGCTCAATACACCACATTGGTGTAATTTAGGAAAATGTAGAATATTTGTGCAATATCAACTTAAACAAGAATTAGAAAATCTGCACAATATGCGTCTTTTGTATAAGATAAGGAACTTGCATTCAATATAGTAAATGAATGGAGTTAGAGAACTTGCCCAACACAAGGGTTAGACAAGGGTTAAAGAAAAACTTGCCTTACGTGCTGCTACCATTTGACGTTAATCGTCCTCAAATATGTCCTACGCATTTAAACACATATTCACATACCAATTAGTCTCACAATAAACACCAAACATTGGCTTACATTAATCAACACATTATAATCATTACGAACATTGATTGCCACTACGCTTACCCAAACGGGGGTCTCGCTCCCCGGTGAGCTAAGCTATTCATTTTATTAAGCAAATCTCACGGGACTAAGTCATTTCATGCTTGGCTAACTAATTAATAGCATGCTTCATGTATTACTGTTTAAGAGGCTCATATATACTTGCCTCAAGCTTCAATTCTCAAAAGAAACAACTTGGCGACTCTGCAGCACGGCGCGACCGCGCTGCTATTTGGCCTGGGAGTAGCGCGACGACGCTACTCCTCCTGTAGCACATTTCTGGTTTATTTCTTACTCTAACCAACCTCTAGATGCTTGGGGTCATTCTAACATTATACTAACACAACATACATATGTTTTGGGGTATATACAACATGCTAGGTCTATGTAAACATGCATCAAATCAATAAGACAAAGCAACACAACTTGTCGCTTCTGCAGACCAGCGCGGTCGCGCTGGTTTTAAGCTTGGGAGTGGCGCGGCCGCGCCACTCTGCATCCAGGGAGTTTAAAGTTTCCTGCTTCTGCAGAAACTTAGTACAAAAATTCGATTTCTCCCTCTTTGCTTCATAAACCTTATACAACCAATACCCATGACTTAAAAACATGTTTCTATTACTCCACCATGCATTATAACATCATTTCAACAATTAATCGCAACTAGTTCTCATGATCTTTAGAGAAATCATTCTCTTGGACATTAAACCAAATAGTTGGTGGGCATGACTTACAAACTCACATTGGAGTAGAGTTTAATTATGCTCTATTCCAGATTTCCAAATGAAATCATTACCCACAACTTCACAACACATTATGGGCATACAAAAACAAGCATACAACCAAACATAAACTAAATTTTCCTCAAACCATAAGAATTGTCCAAATCAGTCCATATATGTCCAACAGTCCATTAATGTCCATTCTTGATTCCTTATGCATAGGCTTTGGTTATCATTCATTGTTCCACTTTCATTGATTATTATTAAGGCTTTTAAAGAGTTAACAACATTCATATATATTCATGAACTAACTAAACAATTCCAGCAACATATACTCCCACAAACAAGCAATAACAAACCAAAAACTTAAAACAACAATGGAAATAAGCTAAGTTCCATAACACTAACCTCTTGAAGCAACTTCTAGGATGAAAATGAGATTGATAACCAGCTGCTACAACACTTCTTCTTCTTCTTCTTCAATCACCCGTACACCCACTCTCACCTTTCTCTCTCAATTTTACAGCTCTAACTTAGCAACAAATGAAAGGAATGGATGAATGGCAAGAGAGGAGTATATATAGAAGAAATGAGCTGAGCTTCTTGGGTGAGTGAAGAAGGAACATGTATGACCAGCTCCCTATACATGGGAGGCTGAAATTTGCCTCTCCTATGTACGGGTAGTCCCCTTCTCCTTCTCCCCAATTGTTCCATGCTCACTTTTGCTCTCCCAAATGTGGAATTTGTTTCAACCAATATGTTCTTATTCCTTTGCTCTTTCTCCTCTCATCCGTGTTCTTCTTCTTCATTCAATTGCAGCTGATGATTTAACCCATTTCCCTCATGGGTCATGGGTTGGGTCATGGGTCGGGTCGTGGGTCATGGGTTTGGGCCACCTTTAAGCAATTTGGGACTTCTAATTAAATCCCAATTTGGCAAAAATAAAATCTAACACTTGGATTATTAATCAATCTCATTTACACTATGACAACAATTAGAAAATTCACAATAAACGAAAAAGACGTTTTTGGGGCGAATAGTACCCATGCGAATAGTAACTCGCGAATAGAATTTTAGCAATATTTCTCCGAAATCATTTTAATAAGTCCTACCAAATAACAACACTTAATATCATTGCAAACACATAATCTATGTTATTACATAACCTTTAATCACATCACATAGAATAATATTAATAAAAATTCTTTTTATTAAATAATATTCATAAGCTTATATTACAAAGCCGTACAAAATTCACGGTCGTTACAGCCCCGAATGACCAAAGAAAACTGCTTGATTGCATATTTCCTTTCTCCTTCAGAGATATCCTCCAACATTTCCAGGGCCAAGTGAACATTTGCATCTTCACGACAAAGCGAGCTGATTAAAAAATTAACACAAGACCGAGGTGCGTGTCTATCCTTCTTCTTAGCAGACAAGTAAACAGAATGAGCATCTTTAGCTTTCTGACCTTTGGACATATAAGAAATAATCTTACTAATTTTCTGTGAGTCAGGTACTGCATTCACCATATTCTCACAGACAGAGCCAGCCCAGTTAAAGATGGATCGCCTAGAAAAAGCTTCGATAGTAAAATAAAAGGAGTCTTCCTTTGGGACACACCCGAATTCCCCAAATTTGTTAGCACCTGGAACCCAGCCTTTCCTTTACCCAACTTTGAAAGTAGTGATAACAACTCATTGAGAATCTCAGTAGTCAACAGGCC